>PVJI01000076.1:0-415455 GCA_004026765.1 Micronycteris hirsuta
TATCACCTGCATCTTAAAACACCCCTGGCTGCCTGGCTGGTGTAGCTCAGTGGATTGAGCGCGGGCTGGGAACCAGAGGGTCCCGGTTCGATTCCCAGTTGGGGCACATGCCTGGGTTGCGGGCCAGGTCCCCAGTGAGGGCCATGTGAGAGGCAACCATACATTGCTCTTTCTCCCTCCCTTCTCCTCTCTCTAAAAATAAATAAATAAAATCTTTAAAAAAAAAACAACACCCCTGGCTCATGAGATCCTTCCAGATTTGCCTGATGGTGCCTGCCTCTCCCACCGCATCCCTGTCACTTCCCTAGCCTTCCTGCCAGACTCCCTTCCACAACCCTACCCTTTACCCAGATGAAATTCTTAGCACCTCTGAGAGCATACCAGGGTCTCTCACACACCTCTGGCCTTCCCACATGCTCTTCCCTCCTCCTAGGATGCCTGCCAGAGTACCTCCTACTTGAGTTTCAGCTTTCAACCTCCTTCAAGAAGCCTTCTCGGTCCTCTTCTCATCCTGCCCCTTGCACCCCACCTCACGCGGGCGCAGCCAGGCAGCGGTCTTCCTTCTCTCTGCTCTGCTGCGTGCCTCTGTTCTGGCACACGGCACACTAAATCACAGTTGTTTTAGTTCTATTCTCTCTTCTACTTAGACTTTTCTGAGACCAGAAACTGCATTTCCAGCTGTGAAGTCCCAGGGTCTTCCAAAGTCATTGACAATCAGTGAAGAATTTCCCGACTAGAGTTAAAATGGAATTGAGATAAACAGAAGGAAACAGGGCTGGATTTTCTGCTGGCCTAAGGACTAATATAAAAACACCTTAGCTAATGCAAACTTCAAAGAAATGGGAGTCAGCAGGTCCTGACAGGAACATACAACTCCTGACTCAGTCTTGCGGGTCGTCTTCTTTGCTCTTGGTGGCCAGTGAACTACAGATGCTGTGACTGAACTGGGCTCAACTTGACTAAGAATTACCTGTTATGGATGAGCACGTGTAAATACAGCTAAGGAGAAGGGTAAATGGCAGTTTCAGCTCATATTTAACATACCTTGGGTATTCTTTGCCTGGTATAGCTTTTGTGGGCCAGTAGAAGTTTTGGACTTGCCTGCCATTTGGGATGGCGTCCGGGTTTTGGGGTGCTGTGCAGCAGAAGAGAGTCTCCAGGAGGGCCTGCTGAGTCACTGCAAAGTGTCCCATCTCCCATACCTGTGTCCCTGAACTCCTCATCTTTATTTGGATTTTGCTTCCCGGCCTGATGCAGTAACTGGGGCGATGGAAACCCCTCAACCTTCCTTCGCATCCTAGTTTTACTTTGGGTCCTTATGCCCCAGCATTCTCCTACTAGGGTTAAAGGACAACCAGTATATCATTGGTTGTAAGCCAAATGAGCTTCTCGGGGTATCAAGAACCCGACCTCACATAGACAGAGTCAAGCTCTCATATACATATGTCTACATGAAATATTAAAATGTAGCAAATGTTCCCAATTCATGAAAATTTCCTTAGATATGCTCCTTGGAGAGTCCCATCCATATATCATCCAGATAAGAAAAGGGCCTGAGAAGGAAGGAGCTAAGGCATGGATCACCTTCACAATGGAATTCTAAGAAAATGCTGTTGTCTCTTCAGGGACTGGCTCCCAGGCTGGCAGATGTTAAGCAAGTGCCATATCTGGGAGCCAGGGGACAGAAGGATCCACTTTCGTGGTATCTAGACAAGTGGGACTCTCCTAAAGTACAACAGGCCAGACAACACTAAGTACCATGGTCTAAAAAGGGATGAAGAGGTGTTTTCTAGGCCATACCTAAAACCAGAGCTCACCAAAATGGACTTAATGAATTACTGGGACTAGGAGGGAAGAATGACATGCTGGCAGAATGTCACCCTAGCAAGAGGGGACAACTGATGTCAAAGAACCGTGACAAGGAGAGTTATACAAAGAGTCAGAATGGCACATTCTCCCAGAACTGGACCTCCACCCTGCTCTTCATGGTCTCTCTCCTACAGGGCGCACAGATGGGCATCCTTCCCAGGTCATAATTGCATTCATGATCGGGCCTATTTGGATGAAGAAATAGGTGAGAAGTCGATATCACTACAATAACACGCAGGAATTCTAGAGGTTCAGTGACATCTCAGCTTCCAATGTGTTTCTCTTTGCTCCAGATCTCTTTGCATTTACCAAAAGATTACTAGTGCTAGGCTCTGCGCTAAGTAATTTATCTCATTTGATCCTCATGAGAACTCTCTGTGGTCATTATTGTCATTGATCTCATTTTACAAATGAGGAAACCGATGCATAGGTTAGGTAACTTGCCTGAGGTCACATACTGACTGTTAGAGCAAGGATGAGGACCAGGTCAGACGGACTTCAAAGACTGCCCTCTGAACCAGTAGGATTAGGAAAAACAACCCACCAGGAAAGATGGTACGGATGAGCCACAAACAGAAAGACATGTACTATAATGAGCAAAATTTTATACAAATTGCATCCAAATTCTCTAACATTTGCCAAGCGAAAACAGTGCAAGATGGTTGGCCTGGGTACAGGTCAGTTTGTGGTCATAACACAGAATTTTCTTTAAATGAAGGTAAGTGGGCCACACAGGCACACAAATGCCATGCCCTGATGTTTGGAAACAAACACTTGGTTGGAAGTAGAAGCCATAGGTTGGGGAGAAAAAAAGGAAAAGGTCCTATATTCTCCTTTCTTTTTCATTAAAACTTTGCAGAGAAATTACACTGATTCCTCATTTCCTCCCTCCTCTGTAACAAACATGGAGCAGAGACCACAAAATCAAATCCATCCGGAAAATAGTTTCCAAGGGAAATAACTACCTCGATCACAGAACTTTGGCAGGCAGGAGAGATTTGGAGGAACATCAAGAAAGATCTAAGATAGTAATATTGGTCAGCAAATTAGATACAGCATTGCAATCCAATAAGGCAGCAACATTCAATGCTAATGTGACTTGCAAAGTTTCCTGAGCCAAGGTACCAATCACACCGTGGGCTAGAACAGCGGTGAGCTCCTTCTTTATACCCCCGGTGTGTCACGATCACAGGGCAGCATCTGATGTGAGCCTCAGTCCTGGAAAGCCCTCAACCAACAGATAATGATCTTAGAAGGACAAGAGATTAAACTACGGTCGACAACCATTGAAACACCTACTAACGAGTGTGGCAGGACAGTGGGTGAGGTGAGCAGTTGAAAAGGAGAGGCTGACTCCTAAGGGAAAAAATAACAATAGTGATACTTTTTTCTGTAAAGAATACGATGAGAGAGCCACAGACTACCAAGACTCAGAGGGACCTTGCTCCAGGTTCAAGGCTGTTCCCATTATCCCAGACAGATGGCTACTGCATTACTTCCTTAGAGGATGTCTGTGAAAGGTGATTTCGTAACTTTCCTTAGCAACTTAGACTAATTTCTTATCATTGTTACACACAGAGAAATACCTTTTCTGATTGAGCCCAAATCTTTCCTCCTCAACTTAAACCATTTATTTTTCTAGTGCCTCCAAAAGAGAATACTAATTTTTTAGCATCTTTTATGTAATAAAAAGATTCCACACTTGAAGGCTAATAGTGGCCATTCAGTTTTCATTTTTTAAATTAATATAATCATAATTTCCCAACATTCTTTCATGCCTACCATTTTTCAATTTTATGCCTATATTTTTTAAGGAAAAAATCAAAGAGCTAGGAAGGAGCTTAAAAATCATCCAGCTCCCAGTCCCAGCTCTGCCTGCCAACAAAACTTACGCCCAACCTAATCCATCCCACACCCTTCGAGAGTGTCAGTTTTTTGAGCCTCAGGCTACTGGCACTTTGAGCCAGATAATTCTCTGTGGCAGGAGGCTGTCTTGTGCGTTGTAGGAAGAGCATCCCTATGATGTACACCAGTGGTTACGGCCCAAAACGCCTCCAAATAATGTCAACTATGCCCTGGGGACAAAACTGGCTTAGTCGAGAAGGTATCTAGTGGAATCCATTTCTTTCCTCTGATGGTGGACCCTCCAGGTATATGCCAGGGTCAAAACAACCATTGCTAAGCCTTTCCAGGTCTGGTCCACCAGTCCCAGGACAGTGTCCTCCTGATAACACTTGAGCTGCTGCACTTGGCTTTGTCTCCTTCTCTAATAAACCTGACTGCAGACTAATCAGCCAGCTAGCACTGTGCTGAGTGCTAACAAGAGAACCTTTTGTTTTTCTACCTCAGAGCCATAAAGGGCCAGATTAACCGTTCTCTTTCAGGGGGCCCATGCTTTCTAGAAACAAGCATGTTCTTTAGCACAAGCTTCCTGGGGGAGTGTGTGTAGCAAAGCCCAGTGAAGTTCTTAACACCCCCGCCACATCAGCCCCTGGAGTGCCGCTCTTAGCTCTAAAGGTGCTAAGTGTCCAGAATTTACTATAATTATGTTGTATAAAATAGTCTTTGAGCATGTTCAGTGCCCCAAATCAGCTTCCATCGGGCTGGACATGCTGCACAGCACTAAGCTCTGCCCAAAAACAACGGTGCTGGTGGTTCTGCTGAGCAGGCAAAGGATCAGGTCCCTGTTCCGGAGATGCTTGCAGTCCAGTTAGATGGCACATTCAAGAACATAAGCACATCATTTGTGCATTGTGCAAAACTGGAGTCACCAGTCCGTGCCTGGAGTCACCACATTCTCCCTCAATGGCAGGAATGAAGAATCCTAGCTTCCCCATCTCACCCACCCAGTCGCCTACAAGACTACCAGCGAAGAGAAGCACATCTCAGCAGAAACCTAAAACACAATGCAAATGAAGTCAAGCCCAGCTTCCCATGCAATGCTCAGATAATACACTTCCTATTGTTGTTATAAATCATCACTAATCCTGATTAGTGAGGTGCTTTTGACCCTAAATAACTATTAAAATTTTCATGCCCCCTGCTGGTCAAGATGAAGGCATAGGTAGACATGCTTTGCCTCCTCACCCAACCACAAGAAGAATCACAACTAACTTCAAAACAAAAAACACCCAGTACTGCCAGAAAATCAAACTGTATGGAAGTCCGACAACCAAGGATTTAAAGAAGCCATATTTATCCAGACTGGTAGGAGGGGCAAGATGGGGAGCTGGAATGGAGAAGACATGGTATGACACCAGAGAGGTGGTAGTAGAAAGGGTGGCCCCATATTCATATATGGGGGGTAAAAATTGGGAGGGATACCATGGGGGCAAGCACTCCCAGCCCTAGGCCAGACCACAAAACCCAGGGTTCCAGCACTGGGAAAATAAAGGCTCATAACTTCTGGCTGTAAAAACCAGTGAGGGTTGGGGTGTTGGAAGAAACCACTGGTTTCTCAGGGGAATCTGTTTACATGGCCTGCATGGACCTAGAACATACCCAAACCTACCTACTCTGGGAACCACCAGCAGGGCAACAGCTAGAAGGGTGCCAGCCACATATGGGAAGTGGGTGAAGTGAATGGAAACGGGGCAAGTGCCGAGCAGGCCTCCAGAAGCCAGGCAGCAGCATTGTCGCTTCTCTGACCAGCCCCCGTCCTCCACACAGAGCCACACAGCAGTGAGCGGGTTGCCCCACCCTCACAAATACCTAAGACTTCTCCCCATACAACTTAACAGGTACGCTAAGACAAGGAGTCAAAGCAGTTCTACCTAATACACAGAAACAAGCACAGGGAGGCTGACAAATTGAGAAGACAAAGAAATATAGCCCCATTGAAAGAACAGAACAAAATCCCAGAAAAAGAACTAAATGAAATGGAGATAGCCAACCTATAAGATGCAGAGTTCAAAACACTGGTGAGCAGGATGCCCAGAGAACTCACTGAGTACTGCAAAAACCTAAGGGAAGAAATTAAGGCTACACTAACTGAAATAAAGAAAAATCCACAGGGAACCAACAGTGAAGGGAATGAAGCCAGGATTCAAATCAATCATTTGAAACATAAGGAAGAAATGAAACATTCAACTAGAACAGAATGAAGAAACAAGAAATAAAAAATGAAAAAACGAATATAAGAAGACCTTGGGATGTCTCCAAAAGTGCCAACATCTGAATCATAGGAATGCCAGAAGGAGAAGAGAAAGAGCAAGGAATTGAAAATTATTTGAAAAAATAATGAAGAAAATTTCCTTAATTTGGTGAAGGAAATAGACATACAAATCCAAGAAGCACAGAGAGTCCCAAACAAGTTGGACCCAAACAGGACTACACCAAGACACATCATTATTAAAATGCCAAAGGTTAAAGATACAGAAAGAATTTTAAAAGCAGCAAGAAAAAAGCAGAGGGTTACCTACAAAGGAGTTCCCATAAGACTATCAACTGATTTCTCAAAAGAAACTGCAGGCAAGGAGGGACTGGCAACAAGTAATCAAAGTAATGAAAAGCAAGAACCTACGACCAAGATTACTCTATCCAGCAAAGCTATCACTTAGAATTGAAGGGCACATAAAGTGCTTTTCAAGACAAGGTAAAGCTAAAAGAGTTCATCACCAAGCCCTTATTATATGAAAGTTCCTTATTAAAGGGACTTATTTAAGAAAAAAGATCAAAACTATGAACGTTAAAATGACAACAAACTCACAACTATCAAAAACTGAATCTAAAAACAAAAACAAACTAAGCAAACAACTAGAACAGGAACAGAATCATAGACATGGAGATCATTTGGAGGGTTATCATGTGGGAGGGGGAAGAGGAAGAATAGTACAGGAAATGGAGAAGCTGAAGAACTTGCATGTACAACCCATGGACATGAACTAAGGATGGCAGGATTGCTGGAGGGAAGTGGGGTACCTGGCAAAGGGGGACTAAGAGGGAAAAGTTGGGACAACTGCAATAGCATAATCAACAAAGTGTACTTTTAAAAAAGAATTTCATGCCCAGGTCAGTTATCTAAATAGAGCTAGAAAGAATGGGAGTAATTACCGTTTTGCCACTTGAGGTTATCAGGAAGAACGGGTATTTCCTGTTTGGGATCCCAGTGAACCGGTAGTCCAGATGTCACTCATTTTGTGTCTTCACTCAAAGACCGTGCTACGTCAGTGAGGTCCTGCCATTTGACATACATATCCCTGCACCATAAACTATCACGTCCCGCTTTTCCAGCAGGAAAACAATTGCCAGGTCCAAACACATGGTAAGTCTAAGTACAAATTTCAATTTTACGTGAATTGCTTTCCAAGCCCCAGATTCTTCAACATTAGCTTGAAAAGCTTTTTTATTTTACAACATAATTTTTACAGACATTTTCAACAAAATATAAATTTGTAATCACTTCCCCGGTGGAAAAAATTAATGTATGTGTTTTTGCTTCATTTACAATTTAAATACCAACCAGTGTTTTTAAATGATCCTTTGGTGAGGATGAGCTTGTTTAGCCTTAATGAGCTTTGGGAAAACTGAAGTATTTTTTTAATATAATAATTTCTATTTTAAAGTAACATACCAACAGCACGTAAGGTTCAGGAAAAAAAAAAGAGGAAAAAAAAACAAGCATACTCTCACCACCTAAACAAGATACTTGGGGGTATCCTCTTCCTGAGGTGAATGGCAGTTTTAATGAGATGTGCTCAGTGGCTGAGAGATGCTAACCCAATCAGGACTGTAGGAGAGGGGCTAGTGCTTAGGTCGCCTGAGAAAATCTGAGCACAAAATAGCCCAGTTCGAAGATGCATTTTGGAGGACTTTAAGAAATGCTCACTGTCATCCCATCTGTTTAGATGATGGTAGCATGGTGAGAAGGCTACTCCCACCTCTGTCACATACTCTTGCTGCCCTCCTCTCCCTTCTCTGACACGGGCTTTTCCTCCTTTTTCTCCACCCTGTCCCATTAAGGCTGCATGCTGCCACGGCACCCGGGAAAGGCATGTAGGCACCGTCTGAAGTGGGCCTTCACCTCTGTCGCCCACCTGAGAAGCTCAACCCTCAGCGTGGTCCCCACAGTCCTCCGGCCACTTCGCAGAACAGCACTGACGGAAGTTTAGCCTGAACACAGGCGGGATGCTAAAGAACACTTTGCAGGAGTCTCTTCTAACCACACGGGATAGAGATTAAGCCACCGTTTGGCTATTTGGGTCATTATAAACAACTTTTCAGAATAACCAAGTCAGTTGTAGTTAGAACCCAAAGGATAGTAAAAGGGTAGAGCTGAGAGGCCCGTGGTTTGTTAAATCTAGTGAGACAACCAAATATGGTACTTTACTCCAAAAATATCTTTTGCACAGTATCAAGACTGGTGCTTCCCAAGTCTTTTTTCAGTCCTGGATGCAGATATGAACTGGTTGAGTTGAACTTAGATACATGGAGGAAAATAAGGACCCCCTTATCCAACCGGGTCTCCAGCCTCGGTCTAAGAGCAAATCCCATCTCTCACGTGCACATTTCCTTCCTCCCATAACACACGATGGAAGAAATTTAGAGCAATTAAACCCACCTAGAATGAGTTTGAGACATGTGAGTGTGCTGTTACACACATAAGCAGTGACCCAGTGCTCCAGTCACTGCTAGGGACAGAGTTGGTGTCCCCAAACATGTTTTAGATGATTGTTTCAGGCTGGTTGCCTACATTGCAAATATATTTTATTCTCTCTCTTTCCGTCTCTGTCTGTCTCTTAACCAAAATACCATCTGACTTTTTACTCTGAAAACAGAGAGTGGGAACACCAATGTGTAAGTACAAGTATACCTAAAAATACTTGTGGACTTAAATTTTTAAAAAAGGATCAAGGAACCTGATAAGAGTCCAACAAATGAAAGATTATATTTTAGCTCTGAAGTTGGAAAAGAATACCATATTTCATTGAGCTTTCCATGGTTTTATTTCTTCAGAAAACGCTATCAGGTAAATCTTCCTTGTCTCCAGTCAGCATCTCTGAGGGTATTTCTACCTATCCATTCCTTTTCTGAAAATATCACAGACTCTATATTCTCCAAGACACCTAAGAGACATAAGTCATCTCTGCTGGCTCCTGACTAATCATTCAGTCATGAATATTTTTCACATGACCAGGAAAGAAGAAAAAGAGGGAGGGAGGAAGAGAGGGAGGACAGCCCCCTTTCTCATTTCCTTCTCCCACCCAACCTGAACACCTTCGTAAGTTTTAGACCACCTATTATTATTATTCCTTTTACTCTTGTGGCTATTCAAAGGCAGTGAGCAGAGATCTGGAAACTCTAACTCCCCATTTTAGAGAGCAGTCCCCTGACCACCCATGGTCACTATCAACATGTCCCATTTCTGGGCTCCAGGATTCTTTCTCCATCACCCTTCTAACTCCATTCCCTCCCACTCCCACGCCCCACCCCTGCCACCCCATCTCTTCACCTTGGCTAATTAACCCAAGCCCAACAGCAGAAGTGCTGAAATTGCTTAGGCTGTACTTGTCACAAGTGCCAAGGAGCACTGGAGAGGAGCTCTTCCAGCCTCAAGTGCTCTTAAACACGCCTGCTTGCCCCATGCCCTGAGCTGAAAAGGGCACAAGTGGTAACTGGGAAGATTCTCAAAAACCTCTCCCTGGGCGTGGCCTCACAGGAAACAGAAAACCTGCGTTCATGGACGCTGAAAGTCTCCTTGCAGGTACATTGGGTGCTTTTATCAGGAATTTGAATCAGCTGACTGTTGAAGGAACATATATTGATGCAAAGACTGTGCCGCATCATTCTGACTGCTCAGAGATCGGGGAACCCAGGGTTCTGGAGCAGAGGGTACATTAACCAGGCCACTCCTCTGGTTTTGAAGGCTGAGCTATTGATCCCTGATGAAAAAGGAACTCTGCCGTCCAAAGCAGTGACGGTGGAGCTGCAGAAGGACGGTGTCCCCACCTTTCTTTCTGCTGCCTTTGCATTAAGCATGGTGAGGTGCTTCCCCAAGGCCTGACTGGCAGCGAGGAGGAAGAAGAGGCTCCTGTTACAGAGCGATGAGGAAACACTACGAGCTGAACGACTGGGCATGGCAAAGAGCGCAAAAAAGAATCAATTGATCTGCCAAAAACTCCTCTCAGCTTGCAAAGTGTTTCCACACTGACTGACCAGAGCGCCGAAAGGGGAACAGCCAAAGTACCTGGCTCCCTGGTTTCCAGCTTTTTGGATCTTCACGTGCCACTGACCATAGCTCCTGCTCATATCAGGATTCCACGCGGACACGGCGGTGTGGGGCAGGCCTGTGAGCAGGACTCCCTCACCCAGCACTCCCTCGATGAGGACAGAGCACAGGGGCCTGAGAGGCCTCTGCGCTTCAGGGCTGCTTGGCCTCCCTGCTGTTCCACTCCCCGCCCCTCGGTTCATTGGCACAGACAGTTGCTCCCAGGGAAGGGGGCACCACCAAGCCAAAGCCTGAGCTGAACAACTTCCATCTTCCCTCTCTATAGAGATCCCTGGACAAAGAGAAGTTCACCAGAGCCACAGTCATAATGGCTCACTGCCTCTGAACGCTGACAATGTGCCCACACTGCGGTACGTGCTCTGGTTGGTATCCATCACCTTCCTCGTTCCATCCCTAAATGACACTATGAAGTAGAAACTATTAGCCCTTAAAGGAAACAGAGGTTCACCAAGGGTTGCATAATATGTCTAAGGTCAAATACAAAAAAAAAAAAAAAATCAAATTCCTTTTCCTAAGGAATATGAGGAACCAACCATTAAAGGATTCTGGCTACTCACTTTTGCCGAAAGAGAGAGAGGGGCTTTCTGTAAGACTGGATATAATCAAAGAAGATAAAACAAAAGCTCCTTTAGTCCTGGCTGGTGTAGCTCAGTGGATTGAGCGCAGGCTGGGAACCAGAGGGTCCCGGTTCGATTCCCCGTCAGGGCACATGCCTGGGTTGCGGGCCGGCTCCCCAGTGAGGGCCATGTGAGAGGCAACCATACATTGCTGTTTCTCTCCCTCTCTGTCTCCCTCCCTTCCCCTCTCTCTAAAATAAATAAATAAAATCTTTAAAAAAAAAAAAAAAGCTCCTTTAAAAGTCTATGTGGGTATGGGAGTAATTCCAGGTTGGCTGGATAGAGGCAGAAGTAAATAAGGTCTCAGAGGAGCAGCCCAGGCTTTCACTAGACTGGGAACAAGGGCACAGAAGTCCAGGACTTCAGGCTGCAGAGAGCCAGGAATGACCTGGGAAGACCAGCACTGCTTTGCCCTCCCTGAGCTGAAGGGTCATTGGAAACTGACCTTGCAAGGTGGCTCTTCGGTGTGGGTGGCCCCAGGACAGCTTGTGTCCTCTCAACGGTATGACTCTGCGCACGGGGCAGCAATGCCCACTGAGGAGAATGGTCACCGATTAAGTGAGGATCCAACCAAGGGGAATTACTTGGAGGGCAAACCTCTGCACCTCCCTGGCAGATGCTGATGGACAGGAAGAAGGAACCTAGCATTCACTGTGCAACTATGTGTCAAGCAAAGTACATTCATTTTCTCAATCAGAACTAACCACATCTTTTCAGGGAAGTTATTAATTATTCTCATTTTACAGATGAGAAAGCTGAGACTTGCCAATTAAATCATGTGCATAAAGATTAGGGACCAGGCTCAAATAGGAAATGGCAACCTCTGACTCTAAATATTATGCCTGATTTTTTTTTTTCTCTGCTTTTGGATCTCAGGTCCTGAGAGTAGAGTATAGCACGCTGCTCAATTCACGGTACTCTCTGGGTAGTCATTGAAAAGCACTTCTTTTGTGCTGTTATTTTTCTTCCCACTCTCCCCTGCTTCATCCTTGATCCTGAACCCCAGTCCTCTGACAAGCATGAACTCTAATGTGATGAACATACATCTTTGGATAAACCAGCATCCCTATGGAGGAGACAGTGTTCTGACTCTCATGTGTGTTTTCACTTTACATTAAACACGTTACAGAGCTCAACCCTGAAGTTCAGTGTTAAGATTCACTCAGTAGCCCTGGCTGGTGTAGCTCAGTGGATTGAGCTCGGGCTGGGAACCAAGCGGTCCCAGTTCGATTCCCAGTCAGGGCACATGCCTGGGTTGCAGGCCAGGTCCCCGTGAGGGCCATGTGAGAGGCAACCATACATTGCTGTTTCTCTCCCTCTCTTTCTTCCTCCCTTCCCCTCTCTCTAAAAATAAAAAAATAAAAAAAAAAAAAAAGATTCACTCAGTGCTTGCTATGCAGTATTCCACCATGTGCATGTACCACATGCCACTTGGCCGTTCCCCTGGTGATGACACCTAGGCTGTGTCCAACAGCTAACCTCCCAAACAGAGCTGTGATGACACCTTCACACATCTCCACACAGACCTGTGCAGGTGTTGTTCTGTGGCCAGCACACAGGAGTGGGCTGCTGGGTCATGGGCATATGCTTAGATTATGCTCCAAATGAATATTTTCCCATTTAAAATTTTTTCCAATAATATATGTCTCATTTTTTTTAAACTAGCATTTCTTTGGTTACTAATGAGACAAGGCATTTCTCCAAATATTTGTTAGCCATTTGCCTGTTTTACATATTTTGTGCTTCTTTGTATTGACTTCTTAACCTTTTCTGGATATTGCCTCACTAATTTTAGATTTTGAAAATATCATCTCTATACTGTGGTCTGTAACTACTCCATGGTGTCTTTCAGTGAAAAGAAACTCTTCATCCTAATCTTACTCTTTGCCCATAGCCAAATTTACCTATTATTGCTCACTCAGGAATCAAAGCAACGGTGGTTCTAAAGCCACTGCCATCAGTTTTGACCCTTTGGATTTCAAAAAAACAGGCCGTATTAGCTAAGTATTAGCTTATTGGTTCTGTTGAGTTTCTTCAGGTGACTTCAGCAGGTCAGTGTCAATAGCCTGTCTGCCTTCATATTTCTGCAAAGCCTAACAGTGGAGAACCAGGACACGAAAGGCAAGTGTGGACAGACAGCATTAGCAGTCTATCCGAAACTGTCTTTGGAAAAGTTTGTGTTTCTTCCCATCTCTTCCATTAGCATCATTGGGAGAACACACACCTGTGGTAGCTCAATGTGGTGTCCTGAACTGTGTCAGTGGGTGTATCTACGAGTGTGTTTTGTTTGGGCGTGTCTGAGCAAAGAGCTAAGAGAGCACTAGGCTTGGGGTGCAAGGTCCGGCCCTGACTGCCTCTCATTCACTGTTAGTCCGCCAGAAAGCCATCTCTGAGCTTCAGTGCCCACGTCTGTAAAATGAAGGTCCAGTAGAGATGGCCAGAGAACATTAGAACCAAGAAATACTCTTAGAACCTCAATATATTTAATTCATTGAAAGGAAAACTATCAATTCTCCACTTCACTCTCTGTGATGTTTTAAGCAGTCAGACGCCTCCTCTAAGCTGCACATGACATCTGGTCATATAGGACTAAAGTCAGTCTGATTTTGGTGAAGCAAGAGGGGAAGGAGTCGACAAGGATGAGGCAGCAAATACTGTTTTCTGGAGTTAAAGAGGAGACAGTCCGAAAGATCAAATTTTGTTGATGCAGCAATTCCAACAACCTTACAAAGACAGGACCCGGGGCTGAGAGCAATAACATCAAATGAAAGCCACCCATTTCTGCCCTAGATTTCAAAGACACCACACTCTCCTGGCTTTCCTCCAACTACTCGGAGCCTCCAGCTCAGTCTGGCCATTACAGGGGACATCCTCCAAACCCTCCATGGCCCTCTCCAGTTGCATCTCTCTTTAGTGATCACATCATGTCCAAGGCTTCAATTACTGTCTATGTGCTAAAGGTTTCCAAATTTGTATCTCCAGTGCCCATGGCTCCCACTGCACATCCACACCCATGTACTCTACTGCTTGTTCCACACCTCTCATGAATGTTCCCCAGCTACCAAAAGTCAGTTTCTACTTCTCCCCAGCAAACTCCGTCATCTTCTTGTATTACACATGTCAGAATTAGCACTATTACCTCCCAGCCTCTCAGGGTAGAAACCCAAGCATCATCCTTGATATTTCCCACATTCAATCATTCACCAAATTCTATTATTTTATCTCCTAATATGTCCCAAATCCACAAATGGGCACTTCTCTCCAAATCCCTGCCACATGGCTTGTCCAAACCTCTAGCATTTCTTGCCTCGATGACTTCAACAATGCCCTTATGAGTCTCATTAGTCTCTAGCTGACATTTCATTCACCACATTGCAGCCACAATGAATGCCCTTTTCAAAATACAAATCTTATCTGGTGGCTTCCTGTTGCTCTTAGGAGGAATCTCTACAGAGCTCTTCGTGCCCACCCCGCTCCACCTCTCCAGCTTTACTTCATGCCACCATGCCTTCCCTTGCTCTCTATATCCCAGTCTTACTGGCTGCCCACTGCGCATGTGGAGTTGAGAAGGTGCAGTGCTTGCCCCGGCCTCAGAACCCTCACCCATGCAGCTTCTTCAGTCCAAAGTGGTCTCCTCTGTCCCCTCACCCAGTTGCCTCCACTTGGCCATCAGATTTCATCTCAAGAGCTCTTCCTCGAGAGAGATGCCTTTGTGCTCCCAGGCTGAGATAGTGCAAATATTCTACTTCACAATCATCTTCCCGTCATACTGCAAGGTGTGTAAAAGTGATGACTCCATCTGCCTCGCTGATTACTATATCCTCAGTGATTGGCACTGAAAAGGTTCTTAATAAAGACGTGTTGAGTGAATGGAAAGAAGAAGGTAGAACACAGGAAGACTGGAAGGAGAATTAACACAGAATCTGAGCTATGATGTCTTGCTCAGCCTTGTCTTCATCAAATAAATTCACTTCATTTCAAAATGCTGCCAAATAGAGTAGATCATTCCATCTCTACAAAACAAAGTCAGATGTTACTCTTTGGCTTACAACCTTCCAACAGTTCCTATCTTATAAAAGTAAAATCCAGCCCTGGCGGGTGTGGCTCAGTGGATTGAGTGGCAGCCTGCACACCAAAGTGTCCCCGGTTGGATTCCCAGTCAGGGCACATGCCTGGGTTATGGGCCAGATCCCCAGTAGGGGGTATGTGAGAGGCAATCACACATTGATGTCTCTCTCCCTCTCTTCCCCTCTATCTAAAAATAAATGAATAAAATCTTTTAAAAAAATCTCTCTTAAAAAAAGTAAAATCTAAAGTCCTTAAAATATCCTACAGACTCAACATAATCTGGCCTAGTCCTAATAGACCAGTCTCTTTGTTGTTGTCTGAACAAGGTAGACACATATACACCTCAGGCCCTTTGCATTTGGTGTTCCCTCTACCGGGAAATGTTCACCATCACCCACCCACCCTGCACCCAAATATCTATGTGGCTCACTTCATTATTAGGTCTTCATCTAAATATCACCAACTCAGTGTTGCATTTCCTGACTCTCTGTTTAAAGTTAGAATCATCTGACATTACTGTTTTTCCTTCTCTACCTATTGTTCTCCATACTGTCTATATGTTTTACTAATTTACTGTTAACTAATTTGCTGTATCCTCTCACTAGAATATAAACTCCTTGAGGTCAAAGACTTTTTTGCCTGTGCCATTCACTGCAGTATTCTCAACATTTAGAGGAAATACATATTGCTGGAATGATTGGATGTCTTCTCATGTTCACGTTTGACCACTGCATTTTATGTTTGATTGTGTTTTGCCTTGATTCCAGAGCATTCTGTGGATCCTTTCTGCAAGATTTTTTAGAATATTCACCATCTGCCATGTCTGCAACAGATCTCATGAGTGATTGAAAGTTTGAGCCGAATATAATCTATCAGTCTTATTTCCTGCCCCCGCACATGCTCTAACTCTTCCCAATTTAGCAAGTCCCATTATATAGAGAGTCTAATTATGAGGGAGTATAACAAAACAGTTACATGTTAAAATAGCATTCACGTGTACCCTCCAGAGAGGTATTCAAGCTTTTGTGGCAGACTAGGGATATTACAGGATATGTGAGACGTGGGTTTTAACAGAGCATCACTACATGGACTGAGGAAGTAATCAGACTGTTTCAGTTGAGAGGAGGGTGAGCAGAATGCCTTCCAAAATACAGAGACATTTTCTTGGGACCCACCAGGAAGTGGGCCTTCATCTATGTATTCATTTATTCATCCCGTAGATATTATTTAACATCTTTTAAGCAATGAGCACTGTAGTAAATATATTCAAAGATAGCTTGTGATATAGAAGAAATGGGCTTGTACACAGATAAATTATTCCAAAATGTAGTGAGGACTGCTGCAGAAATATGGGAAGCAACTAAGCCTGCCTAGATGAGTTAAAAAGCTTTCATCAAGAAGTGGCATTTGAGCTGGGTGTTGGACAACTAAGAATTGTCCGGGGCATTTTGGGCAAAGGCAACAACTCATGTAGCAGAGGAGCTTATGCCAGAGGTGGAATTGGGGCCAGCATGAGAAGCTCAGCATGACGACAACCCACACTGAGATCGCCACCTTCGATGCAGCAAGGGAGGAAGAGTCACTCAGAACCACATTAAAGTTTTAGTTCAGGAGTTTGGTGAACTGCACTGAGAAATGAAAGAAGAGCAGTTCTTAAAAATTAGAAATGAGTTACACTCTGAACTCCTCCACTTTGAAATGGAGGCCTGAGAAAAAGGATGGATACAAACAGCCCCTTCCCAACTCAGTATCTAGCTCTGGGAAAACTGGAACTGGATTGAGTGGACAAGAACAGATCAGAAGAAATCATAAATGTTTCCACTCTCAAAATAGCTTTGCTCCTCAAATTAGAGATTCATTTTAGTTAACAAATGCCTCTTAATTTGAAAGTATCCTCTAAGAACTCAAGTTTAAAAGGCATTGTCATCCAACTGTGACTTAATCAATCAATCATTCCACAAAGATTTGGTGTGGGCATTAAACTGGACCTTGGGGACATATTGATGAATAGGACATGGACCCTGTCTTCAGAGAGCCAAGAATGAATGAAATTGAGAACAGAGCAAATTGGCATTTTGTCAGAGGCCAGAGGAAGGAGAGGACATTCTGGAACCCAGGTCTGATTGGTTGGGGCAAATACTGTGGTTTGCTGCAAGTATCGTCCATTTTTCAGCCTGAGATCTGAGCATCGAGGACAGGAGAAACATTATCGGCAAGAGGTGAAGAACAAAGCTACTTTCAGGTGGGTGGGGAAAGCAAAGGTGTTTCTCCAACCTCATGTGACCTCCACCCATTCTTCTATCCACTTCTTCTACCAACCTACTTCTAAACAGGATCGACACTTGCTCGCCTCCTATCCGATCTGCAGCCCATTCTAGCTGGCCTCCCGACCACTCTGCCGACGCTGCGCACAATGGTGTCACTACCAGCCTCCCAGGCAGACAGATGCCCAGGAAGAAACTGAGTCTTTATCTTGCAGACTGTAACCTTACTTGGATTTCCATGTTCCAGAGCCTTAAACGGTTTCTCTAGCAGCAGTCTCTAGTCTGTTTTCAAAAAGCAATCAGATGAATTGTAGAATGTGGAGCTAACCCTATCCTGTCCCTATTTAAAATCTTTCCCCCTTGCCTTTGGGATCAAGTGTAATACCTTGGCTAAGGTATTAAAGGCTAAGCTTGCCACAGGCCTGCCATGCCTGCCTCCTGACCCCTGCTGCTGGTCTCTGCACTCCATGCACACTGACACTCCTATATGCCTGCTCCCCAGCACTCCCTCTCTCTGCTGGACCTGAGCACATGCTGTTCTCACTGCTCGCAGTGCCCTTCCTTGTTCTTTGTCTCTCTAAGGCTTTCAGATCTCAGTTTAGAAATCACTCCTTCAGGGAAGACCTCCTGGATCTTGAGTCTATGTGCCTCCACTATGTATCATTGGAGGGCCTTGTATTTACCCTACCCCAGCACTTACCATGCACTAGTGAAACCCCAATGACATACTCTGTGTCTTCTTTCAGGTGATAATCTCCTGAAGAGCAAAGAGCGCCAAGCCCATGGCATGATATAGAAGAGACTTCAGTGTTTTTAATTAAATTAGTTAATTATTTTTGGTGCCTCCATTAGTCAATTATTATAGTCTACCATTGCCTGATATCTTATTTATCCATGAAGTAGGTGTGCTGTGACTAGAAATATTACTCTTATTATATAAAGAGACAACATGCCAAAGTATCGGAGGCAAAGGTTTAGGCCAGTCTGCTTGACTAACTCCATAACCTTGAACCAGTTCACTCAGTTATCTTTGCCTCTGTTTCCTCCTAACAAAATGGAGAAAATAGTGTCATGTCATGGATAGGGGTGGTGCACAGTGGTGTTAGTGAACGTTTAATAACTAGTTCTTTATGAAATAAAAAGGGGCCTATAGCATTAGCCAGTTTCCATGGTGTAAATACTCCCAGCATTGCCAGTTTCAAGCTAACAACTTGACATCACAGATTATGAGTTTCTCCATCATATGATTATGACTGACATAGATAGTTAGCAGCATAGATAATAATAAAATGTAATAAATAATTGGGAAGTGACAAGTTGTGAATATTGCCTTTGTTTTTAATACAGTTTCCTTAATTTCAAGTTTATAGAATTTAATTCTTTCTAATGGTTACGTTTTACAACAGGCTTGCATAATTCCTGAAAATTTAACAATTGGCTCTCTTGTGTAGGTATGCGTAGGCTTCAGCAAACCACTGGGTGGGGTGTGTGTGAAGATGAAGAGACAGCTCACAAGTACTCTGCTTCTCTTCCTGGGTCTGAGTGGGCAGGCTCAACTCACTGTGATGCAGAAGAGGAGGGTGCTCCCTTGGGCTTCAAGTCTAAACACTGCCCTATAACACGATTTGGCAGGACCTTGAGTGATAAGCTGATGCTGTGATCTCAATTTTGGTTAGTGCTTTGTGCTCACGCCTTACCGCCCTAAAGCACCCTGGAGAAGAATAGGGTTTTGGAAACTCAAACCTTCACACTAAGAATTGCAAAACAGCATCAACTACACATCATCTTTTTGAAGATTGCTGGTCTAAGTTATGAATCATCCCTTATATTTTAACATATCTTTATGATATTAGTCAATGTTTATTGTATATGAAACATATGAATCAAGTTTGATCATTTCTTACAATAGCTAGTTCATCTGTGATAACACATTTTTCAGCACACATTTTATTTCATAGACTCCACTGAAGTTCTATCATTATGCTGTAAGTAAAATCGAGTTTTGTGGTTCAGCGAGTTGGGAAATACTACATCATAGTTACCTCCATGGGCTTCAGATTTAAATTTTTCTGCCCCACGCTACCTCCCCCAATGGAAAAGCTATGCCAGAGCGGTTTGTCTACCTTCCCGGCTGTCTTTGCTTTAAACGTCAGAGTCTGGCCCCGCCTGCCACAGGCTGCAGCCCTCTCCCCTCTCACACAGAACGGATCGCCGTAGGGTAAGATGGCGAAGGAAACTGTTCGATTGCACAGGAAATGTTGACTTCGTAGTTAAAGCATAAGGTTCCCTCTTCTACAAAATCTTCCCTGTAGTTAAAGCATAAGGTTCCCTCTTCTACAAAAAGCTGGATTTCCTATATGTTTGGCACTCAGATAGTAAACGCTCCAGATCCTGTCAAAAGCCTGTGGAAGACCATTCATCTCTGAGACAGATAATATCAGGAGCACGATAACGATTTTGATTCTGTAAGCTCTGTCACTGTGTCTCATTAAACTATCAAAATCACAAAACAACAAGGAAAAACCTAGACACTTGGATGGTATTTCACCCCAGTAGAAATGCTTTCTTTGTTACAATTTAACTTGCCTTCAGCTTTATTTGAAGGTCAATATAAAATACAGTTATGAAATAAAAAATTCCACAGCTGCTGTCAAAACACTAATAAAGGATTTCTAAAATGCTTGTTACATAAAAATCATAAATTAAATTGCTCTTAGAATTTGGTGGAAGAGAAAAGACTAGATTGTCTACACGTGAGGCATAGCATGCTTATTTTACTAGATGATGAGAGCCATGTAACTCATGTTTCGTTTCTCTCCTCAGTTGTCAAGAATCTCAAAGGCAAAGTTTGTGCTCAACTGAAATAAAGACCTTTTAGCTTTATAAAGCCTCTGGCTTTCTTGTACAGTTTTCTCTCCTCCCTCCATTATATGGCTCTTTTACCTTCAGTTTCACAGTCTTACTGCAAATGTAATCTTTATTGTATACCCCTCCATATCATTTCTGGAAGAAGTCCAAGTATGAATAATTAATAAATGAATAAATGTAGCTCACTAGGTTCAGCTTAGTCAGCTTGCTACTGCAGCATCACTATGTCTTTGTAAGAACCAGAGAACCATCCCATTAAGCACCACTAAATGTCCTTATCATCACTGTTAAAAGAAGCTGTCAATTTCTACTTCTTCAGACTATTAGAAAAATGAGTATAAAACCTTAAAATCAAATCCACAAAGAATTGAATAGGTTTAGATTAAAAAAAAAACACTTTCAATATTTCTTTCTCAATCATTACAAGAAGTGCCTAGCAGTAACATTCGATTCCAGTGCCCCGCTTTCCTCCCTCTCACCCAGTCACAGAGAAGCACAGGAGGATCAGAAAAGCAAGAGGTCTGAGGAATAACAAGGTGAGCAACTGGCCTTTGACAGCACAAAGCCAGTTCTGCTGTGAGATTGTATGACCGCGCTGAGACACTTCACAAGAATGGTAGTATTCGGCTTTGTTCTACCCTGCATGGCATCCACAGAGCAAGAAAGACAGCTAGACACGAGGACCAGGAATAAAAAGGAAACTGGGGGCCAGGGAGAGGAAGTAACTAGCCCAGGATTACACCACCTATGAATGGCAAAACCAGCACTAGTCCCCAGACATGCGGAGTCCTGCCGGTTCTGTTCTGCTGATTTTGCTCACTCCACCAACACCAGCCTTATGCATGGAATGGAGTTTTCTTCTTTTTCCCTGGTATTTTCATTCCCAAGCAAAAACAAGGAATAGAATTACATTCATATTTACACCCTTACCAAATATTATCCTCAGTTTAAAACACCAAAATGGGATATAAACAGCCAGTATCGATGCAAGTAATGTTAATATAGTAAGATATAAGAACAATTGAGGAAAGAATGGAGAGAGTACAGAGTGATTTGAAGAAAGATTAAAAAGTTGTATGTATATTTAAAATATCCTTTCCTTTCAAGTTTTGGAAGAGTGCTTTAAGTGCTGCATAAGTCTAGAGAAAAAAATATGCCAGAATCCATTCTAACTCCAGCAACCCCTCTGGCACCTCCCACCAGAGGAGCAGAGCCGGCAGCCCACAGGAGTGCTGGGGTAACGTAAGCGGAGTCAGCGCAAAGTGGGAAGGACGAAACACGTTCTACATTTGTAATTGAAATTGATTGATACTCTTTAAGCCCACATTTTAAATTGAATTTATCTGCTCTAACCTTAGAGTAGAAAAGGGAGAGGGAAAGATTTCAAGAAGGAAAATTGTTTCTTTGATTTCTAGTTGGAAGAACATCAGGATACTCACTCCTTCACTCACTCGTTCATTCATTCGCCGGCGCATCCATTCGTTCATGCAGCATTAGTGCCTAGTGCCAGGTAAGGCATGATCTCACTTTTGTGGGGACCACCTGTGTGTATACACAATGCGGCTCTTTCCAATAAAGATCTTATAGCATTTTGGGGGAGAAAGATAGAAACAAATCATTATTAAGTGGGAAGTACCCACTGTATTTACCATGTAAAAGAGGTAAATACTGTGCTTTGGCAATTGGGAGAACAGCGAAAAGATACTTGGCTGAAATTAACCTGAAGACGTCTTTCAACCAAACAGGCATTATAAGGAAGGAGGAAAGAAAATATTTCTCCACTTCTTACCGCATATCCATGCCTGAATACAGTGTGTAGTCTGGGTAACCGTGACCCAGGAGAGGCAGAATATGGGCAGATACCCTAAAATTACATCGATGACCACAGGTAGGAAAAAAGAATCATCTTTAAAGATAAGATGTGATGATGATTCCTGGACTGGTCCTTGGCCCCAGCCCGATGTCTGGCACCCTGATAAGACAAAGGAAATTCAGATACAGACATGCAGAGGAGGAATAGCCACAGGAAGGTGGAGGCAGAGATCGAAGTGATTCTGCTACAAGCCAAGGGACCAAGGATTGTCCGTGACTACCAGGAGCTCGCAGAGGCAAGGACGAAGCCTCTCTGAGAGACTCGGGAAGAGCACAGCTTTGGTGACTCCTTAAATTCAGACTTTGCGAGAATAAATTTCTGCTATTTTCAGCTCCCCTCCCAACATGACAAATAAGGATGTTTTAAGGCCCAGTTTAAATGCCTCTGACCCCCTCCAGCAGCTCCCCAGATCCTCCTGTCAGAACCAGTTGCTTCCTCCTGACCTGCTATGCCCATAGTGAGTTTACCCCATGGTATTGTCAGCAGTCATACCGCATTACTCGGGGCTCCTTGTGGAGACAGACCCATCTTCCTTGTTTTTCAATTCTCAGACTTTAGATTATCAAAGTCAAATACAACCAAGTCCTAAGAAAGGAGCAGAAGAATTTGCTGGCCGTGAGCCTATATTTAAGCCAAGAAGTTGAGCCAGTGACTGTATGTGCTCCTGGAAGTGAATACTGCTCTCTGAGGTGACAGAAGCTGCTGACATCTCTTGGGCAGATTAACTGGCTACACTTGCCACTTTCTTGGCAGCTGGTTCCTATGTCAACTCTTCTGTGTACTGTCTGTTTCTTCTCTGAAAATAATCACTTAAAAAAAAAAAATCAAACCTCAAGCATTTGTCCTCCTTCACCAAATCCCTTACTTCTCAACAAATCCCACTTCCACTGAACAAAGGCTCTCCCACTGATCCCAGTACAAGAGAAAAGTGTGAGGTTCTCCATGGCCCCGTACAAGAGCTGCAGGTTGGCTGGGATAGGCCACGTGGATTAGAAACAGGGGTAAGGATTGTAAACAAAGGGTGATGATAAATGATTGTGTTGCAAATGGGTGGGAGGTGTTTAGCGGGTGCTCCAAGAATTGGTGAAGGGCCAATTTCCCTCAGCATCTTTATTGCTGATGAGGTAGGAGGGGAAAGCATACCAGCGCGTTCATTAAAAGCAGGAAGATGCTAAATTGGGAGGTGTTGCACACACCACAAAGGACAAAGAAATAGCACAAGATGGGGATGGTGAGACAATCTCAGCCAAGGAGAGAAGAAGAGGATTCAATTGGGTTACAAAGGGACCCAGTTCACTCAAGAGAGGCCACCTGGTCCTCAACAGGGAAAGCATATGACACAGCTTTCTTCTGAAGTCTTTTATTTAGATTTGGGGTGGGCAGGGTGAAGCCTTGGGCTGGTTTAATCCTGGAAGCATTAAAACAGTTAATTTGCTTTTGTGAGCCATGAAAAAAAAAAAAAAAACCAAACCAAAAAAAACCCCTCAAAGACCTAAAAGGAAAACCCTACACAACTCCTGGACTTGAGAGAAAACAGAAAGACAAAACACAGTCCCCGCTGCACTATGAACAGTCATCGTCTGACTTCTAAGAGAGAGAATATTTCAACTGTTGGGCCTTCTGGTTTCCAGCCTCAGGTCTGCTATTAATTTAATGTCATTTTTAGACGATTCTCTTCCTTTTCTGGGCTTGTTTCACTATCTTTTCTAGAAAGGACTCCTGGTCTCCTTCCCTATTCCAGGGATATGGTTCTCAACCCATCATGTAATTTACACTTCATGGATCAAGACAAAGGATTCGTAAGGCAGACCTCCACAGGCCACGTGAAAGACAGAAGTCTTTCCTGCCCACGGGAACAACAGATGGAGAAATATTTACCCTATTTTTAAAAGTCAAATGGTAAATCTGGAAGGATAAAATAAGGCTAAAGACTTTAGAACATTAAGTTTCTTAAAGAAAGCTGTTGCATAAATAATATATTAAAAGCACTTAAAAATTTTACCTGCTTGCAAAATTTTCCCAAGTTTCCCCTTTAGCATCCAGAGAGAAGTATTATTTCTTTCCTTATTCCCTCAGTACTTACTGAACACCTACTATGTACCAAAAATGAATCCTATCCCATGAGGATCCTACTCAGTGTAACAAGAGTAACAGGTAAACATAAGCATTAGTTTAAATATATTTATTAAGTGTAACAGGGACATAGTGGTACTGATGTCTGAGCTGGCCCTTTATGGATTGAATAGTTGTCTAGTAAAAATACAAGTGGGAGGGCAGGGTAATGTCAGGTAAGGGACGATGCATACAAAGGTATAATGACTTCAAAATAAATACATTATTAATATAACTTCTAGAAATGATGAGCAGTTCTGTCAGATTGTAATACAGGGTGCACAAAGTAAAGTAGCATAAGATGATATATGAAATGAAAATTTCCTGAGTTCTGTGGGAGGTGGGGGTGCAGGGAGCAGGGGAAAGTGGTGGCGGGAAAATGGAGACAACTGTATTTGAACGACAACAATTAAAAAAAACTTCTTGAGTTCTAGCTACTTCAAAGAAAAGGAATTATATACCTTTCATGGGATTTTCACTGGATTGAATTTTAAGACCCTTCTTTGCTGTGTTAAGGAATTGGAGTTTATGTTCTATATCATAGAGAAGAATTACTATTTTTTAAGAAGAATAATGATATCAAACATCTAAAAAATGGACTAATCATCTGTGTGCTAAAATTATTTAGACAAAGCCTAATTTTATCTCCTTCTTGCTGAAATGCCTGAGCTGATAAAATAATGCGTGATGTGCCAAAAATATTCAACATTTAATATTATAATATCTAACACTGGTGAAATACACAACTATGTACATCTTGTGCTAGGAAGACCTCAACAAATTTATAAGAGGGTGAGCTTTTATAAATTACAAACATCTGTGTTCATAAAAAACAAATACATTTGGATTTGGCTTAAATGGATGTTCCTAATATCACACTAAATAACTACTGTATCCAGATAGGATAAATTAAAATGGGCACAAGAATAAAATATATTCATTGTTATCTGCACCATTTTTGTAAAGTCTGCATCAGATCACTTGCCTTCATAGCAGGGAGAGACCATGTGAATGGAAACCGAGCTAGAGATCCAGGATTCCCAACTTGCATCTCTTCTCTCACCCACTTCATGCCCTTGCGCAGCTGGACGTTTTCCATTGTCCTGCCCTGCCTCCGCAGAAGAACCAAGTTTATGATGCATTCATATAATGATAAAGAACTGGATTTGCAAACTGGTAACTGCCAAACTCTTTGAGTGCCACAGCACAGAAAACATAGGGGCCTGGCAAAGCGGTTGCTGTGATTCGAAGATGAAATTGTGAAAGAAACAGATGACTTGAAAGGTTCAGCTCAGCTCTGAGATTCTGTGAATCCATGACATGCATCCAAGGCATTATTAGCATCAGATCTGGTTGCCATCGGCTTATAGGCAAGATCCAAATAACAATTTGGGCTTCTCTCTATATAAAGATCTCTGTGCAGCAATGGAATTGAAGACTTGTGTCTTAACACTTCACACACACACACACACACACACACCCCACACAAAGCCAGCTACGAAAACTACTGGGCACACTAACTAGCAACACAGTAAATGGTTGCTGGGTCCAGATTTTGCTTCTGAGGAAAAACAAAAACAAAAATATAACAGAATCTACCTTTCTGACAGAGCCAGCTACTCCGTGATGCCAGCTCTGAGATACGAGACTGTCATAGAAACATTGCCTGAGATGCTACTAAGAAGCGTCATTTCATGGTAATTAAAATTATTCCAAGTCTTGGACACTGTCTAGACTTTTTTGTCTATCACAGCTCTGGACTGGAGCTTAAGCTCACAGAACTGCCTCCGTCAATGTGAATCTCCATATCTCATGTGACTGCACACAATATCCCAAGAAAATGTAACCAAATTCTTCCTGATCCAAACTAGATCTTCTACAATGTTTAGGATCTCACTTGTTTAGAGTCCTTTCGATTTTGTAACCCCTCAAAGAAGGGAATCCATTTGAGAGACTTGCTTAGTTTTCTAGAATGATTGAATGACAGCTATGATGTTTCTAAGGGCAACAGAAAAAAATTTTCTGTTCCAAATTAGGTTTTCCCAGCAGGAACAGTCTCATCTGAAATAAGGTCATACTTAGTTGTTTGTTTGTTTTCAAAGTGGCTAGGAAATTTTAATTACAAGAAAGCAACGGGACACATTACACAAGGACCACATTCCCAGGAGGACGTAGGAAAGAGCAACCTTTGTGGTGATAGACTTCTCTATCTTCCCTCCCCTTCTGTTCAGAGAGACCCGCAGGCTTCAGGGAATAGCCTGGCCCCAGTGCGGCTGGCTAATCTAGCTATCACTGGGTCTTTGATACCTCTGAAACTGGCTTGCCTTAAATATGGCTCATCTAATTTTACTCCTTCAATGGTCAGTTATAAACTGTAGGCATCCATGGGCTTATATGGCTTACTTCTTAAGCCAAAAGAAGTTGGCATTTTATTCTAAACTTCAAGTATTAAAATGCTAAGGTTTAAGATTAAAAATATAAAATCTAGTTTTCCAACACAAGTATGATTCAATACTAGAGAATGACAGAAGTTTGGGCAATCTTATTTTTTCTCAAATCTACTTTGGGCCAGATCTGTTTCTAGTGCAACAAGCTGGACTTTTTAGCAAATGCAAATTTTGTGTTAGCAGGTTAGAGAGAGAGTGATAGGAATTACCATTAATCACGTAGCCTGGAGGTGTTTTCAGAGCCAACTACAAAGGTGCCCAAACAATTAGTTCCCCTGAGATCTGTTTTCAGATGGAAAATCTAAATAATCCTGTCATTTCTGGACCAAATGCCAAACCGACTCTCTTAATGAGAATGCCAGGTGTACACACTCCACTCCACTGCTGACTAGTTCTAAATTGGCCATAAAACACTTGGGGCCATGGTGATAATGCCACAAGGACTGAGAGTTTGCTTTTAAAGGCCCCCTTCCCACCAACTCCCTTCCAGGTACTTCTTTATCATTCATGTGACACATTAACAGGAAATGCTAATGGTACACAGATGCATTAAGTCACACAGTGGTTTGGTGCATTGCACTGGGACCTCAAAGCATTACACCACAAAGGTGTCCAGACAAAGCGAAGGCAGGCCATGTCAATACCATCTGAAGCTGTGCTCTGAGCAACATTGCAAAGGAGCGCAGTTACCCACCCTTTAGCCATTAGGCAGCATTAGCCAGCATCACCAGCACTCCTGATTAATAATTGAACTCGATCCATACAGGAGAGCTCAGGCTAGTCTGGAAGAAGCCTCCTAGCATGCATTAGAAAAGAACATCTCTAGGGGCCTCAGAGCACTTTGTCCATTTAACAAGTCAATCCATAAACTACAGTCAACCCTTGATTATTAGAAGATGAGCCCACTTTTGAAGGTTCCTCTGCTTTCCTGTTCAGCTTGGTGCCTCCTTCTGGCCACAAATAAGGTTATTATTCCCTCTGTAGTGTTGGGTGCTCTGATCCATCACTCAGACCCCCTTCATGACTGCAGGACTCATCCCTGCAGCTGCTGAAAGTTGCCCCAGCCATCAGGACTTTCTGGAAATTACCTCTGATAAAGAGGGGCCCTAGCCAAGGTCATGGCCCTTCCCCGGGCAGCCTCATCCAAAGACAGGTCAACAAAAAAATCTAAAGGCCTGGTCCCCATACCCCAACCCAGGACAACTCTGAAGGATCATCACACCTTCAGAGTTCCCTGCGGGAATAGCTGGGCTTCTGTTGTGATATGTTGCAACCCAACTTCTCTCTCTGTTCATCCCTACTTTCTCTTCTCCCCTCAGGTGTAACATCAAGGGCACACCCTAATAGTCTTCCTGCATCTCATCTTCATCACTGAGCTGTTTCCCAGGGGACTCAATCTGGAACTGGAAAGAAATATCTCTAGCTTACCTGCCACCTCAAGAGGCTCAAATAAGGCTCAAACAAGGGTCAAATAAGTTAGTGTATTGGAAGTCCCTTATAAATGGTAAAGCATAAAAAAGGAACACTTTTTTATAACATCCCCCCTTTACCTAAGACACCACTGAATTATACGGTATTCTACAGGGAGCACACAAAAGTACACCTTCCCAAGGTCTGAAAATTTAGAGTTTAAATAAAGCTAGAGGATCCAAGCTTGCTGAGGTGTAAATTTAAACACTACTGGAACTGCATACCTTTAGTATATGATATCATTTAAGTTTTCATTCATGTATGACAAGTCTTTCATGCATTCAAATTTGAGGAGCCGTGCTGGGCTTTGCAGCGTGTGTGTGTGTGCGCGCAGGCGCGCGCGCAAGTCACCCTTCTTCAAAGAGTATTGAAATAGTTTGGCATTTGGGCGCCAGCCAAATAGCATTGCTGAGACAGATGTTCTTGTTATCATCTACATGTACAAACCAGCACACAAAGTCTTGGAGTAGGAGAGAGACACACCGTTGGCTCACAAACCCAAATTCTGCAAATGCAAGGTGATAACCTAAACCTCGCAGCCTATTGTTCCACTTAGGAATGTCACATCCTCGGCAAACCATACAATAGAAAATGCACACTTTTTGAACTTAACAATGTAGGAGGAAATGTCCCAGGCAGGAAGAGATCACTGTACAGCAATGGCCACATTCCTAACCCTGTCAGGGACCCACAGACATTGTCCATCTCAGGCCACTGTCAATCACTGTGTGCCGAAGCTCTATGAGCAGAAATGGACTGTAAACCCAGGCAGGAGAGAATCAGAGCCCAAAAGAGAATACCCTGAGTCCCCTACCTCTGCTGTTTGTCCTCCCCCCTTCATTTGAATGGCAGTTTCTTTAACTGCAAAATGGAAACTTTATCATGATATCATTATGATTTTTCGCTTAATTAAAAGTGAGTGGTCACAAATCTTTAGTATCAACTAAAAGTGCTCCTTCATTTCGGCTAACGCATACCTGCCCTATAGCACAGGTGATCATACAGGTTTATGGACAGGTAGATGGGTGAAGGTCAGAGTGTATGAGGACAGGTAGATGAGTAGGGATTTTCGTGCATGTGTGTTTTATGCGTATGTGTGTATGCGCATACAAGCATGGGCTGGGGCTGGGGACAGAGATATTAGGACTGAAAAATACGTGATGTATAGGCACTTAATAGCATAAGCCAGGGATAAAATATGACTGGCATATAATTTCCCATTCTAGACACCTCTCCACCAGCACTTACTTTTATAGAGTCCTATTTCTCCATCTTCAAATTAAGTGCTGGATCCCCTTTCCCATTTTTATTCTTGAAAGGTACAACACTGAAGTAAGTGCCAGTAAAATAAGCTTTGAGACTCTCAAAAAATAATAGAATGTATACAACCACCAGTTTAAAAGGTGGTGCTCTAATAATTCAAACTCCAGATGGTTGAAGATTATGAACAACAATTTTCCAGCAAAATTAACTGACAACATCTGACCTCTGCAGTTAGCAGGTTAAATATGCACCAATTGAGTCTCAAGCAGAATGGATAAAGAAATGTATTTTTTGGAATGTTCAAGCTTCAGGCCTTGAGAAGGCACTCAATTATCAATGAAATATTTTAATTAAAATTGCAGCCCCTGTCAAAGAAAATCACAACAAGATTCCTTCCCAAAGTAAGGAACACCAAGAATAACAGTTTTGACTTCCAGCCAAGACAGAGGCATAGGTAGATACACTTTTCATCCTCACACAACCAAAAAAAGGACAACAACAAATTTAAAAACAAAAAATAACCAGGACTTTCAAAAAATCTAACTGTATGGAAGTCTAAAAACCAAGGAGTTAAAGAAGAAACATTCATTCAGACCAGCAGGAGGGGCAGAGACAGTCAGCCAAGGCAGAGAGGACTCACAGCCAGGCAGTGGCTGGTGGCCTGGAACTGGCAAGGCAGCAGCTGGAGGGCCAGGTAGACCCACATTTGTGTTCAGATAACCAGGAAGAACAACTAGGGATCGAGACAGACCACGCAACCCAGGGTTCCAGCATGGGGAAACGAAGCCTCAAACTCTCTGGCAGTAAAAACCTGTGGGGTTTGCAGCAGTGGGAGAAATTCCCAGCCTCACAAGATAGGTTGTTGGAGAGACCCACAGGGTCCTAGAACACACATAAACCCACCCACCCTGGAATCAGTACCAGAAAGGCCCAATTTGCTTGTGGGTAGCAGGGGAAGTGACTGAAAGCCAGCCAAGAGCCAAGCAGGTGGCACTGTTCTCTCTCTGACCCCTCCCCCACATACAGCACCACAACGCAGCAATGAAGATTGCCTCACCCTGGCGAATACCTAAGGCTCTGCTCCTTACAAAATAACAGCTGTGTAGAGACAAAATATATATATATATCCTTAATGAAGGAACAGGTCAAAGCTCCAAAAATAGAACTAAGAGATGAAGAGACAGCCAATCTATCAGATGCAGAGTTCAAAACACTGGTAATTAGGATGCTCATAAAAATGGTTGAGTATAGTCGCAAATGGAGGAAAATGGAGGAAAAAGTGAAGGCTATACAAAGTTAAATAAAGGAAAATGTACAGGGAACAAACAGTGTCGGGAAGGAAACTGGGACTCAATCAATGATTTGGACCAGAAGGAAGAAATAAACATTCAACTAGAACAGAATGCAGAAACAAGAATCCAAAAAAATGAGGAGAGGCTTAGGAACCTCTGGGACAACTTTAAACATTCCAACATCTGAATCAAAGAGGTACAAGAAGGAGAAGAGGAAGAGCAAGAAATTGAAAACTTATTTGAACAAATAATGCAGAAGAACTTCCCCAATCTGGCCAAGGAAATAGACTTCTGGGAAGTCCAGGAAACTCAGAAAGTCCCAAAGAAGTTGGACCCAAGGAAGAACACACCAAGGCACATCATCATTACATTACCCAAGATGAAAGGTAAGGAGAGAATCTTAAAAGCAGCAAGAGAAAAGGACAGTTACCTACAAAGGAGTTCCCATTGAGACTCTCAGCTGATTTCTCAAAAGAGACCTTTCAAGCAAGAAGAGGCTGGAAAGAACTATTTGAAGTCATCAAAGGCAAGGACCTACATCCAAGATTACTCTATCCAGCAAAGCTCTCATTTAGAATGGAAGGGCAGATAAAGTGCTTCCCAGATAAGGTCAAGTTAAAGGAATTCATCATCACCAAGCCCTTATTATATGAAATGCTAAAGGGACTTATCTAATAAATAGAAGGACACAAATTATGAACAGTAAAATGACAACAAACTCAAAACTATCAACAACTGAACTTAAAAAACAAAAACTAAGCAAATAACTAGAACAGGAACAGAATCACAGAAATGGAGATCACATGGAGGGATATCAATAGGTAGGGGGAAGGGGAAGGGGAAAATGGGTGGGAAAGGTACATGGAATAAGAAGCATAAATGGTAGGTAGAAAATAGGGGAGGTTAAGAATAGTATGGGAAATAGAGAAGCCAAAGAACTTACATGTATGACCCATGAACATGAACTAAGCGGGGGGAATGCAGGTGGGAGGGAGGGTGCAGGGCAGAAGGGAATAAAGGGGGGGCAACTATAATAGCATAATTAATAAAGTAAATTTCTAAAAAAGAATAACAGTTTTTGCTGAGAATCTCAACTACTATGCTTACTGAATGAGGGAATTCAACCCAATACAATGAGGGTTAAATGTCAGTCCAACAAGAGAAGTTGGGAATTGTTGTAACAGGCTGAGACATTCAGATTATTCATTTACAAAGCAAATGTATAATTTATGTGAATGGTGAAAATTACACTTAATATAAAATCATCAGGTATGAAGGAAATACATTTAAATGAAACATGGTTACCCTCATTACCTGTACAAGACTCTGCCTTTTAAAAGTCATCTTTAATCATTTTCCCTTCAGGTCACTATGTTGGTTTGGGACCTATGGAAATGCAATTCTTTAGTTTTGAATACCAGAAGTCTAAGGCTTCCCAAAATCAGACCATAAAGTCATCGAATGAGTTCCTCTTCCTCTGTAAGACTATGCCTATAAGACCTATGAAAACAAAGAATCTATCTTACTGGACACCAGCAAATTTCCTGGATAATTTAGAGCCAAGTCCAACAACCATTCCCATCACAATTTGGCTGACCTCCGAGCACAGTGAATTGACCTATAAGACAATGTATATAGCTTTTTAAAAACAGCATAATAGTCCATCACTTAATATTAATTTGCATTAACCCAATGAGCTGTTGTTTTAGTCATCATAATAACCACGGGTATTAATGAGAGACTTAAAACTTATTAATTACTGCCCGGCTGGTGTGGCTCAGTGGATTGAGCGCGGGCTGGGAACCAGAGGGTCCCGGTTCGATTCCCAGTCGGGGCACATACCTGGGTTGCAGGCCAGGTCCCCAGTGAGGACCATGTGAGAGGCAACCATACATTGCTCTTTCTCCCCTCCCTTCTCCTCTCTCTGAAAATAAATAAATAAATTCTTAAAAAAAAACCCTTATTAATTATTGCACTAATTGCGCAATGGATCAGCAAGGGTCTCAAATCTCCCCAATGTCAGCCTGCCTGCCAATCATCCATCTTCAAACTACAGACTTGAAATGGTCCTGGCCAAATTTTCCATCTTCAGACGGGTAAAACATTATCAAACTCTTGCAAATTATAATTAAAGTTAAGCATTTGACATTTTCAGGCTAAAAAACCGTTTTTTGCCCACCCAGTGGTGTCACTGTCTTGCAATACTACTCTAATGCACCACTTGGAATTCTTTTTTTTTTTTTTTTAGATTTTATTTATTTATTTTCAGAGAGAGGAGAAGGGAGGGAGAAAGAGCAATGTATGGTTGCCTCTCACATGGCCCTCATTGGGGTCCTGGCCCGCAACCCAGGCATGTGCCCCGACTGGGAATCGAACCGGGACCCTCTGGTTCCCAGCCCGCACTCAATCCACTGAGCTACACCAGCCGGGCCCACTTGGAATTCTTGCAATGTGAATCGTTGTGTTAGAAAGTTCAATTATTTTGTGAATTACCAACATTGTGATTAAACGATGTTTAGAGTACTCATCTTTATCTATTGAGGATAAACATTATTCTCTAAATATCAGCAAATGGGATCTTCATCCTCTGGAAACTTAAAAGAAAGCCATCCCATCTTAACTAGACATGTCCTTTACACATTGATGTCAAAAGGCAGTAAGAAAATTTAAGGGGTTTTGTCTATTATATATGATCCTTAACGTGTTTCCTTAGATACTTCATTTCCCCATTGTTTACAGTTTAATAATACTGATATCCATTCATTCTTTTTTTATTACTGACAATACTCTAGATTTTATTTTATATATCAATACTTCTGTTCATACAACTTTTTTCACCTAAAATTCCCATAAAGATTGCATTCATATTTCTGCAGTACACTTCACCAATGCCATGCTCTCCATAAAAATCCTCTATTTCTCAAGACGCAGATTATTTCACCCCATACATGTCTTCTTTTTTTCTTTTTTTTCTCTCTTTTTTTTTTCAAGTACAATTATCTCCTCTTAATAAAAGTGTTACAAACTAAAAAAAACAAAAATAAGCCAATATCCTGTGGTCTTTCAAAAATTGAGCTGGGCATCTCTTCTTTTAAGACTGACATATAATATATACAACTTTTTCTAAGAGTAAAAACATTTTGCTTGTTAATGAAGAGGAAACATTTGATAGTGTGAATCTTGGTCTCAGAAAGTTTCTCTTAGAAATTCACTTAAAACAAAATTACTCCCTTTCTGAAACATTGAGATAATGATAGTGTATGAAATGCAAAGAAGAATCACTGTAGAAATAATTAAAGCATCTTGGATTTCCAAATACTTTTAACTCAATATATTGAGGAATAGTATTTTTAATGAAAGTTGCATTTGGCCCTGAGCTCACAACATAATTATCCTGAGCTTAAGCCTCTACTCATTGATCATACCCTGATTTCAATTCTGAAAAAGTAAATTTCAAATGGAATTAGTTCCTCTGGAAACACTCCTAAAATGTATTTAATGCTTAGCATCTGAAACAACATTGAAAACATTATCTATTGCAGCCAACATGACATACCACATAAAATCTATCCTCAAAAATCATTAGTAGGTTTGAGAACTAAATCTAGCCCCTGAATGTTATTCTCTAGAAAAATGTTTTATGAATCAAAGATTCTAAAAGATACTCAACTCCTTATTTACAGTCAAATTCCTTAAGAAAGCATATAAAAAATCTTACTGCTATTTAAATCATGGCTACTTTATCCAGCCAGTTTTAAGAAAGAAGACCTGGATCACTGCAGAGATATTACAACATAATTGTTATAAGCATCTTTGTAGCATGTGCTAGTCAAAAAAAAAAAAAAAGAATGTATTGACTCATGTATGCTTGTGAGGGTTATTTTATTTTTAGCAAAGAAAGTTAAGAATAGGTTTTTATATTTACATAACGTCTCTCAGAGAAGCATATGAGAAAACTTTGCAAACAACATCTTGTTTTATTTCTTAATATTCACAGGTGGAAAGAAAAAAATCAAATCACACAATATTGTGCACATGGAAGAAATGAGGCAATCAGAAGTACTGCAAGGCAGAGTTTACCCTGACATTTGGGGTTTGGAGATGTGAAACAGTAGTATATCTCAGGGTAAGGGAGAAACAAACTAGAAATAGTGGCTCTGTGTCCTGTGAGGCCACTGCATGCCTGGTATTAGATGCAGGGTATACCGAAGATTCCTGGTGAAAACATTGCTGCCTAAGTCTTCAAGTTTTGCCATCTTACAGTTAATCTTTGAGTTAAGCATCTGATTTTCCTGGAGTCTTCTTTTTAAAAAATAACTTTTTTTTCCAGTTACAGTTGACATACAATATTATGTTAGTTTCGGGCCTATGTACAGTGGAATATGACTCAGCCATCAAAAAGAATGGATCTTACCAACCACAACAACAAGGATGGACCTGGAAGGTACTGTGCTTAGCGAAATAAGTCTCAGACACAGAAAGACAGATGCCAAATGATTTCACTTACAGGTGGAATCTAAGAAACAAAACAGAAACAGACTCAGATCCAGAGAACACTTTGATGGTTGCCAGGTAGGAGAGAGGTTGGGGGTGGGGAGCGGGTGAAAAGGGGGGAAGGGAGTAAGAAGCACAAATTGGTAGTTACGAAAGAGTCACAGAGAAATAAACCACTGCATAGGGAATGAAGTCAATAATACTGTAATAACTACGTCCGGTCCAGGGCCAGGTGGGTGCTGATTGATGGGGCTGATCACTTCCTAAGTTATATAAATGTCTAACCTCTGTGCTGTGCACCTGGAGTCTTCTTTCAAAGTGCAGCTCCTCCTCTGAGGAGGAGTTATCCAGAGGCCGCCTCCCCCTGCTCCCCCTTTCTTCATTATACTTAATAACATATCTATTAATATTTCATACTTATAAAACACATTTGAATTTCCCAAACATGTTAGTGCTATTTAAACATTTAGCTCGTTAATGAAGAGGGAATTATATTATTTCATTTCGTCCACACAACCCTATGTGGTATTATATTTCCATTTTAGAAATGAGTGATTTGAAGGCTCAAAGAGCCTTTGCCCCTACACAAAGCCACTAATTTCTCTTTAACAAGTGACATCACGTGTTCCAGCACCCCATCAACTCAATAAACACTCAGAGGCCCTACCATGAAATCATCAATAAACCTAGGCCTGCTCCCTCCACCCAGTGACCTTGGTCAGGTCCCTTGGACTATAAAACAAGGACAGCAATATCAGCACTACCTAATTCGCCAAGTAGAATAAAGCAATATAATTAATGTGGAAGTGATCTGAAAACTGCAAATAGAGCTATACACACCGGAGGTGTTGCTATTAGCAGCTCAGTGGGAATGAGTGTCAGATTGCCTCTAACTTGATAAAAGCCAAGGGCTGCCGAAGGTTCTGAATAGAAGGAGTGCTATTAGGGGGCAAGGGAGGGAGCAGCAAGAGCAAACTTCTTTCCTTGGCAGATTAAATGAGAGGTCTTTCCTGGGTCAATGATCTTCACAAGGAGCTCTAAAACATTCCCACAAAGCCTCAGATAAGGGCAGGGCTGCGCAAAAGCTCTGTGGGATTTAAAAAAAAAAAAACAAACAAACCTAAAAGCAGACCTAAAGGTTCTAGCCAGATTTCAGGTCTGCAGGAAACTGCCAAATTTAATGGGTTTAGAATTCAAACTTATTATCATACCAGGAAACAAAGGGGACAGACATTAAAATCACTGTAGTTCACCAATAATTCAAAGATCTCTGTTGGGTTTTTTTTTCCAATCCCTAAAATTGGGATGAATGGATGCAGTACTGGGTCACAACTATCAATGTTCACTTTTTCTTGTAAGTATGTCAAGCAATGTGCATCTTAAAATTGCGGTATATTAGATTAAATTAGTTAAATAGGATATTTTCAATTACTTGCATTTAAGATGGTTCGAAGGGCTGCTTTCCAGTCCTGCAGCACGACCAGGCTGTCCTAGGTCTGCAACAGGACTCTGCAAAGGGGCACACTTTGTCCAGCCTGAGGGTTAGCCTCCCCTTCACACACAAGCCTGGTGGACGGCTTTGACAAGTCTACACGGACTGCAGGACACAGCAGCCAGCTTTCCCTACCCAATGGCAAAGTGACTAGGATCAGATCACATCAGCTCTCTGTTCTTGACTCCTCTGGTTGGCCTCCCTTAAAAATGACTTGACTTCTGCCCGGCTGGTGTAGCTCAGTGCATTGAGCGCGGGCTGGGAACCAGGTGGTCCCGGTATGATTCCCAGTCAGGGCACATGGCTGGGTTGCAGGCCAGGTCCCAGTGAGGGCCATGTGAGAGGCAACCATACATTGCACTTTCTCCCTTCCTTCTCTTCTCTCTAAAAATAAATAAATGAAATCTTTAAAAAAAAATGACTTGACTTCTTTTTGAAGCTCTGTAAACAATAAAGCTCTCAGTTACAGCCCGATCCTTGCAGCTACCTGAATCCGTCTGCTTCTGCTTCAGCAAGACCGTTCAAAGGCTGTGCCTTGGGAAACACACTCAGGGTTGTGAATGTCCTGGCTCATTTGCCCACTGTCATTGATGTGGCTCTAGCTCTGTCTTACCCTAGACTGTCAGAACTCAGCCTGGCCCGTTTTCCGACCGCAACAGAAAATTCATGGGCAGCCTGCCCAGCCTCATGGTTTACTTTCAGTCATAACTTCTACAGCAAAAGCAAGATCCATCTTCAAATCTTACAATACACACCCAACACAATGCAACACAATTCTATGATGACACACCAGCCGAGCCACCCAATGCATTTGGCATATAACAAAAACCTGTCATAAAACATGTAACCCTGTTTTCTCTGACATAAAAGAGCTTGTATAAAATATGATATTCACAAGGAAGAAAAGAGAACTTATAAATCCCAGGCAGAATCAAAAGGAAATATATCAAGTCATTAAAAAGAAGAAGAAGAAAGACATGTTAACCACACATAGAACTATGTTGGAAAAAATCAACGTAAAGATCAGCTAGAAAGCACTTTGTTTTTCCACATCAAAATCACTCCAAACACCATATTGTAACCAACAAGGTATTTGATGCCAGACTATGGCGCTGTCTCTCTCTCTCTCTCTCTCTCACACACACACACACACAGAGTTATTCTTCCTGAAAAGCTTAAACTATGAATGAAAATTACAGTTTCAAATCAACAACAATTTAAGTGAATATAATAAATTACTTCATTCCCTTGAGTCTCATTTCTTTTTCCCTTTTCAAAATTCAATCCAAAGCTTTCATAGGCCAAATTCTGAAGGCCTCTCCTTGGGTTCCTACCTGAACCCAAACTGTGAATTTATTGTCAAACTTCAACCCCAGTGTATTTCCTTGTGCAGAAGAAATTGAAGTTCAGGAGTTTCAAAGAAAACAAAGCCCATCTCCATCATGTTATCTAAAGAAACCCCACACAAAAGGGTTCCCAAAAGGCCAGTTAAACAAGAGACCAAAAAAAAAAAAAAAAAACAACAACCCAAAAACCAGTCAAGATATGCCTTGATAAGATCCTTAAAAATTATCTTTAATTAATGCCAAATATGAACAGATCATAAAGTGACAGAAGCAAGTAAAATTGCATAGATGAAAACTATGCGCTTCAGTTAGGTTCTCAATTCATAACATTCAACGTCCTCTACCTGACAGAGTAGACAGTGAGGGCAGGGGAGTGCACAGTAGGTGGATGCGCGACACTTCCTCAACTCAAGGGGTAAGCAACTGCAAACTCAGGAAATGCAGGAGTGCTTTCCAGGCTTCAATGGTTTGTTGTCCTGAGGGTGCACTTGACATTAATACTACGCAATTGTTATTTTTAACCTTGGTAAGACTCTACCTTCACTGTTAGAGGCATGTCATCTAGCGCCCATGCTGACTGCTTAGTATTGTGGCGTAGCACAGTGCACTGAGGAGGAAAGGGTTTCTGCAAGTCTGGAGAAGAGACAACTTTTGACCTCTGGAATATTTTGCGAGGGAATTTGTGGTTTGTTTTGTTTTCTTTCCCTATACCATTTCTTCTTCCTCTCTGATAGGTACAAAGGTTTTCTCTACTCTTTGAAGTCTTGTGTCATAAACTCCTACTTATCTCCTAAATGAAAATCATGGTGACCAGGGTTAATCTCCTTAAAGCTAGTAGTCCTGAGGTCAGCAGGGCTTCACCCCTTACACATACCTTAGATGTCCTAGGAAAGCCCATGATCGTTCTGCCTGAGCTCAGAGACTGGCATTTGACCCCAAGACCTCTACACTTCACACCTATACCCTGAATGAGTTCGCACAGTGACCCAAGGTAATGGAACAGTTTTGTTTAACTCAGCTCCTATTCACCTCTTTACAGAAATAATAGGTAATGTACATTCTTCTAAGGTTTACCTGAGTCATGCTGGACATGTTCACATATACCCTGAAATTCCATAATATAAATACGAGTACTGATATACCACACGGTGGATGTGAACCACCTCCTGAGATAGCAAGTCAACTTGGGTTGTATCTGGTTTAAAAACTAGTTTGTTTGTCATCTTGAAATAAACATAAACATCAAAAGACTTCATCCTTTTTTGAAAAAGTGGAAAGATAAAATGGCTGTTTGGCAGTTTATATTCTTTCTAACAATTTTATACTATGGATGGTTACCACCCACCAATTCTCACCACTCCCAGGAGTACATCGTTCCTGGAAGAAAATGGGGAACTGCTTTCTGCTGATGTTCTCTCTCTTTCCTGTTCAATCTAATCTACCAAACAAGGAAAATTCTATTGTAAAATTGTTAAAAAGCATGTGTTTGGAGGTCTTTTACACCAAATGGGAGGTTTGGAAAACTGTTTTTACTGACTCACCAGATGTTAAGTAATTTGAAAATTTTGTAACTATACACAATGTGAAGAAGATCCTTTATGGACTAAACCAAATTTCAACTTCAAAGAATCTATTCCTCACCATTTACATGTATTTTTTTTAAAACTCTCAATTGAGTCAAGATTGTCATATCACCGGTGCTTTGGTTCTACCACAGTGGAATCCAAACCTACTGCACAGTTTTATTTTAGAGAAATGACTGTCCATTGGCCATATTCCAGAAGAAGTATTTGCGCTTGGTTCATTTGATTTGGCCAGGCCAACTCACTAACACACTCCTAGTGAACTGGATTAACTGATCATTGGAACTCAGCTCTCAAGGGAGAGTGAAGGAGGGCTGTGCACAGATGGGGAAGAGGAGATGCAGAAACAAAAACCTTTCCTGGTGACAATCTGTTCTCTATAAATCTGAGGACAGAGGAAATAGATGTCTTTGGTGTCTCTAATTCAGATCCCTTGAGGTGAGTTCACCGCTTCAGAGATTCTGGGATAGCTAACAGCGCTGGTGTGACCCAGCTCTTCCACTGCCACCCTATTGAACTAGGGCCCCCACGTGCTGGGAGAGCTATGGCTATCAGCATGTCAGCGGTCTTCTCCTTCGGGAGAAAACAAGGGGTCAGCACATGAGCCATTAAAGCTCAAGACCTAGGAACAGGATGAAAAGGTTAAAAGCCCAATAAAATAAATATAAGTCAGTAAACCAAAAGACAGTCATTCCTCAATAGGCAGTTTTGGTAAGTGCACCTCCAGGTCTACAAAAACATTTCAGCACATTACAGTGCAAGGGGTAAGAGCTTTGTGGAACTTCGCATGCCTATGCTACACAGAGAGTCCCCGTGCTCCATTCTTACTGACTTGGTTGCAGGGAGCTACAGATGGATAAGCAGGGTTCATTTTCCCCGTACCGCCCCAATTCTTAAGAACTCACTCCTAATCCCAGGCTGACTGCATGCATCACTTTTTCCTGTAACACATGCAGGTGAATCACCAGTCCAGCATCTAACTAGGAGAGGTACACCAAGCAGCCAAAGTCCATCTCATAAGTCTTGGTCCCATTTTCTGATCCTCCGACCCATCCATCCCACAGTACTGAGTGGATTATTGCTGTTGACAGAATGCAGCGCTTCGAGCTCTGTGTGTCCTGACCTCAGAGTCTAAATAAAAGATCAAGATATCCTGGAAATTTAGGAGAGGCTGGCATTTTTTTTCCCAACTGGGGACTTTTAAGCATGTAGGAAAGGAATAGCCAAGATGAGTCAAGGTTCAAAAGAGAAGGAAACATCACAGGGGAGGGTATAGGCCCCGTGGTCAGGTGTGTGCAGTCCTTGGCTCCTTTTCTTCCGTGATGTTGTATTAGTCTTACAGATCTACAGAAGCAGCACAGGAAAATAAGATATCCACATTCTTTCCTTCAACTGAGTCAGCCAGCCTGGGTGTTTGTTAGTTTCTTTGTTTATTGCCTCACTGTTAGCTCTAGGACAGAGTGGGGGAAGGATGGGAGCAATAGGGAGGATTTCCAGAAGAAGCAGGGCAGTAATGTAAGGTGGTCAGCAACAGGCGGCCACATCCTAAGTGCAGAATGAAGATCCCCACTCGATGTCCTTAAAAAGGCAGTGAGTGCCTCTCCATTGGTAGACAGCTGCTGGGCCCCAGCGGCCTGTGTTATGTGGCTTTCTTTCGGCTAAGCAGGCACAGGGTCCCCCAGCTGTTCTCTGGGCTGGGTGCCGGGAGCAGGAGAAGTGAGATGTTCAGCCTGTGAAGTGACTGCCCGGTGGGAAGATCATAGGAGCATCATAGGAAATATCTGAAGGAAGTGGACCAGGAGGGAGGGCCTAGGAAACGTTAATATGAATTGAGTGTTCCCATATTCACAATGATGCCTAGAAAGATCAGACTGCCAGAGGTCTGCAAAGTGCTGTTGCTAACAGAGGAGACACACAAAAATGTGCACGAAACACTACACTGGACCCGAGGAAGCCCTGCATGTCCAGAGTGGCCCTCGATGGGAAACAAAGTCCCAAAAAGTTTATCTTGACTTCTGGTGGAGAAGAGGAAAAAAACAAGTTCACGTCCAGTTCAAAGCTGGGTCTCAGATCCCAGTGTACATCCCACATCAGGCTGCCAAAGGGACTCAGTCCAGTGGATGGCCAGAGAAACAATACCTTCCTGGATCTCTCCTCTCCAAGGTTCAGGATGGTGTGGTCTTCTCACAGTGGTGAAGTGAGACAGTGAGGATGGAAAAAGAAAAAGCAAAATATCTGTGCCCCAACCCTTCCTCCCTTTGTTACATAACTTCTCAGCTGTGTTAATGGAGGCACTTTCTACAGTTCACTGTGGGTACAGGATAAAGGCACTAAGCAACTATTAAATCAACTGGTTAAGTTTCTTCAGGGTGACTCAGGGGAAGGACCAAAGTCTCTACAGACTTCAAATCATAACTGCAAAAAAGAAATCAGCTCTGCTTTGGATGCATACAATAGATAAACATTTTCATTTACATCTTAAGAATGCACCAAAAGACATGCAGTATTGCACCTTTTTTTGTTTGTTTGTTTGTTTGTTTGTTTTGCTTGTGTTTATCTTCAGCTAGAAATAATACTAGTTCTTAGGTGTTACTATATATACCTTGATGATTTATTTAGTTTTCCATACAGCTTCCCTTTAAGGGATGGGCATATTGGTCCTCTCTCTGCCTACACCTGCACAGAAACCCAACATTTCCCTGAGCAAAGGCAGGAAAATTGACTGAGTGCCCCCCACCCCCACCCCCCATTATTTCTTTGGGCCCGTCATCCCACAAACTTGTAGTTTTTATTATTTTTAAGTGTTTTTTTTTTACTGAAATCATGCATTAATTAGTTCAAGGTACACCTTAATCAAATAGGCCATAATGCTGAATAAGACAACATGCTTTGAGCTCCAAAAAGTTATTGTTCCCTTCTGACTAACATATGCACTTAAATACAGTACTTTATTTACTAAGAAAATAGTTAATAAATAAAGGAGTGCACTTTTGGTGAATGCAAATGAAAAAGGGATCTATTTTTTAGAAGAGTCAATTCAAACATAAGCTTATCCCCTATTGTCCGAGTTAATGTTCTCAGCATGCGTGTATAAAATAAATTATTATCAGAATTAAACATGCTTACATTTAACTCCATTTGTGCTCTCTTGCAATAAGGAGGCTAAGGTTTTATATCCAGTTCTGGAGGCCAGGGGTCAGGGTACAGGACCCGTGAGAAAAGACCTGTGTTGGGCTCGCCTGCAGTTGAGAAACTTAGCAGCACTGCAGATGAATCCATTAATTTAATTCAGTATCTTTTTCTTAGAGAATAGTTTGAACAGAAGGAGAATGGGACTGAGGGGGAATCCCTAAAGACCAGGACCGGCATCAGATTGATAAGGTGCTTTGTGAGCCAGTCTTAAGTAATGTTGTTTGCCTTTTTTTTTTTTTTCCACCGTATAATGTGCAGTTCAGTTGATTCAAATGAAAAACATTTGTTCATTGCCCATTTTGGTTAGCATATCATGTTACATATCATCAGATGCACTGTCTTAAATGTGCTGTGCAGTTTGCAAAGATTTTATTTTGGAGTACCATGCAACTTTTAAATTTATATTTCTATGTGATCATCTGGTTTTTAGTTAAAAGAAAAAAGTTAAAGAAGTCCAAGGGTTACAAATGTTTCAGTAGAAGGGAAACATATGAATCTTAGTTTACCTAGACTAGCTTATGGACTGAATTTTTTAAACCAGTTTTATAAAATACACTTTCTTCATCCACTTTTTAATAAAATGAAAATAGATTCTTTTTATTTTCATGGATCTTGAAAGCTTCTGGTTGGCCACCCCCAAAATCCACAATGCAACAATGCATTGACAGTTAAATAGAGCGTTCAAAGACTAGTGAAGCATCAACAAAGAGCGACATGGGTCACTAGGGTTTTTGTTTTGTTTTTAAGTCTTTCAAGCTGCTAAGTGGGGCTTTTTTGTTTGCTTGGCTTTTTAAACATCGGTCAGTAGTTTGCTCTTATTAACGCAGTTTTGGTTAGCTGTGGTGCAATTGCCAGTTCTGATATTGGCCTGTCTATAATGGGCTATGCTATTATTCATATCCTCTTCGATCTCCATGTACTCAGATTTGCTGAGAGTAGAAGAACTGCGCCGACTGAGGTCACTGTCAGAGGCTAAATTAGGGGAGCTAACGTGGAGCAGCTGAGCCTGCTCTTCCCCCTCAGTTTCTCGGTGGTAGAAATAGTTGAAATTGGACACAATGACAGGTACGGGCAGGGCAATTGTCAGCACACCAGCGATGGCACACAAGGAGCCCACGATCTTGCCTCCAATTGTCACAGGGTACATGTCACCGTATCCTACAGTGGTCATGGACACCACCGCCCACCAGAAAGCATCGGGGATGCTGGAGAAGTGCGACTCAGCTTCTTCCGCCTCTGCAAAGTACACTGCGCTCGAAAACAGTATGACCCCAATGAAGAGGAAGAAGATGAGCAGCCCTAGCTCTCTCATACTAGCTTTGAGGGTCTGGCCCAGGATCTGCAGGCCCTTAGAGTGGCGGGAGAGTTTGAAGATTCTAAAAACCCTTACCAAGCGGATGACCCTGAGGATGGCCAGCGAGGTGGCCTGCTCACCCTTCTGATTCCCCTCCTGCTCAGCTATCTCGGTGCCCAGGGTGATGAAATAGGGGATGATGGCCACGATGTCGATGAAGTTCATGATGTTTTTGAAGAACTCCGTCTTGCTGGGGCAGGCGAAGAAGCGCACCACCAGCTCGAAGGAGAACCAGATGATGCAGAGGGTTTCCACGATGAAGAAGGGGTCCGTGAAGATGTTGGAAGTGTAGTAAACCGTGGTGTTGTCGACGCGGTGCATGGTGCCTGTGAAGTCCTTGTCGTCCTTCAGCTCGGGCAGAGTCTCCAGGCAAAAGATGACGATGGAGATGAGGATGACCATGACCGAGACGATGGCGATGACTCGAGCGGGCCCGGAGCTCTCCGGGTACTCGAAGAGCAGCCACACCTGGCGCTGGTACTCCTTCTCGGGCAGGGGGCGCTCCTCCTCCTTGATGAAGCCCTCGTCCTCCCGGAACTTCTCCATGGCCTCCTCGCCCAGCTCGTAGAACTTGATCTCCTCGGAGAACATGTCCAGGGGCACGTTGACCGGCCTCCGCAGCCGGCCCCCCGACTGGTAGTAGTAGAGGATGGCGTCGAAGCTGGGCCGGTTGCGATCGAAGAAGTACTCGTTCCTCAGGGGGTCGAAGTAGCGCATGCGTTTCTTAGGGTTCCCCAGCAGCGTGTTGGGGAACTGCGCCAGGGTCTTGAGCTGCGTCTCGAAGCGCAGCCCGGAGATGTTGATCACCACGCGTTCGCAGCACTCGTGGTCGTCGTGGTCGGCCGGCCGGGGGTAGCTGCCATCCTGGGGATGGCCCGGGGCAGCCGACGCCTCGTCCACGTTCTCCCCGGACATCACGGTCATGGTGGACGCCGGGTGTAAGGGCCGGCGGGGGGAAGGACGGAGAGAGGAGAGGTGGGGGGACTCGAGCTCCGCCCCCACCCGAGTGCGAGTCTCCACCACACTCCGGGAGAGAGGGGCTTCCAAGCTAATCGGTCAGAGATCTGCGACTTCCTTTCTGGTCCTCTTCCCTTACTCCCTGCCTTTTGCGGAGTTTGGGATCCCCCTCGCCGGCGGCCCCGGGGGCAGCTTTTTTTTGCCGAAGGTTGGGACGAGGGGAGGGTTGGTGTTTCGTCCTGCCCCGGGTGCCTTAACGCAGTGCCGTTCTAGAGGGCCGGGCCATCGTTTCGGGGGTCACGCTGGCCCCCTTCCCCTCTGAGGGCCCCCTCGCCTAACACCCCCTCTGCTTCTCAGGCTCTCCCCTCCTACCCCTCTTCGCCTGCCGCCTTCTAAGCAGGGCGATCGATGGACGCTGCAGAGAAATAGAAAGTGATACGGGAGTAGAAAATCAGAAGCATTCAGATGGGACGGACCTACAGACACCGAAGAGCACAGACTTCTAGTTTTTTTAGAAAGCACTGGACTTTTTTGCTGGACGTATACACAGACAGACACACGCAGACACCCGGAAATCCAAGTTTGGGGCTCTCCCATCCCACTTTTCCCAATGCCCAACAGCCGATCTGTTTACAACTTCGTACAACTAGAGATCGGAAAAGCGCCGGGAGGCGCTGGGGGAGCTCCAGGTCCCAGGCAGCAACCCACACCCACGGCATCCCCCACCCATCGCTCCACCCCCTCCCCCCGCTTCCGCAGCCCCGAACTGGGGAGCCCCTTACCTGACCGGCTGGCTGGCGCAGGGGCGGTGCTGAGTCGGCCGGGAGCAGGAGTCGAATGCGGCAGGTCGCTTTTGCGGTGGACCCGGGCGAGAGCCGCGGCAGCCGCAGCAGCAGCATCCGAGAGGCGCCAGGGCAAATGCGCCGCCCTCGCCCCCTCGTCCTACGCCCCTTCAACCGGACGATCGCTTTTCTAAGCAACTACGAAGGAAATGTCCATTCCCCATCCCCATTCTCACCCGTGGCCAGCAACCGGCAGACGCCGTCCTTTCTCTGGTGCAGGGAGTTCCGGGGGATGCGGGGCGGAAGAGCAAAATGCCACCCTCTCTCGAAGCTCTGAAGCAAATGACGATAAACAGCACTCTCGCCCCCTCCGAGCACTGTGGGAGCCCTTGATTCGATCCCGAAGGAGGCGGGCGAGCAAAAGCGTGGGTCTACATGGCTCTCGGGTGTCCTCCGCTCCTCGCAACCCCGCGTGGACCTCGCCAAGGCTGCGCGGCGCGCGGGGAGCTGTCAGGAGCGCCGAGTGGGGCAGGGCGCGTGCGGTGGCCCGTCCGCCCGGTACATTTCTGGGCGCTGCAAGATCAGCAGAAACCTGAGAAAGCGCCTGGAATGCGGAGCTGCGATTGGCCCACCCGGGCGTGGGTTGGGGAGGGCGGGGGAGGGCAGGAACGAGGAGGTAGAGGGAAAATATGAGGGGGTGGTTCCACAGAGGGGGGTTGGTGTTTGGTTCCCACCCTTGCCAGCACCGTTTTTTCCTTCTGCCAGAAAAGCCGACCACCAATTCTACTTCCCTACGGTCCACAGCCCCGCACAAGCACGGTCCCCGGCCGCGACCTTCCCCGGGAATTTCCCATTTCAAATGGTCAGGTCCGACGCAATGCAGGCGGGTGGTGTTCCTGGCAAAACTCCTCCGATGGGGTTGCGTTTTTGCAGTCCCACAATAATCCGCTTCGGTCGCCACGCTCGGCGTGTCCTCTCGCCCCTCCCGCAGGGGACTCTTTGCAGAGCCTACCCAGCTTCTCCCCGCCGGACTGGGAGAGGTACGGACTTCGGGTAGAGCTCTGCAGTTGAGGATCACCTGGGTTTGTTTTACGTAGTGTCACTGCGAGGCGGTGGTGTTAAGAGTCTGTCCCTCTTTGACCTACGACAGGAGTTGGAAGTTTTCTTAGGATCGGATTATTTTGAAATATGGGCAACAACCAAAGGCTCCGTGGGTTTGTGGGGTTGTCTGCCAACTTGGTGCTAATTGGGATTAATCTGAGAAGCAAGCCTCCTGCCCACCTCCCATCTCTGTTCCTCCTCCCGCAGCTCCTTTTCCCGGCCTAGTGCCTCCACAGGCCACTTGCGAGGCTTGCAACTTCCTCGGGAAACGTTTGCACGGAGGTGCTGGGCAGCGCGAGCCAGGGCGTGCGTGCTGCACCGAGTGCGGCTCTAGCCGTGCCCCCAGGGGCTCTGCGCCGAGGCGGCCGCAGCGCGGAAGCCTGCCGCTGGCAGCGCCGGTACTTAACTGCCGCGGAGTCCCGGAGGAGGCTGCAGGAGTCCGGAGTCGCCGCTGATTGGCTCCGCCCGCTGCGTGGGACCACCCCTTCGCACCACCGCGAATCTCGTTGTCTCCTGCCTGCAACACCCACCTCTTTGATCAAAGCCAGTGACTGCCTGCTCCCCACTCTTTTGTGGCTAGTAGAAAGCAGGGCCCTCGGCGGGGTTGCCCAGGCAGTGCAATGATTCTGGGTGCGGAAATAGTTAAGTCCCTCCCCCAGATTCAGGCTCCAGCCTTCCTTTCAGAAAAATAAAAGTATTTGTTCCCTCTGCTCCTCCGGATCACATAACCCAGCTTTCCTTTTAGAAACAATGAGTTCGCTTTAACTCCTCTTTCCTACATAAAGCTCTGCCCTTTCCCCACCTTCCACACTCCTCTCCTATCCCACTAATTCTACCTTTCTGTACGACTGCTTTATTGATAAACAAACAAGCAAACAAAGATAAAGCTCTGCGCTGAATTACTGTCAAATTCCTTGTTTTGCTGCTGCGGCGGTGGCAGCCGCGGTTGTTACAGCCCTGTCAGAAATGCCTCTACTGGGCCTGACAAACATTTTCTGACCGTGTCCTAGCAATCCCGGACTCCCCCACACTGCTCCGGTACCTCCCTCTCCCTTCTTTTAAACATCTCTATGATCTATGACCATCTTCTCCCCAGCCTCGTGCGGATGCACTTGCCCTGATTCAGCATTTGGCTAGTGCCTTACCAGAAGAGATTTGATTCGCTGACTGGGTGGGATCCTAGGTTCCTGAATTCAGGGCTTTATTAGGGGGCATAGTAAGATCAGGAGGTTTGCAACATCCCTAGCAGATGTGTTTAGATAGGACTGGACCTCTAAGGAACTGGAAGAAAGTTCATCTGGGAACTCTTCATTCTTAATGCAAGCTCACCCTTGGTAAGGGTCTGAAGACATTTATTCACTTAACAAATATTTGCTCAGCCCCAGCTGTGTGTCAGACATATTGTAGCACAGGACACACAGTAATAACTAAGGCACAGGAGGCTTCAGACCTCACATAGCTCATATTCTGGTGGGAGAAACAGATAATGAACAAATAAGCCATATATTATAATGTTAGGGAAATAAAAGTAAGAAAAAAGGATAGAGACTAACAAATACAGATTTGCATGGCTAGGAAGGACCTCTCCGTAGAGGTAACATTTCAACAAAGAACTTCAAGAAGAGAGAGAGCAATGAATAGGGAGATCCGAATGATAGGTGTAAGAGCAGTGCAAAGGTCCTGAGGCAAGGCCAAGCTTAGCATATTTGGGAGACAAAAGAGGGCCAGTGTAGGTAGAAAGGACTGATCAGGGCAGAATGTTGTAGAAGGTAGGTCAAAAAAGTAGGCAGGAGCCAGATCACACAGAGCCTCTTAGGCCACTATAAGAATATTTTATTTTATTTTATTCTGAATGCAATGAAAGATATTGGAGGACTTGGATCCATGAAGTAATAAAATATGACTTGCTATTTTTAAAGATTACTCTGGATACTGGAAACAAGGCATGAGGTTGGAGGTTATTAAGTAGCACAGGCAATGATGGCTTAAACAAGGAAGATAGTGGTCGGTTTATGAGAAGGGATTGGCATAGGATTACATTTTAAAAATAGAAATGGCAGGATTTGGGATGTGGGGGAAAGAAATGTTTCAAGAATGTCTCCTAGGTTTGTAGCCTTAGTAACTAGGTAGATGGTGATGTCATTTATTGGAGGAGTGGATTGGACAGCCAGAATATGAGTTATCCAAAGCCTGGTATCTTGAGTGTCTTGGTTATTACTGTATTAGGCAGTTGGGTCAGCCTCTCAGATTCTCTCTGCCTCTCCATTTTTCTTGCCCATGGCCACTTGCACTGCCTCAGCTGCTGCTGAAACAGCCAGCTCTGAGTGGGCAGCAGAGTTCTGCTTCTCAAGTTGACCACACTGCAATGAGTGGAATCTGGATTCTTCAGGATTGCAAAAAAGTCCAGGTGAACAGCATAGCCATGTGGAGGCAGTTCCCCAATGGACCAGTGGGAGTTTGTCCAGTAGGAGATATGAGATAGGTTGAAGCCTATAGATAAATTCCCTCTCCCTTTACTGTTTTCAGGGTCAAGCAACCACATGGTCTAGTGACAGGGCTGCTTCTCTTTGTGGCTCAGGAAGCAGTGGCAAGATTGGTAACTCACCACCTTCTATTTGCACACTATCCTTCTTTACCTCAGTTTTCTTTTCCCTTACTATCAGTTCCTCAGGGATCACACTTGGTATTGAAGCATAAGTCCTGCCTCAGGTTTTGTTTTCTTGGGAACCTGAGCTGAGGCAGAGGGAATCATAACTTTAGTTTGATACATATTAAGTCTGAGCTACCTGTTAAAAATCCTTATGACGATGTTAATAGGAAGTTGGGCATATGAGCCCCAAGTTCAGAGGAGTGGGCGGATTAGGGTTTGGCAGCCTTGACACTGTTGACACTTGGGCTGGATGCATTTTGGTGGTGGAGCGCATTTTTGTTTTGTCCTGTGCATTTCAGATGTTCAGGAGCATGGCCTCTACCCCTAACTGACAGTTGTGACAACAAAAAATGTCTTTGGACATTGCCAAATGTTTCAGGGGGCAGGGAAATCACCCCCCACTGGGAACCGTTGGGGTAGATGGTAGTTAAGCTAAAATATTGAACTACAGCACTTGGCATGAAGGTAGGAAGAGAAAGGGAAATGTTCAGAGATTGCACCTCAAGATGTCCCAATTTTTAGAGGCCAATAAAAGAAGGAAGAGTCAGCAAAGGAGACCAAGAAAGAGTGACTGGGAAGGTGAGCAAATCAGAGAGTGGGGATCTGGAAAAGCAAATGAGTACAGTGTTTTAAGGAGAGAGAGAGTAATTTTGTTGAATACTGTTAATAGGACAAGTAGAATGAGGGGCTTAGAACTGGCTATTGGATTTAGAAAAGTTAAGTCGAAAAGAGATGGAGAGAAAAGAACTGATGACAGTGAGTAAAATCAACTCTTGCAGTTTCAGGGTCGATAGAGAAAGGAAAAATTGAGGAACAGCTGAAGGAAGACGAAGGGAGACAAGACTTTTTTCTAAGAGGAGAGCTATTACACTATGTATTACAGTGTGCTGATGAGAATGATTCAGGAGAAAAGAAAAATTGTTGATGCAATAGAAAAACTGGAACAATGTTCTTGGGAAGGCAAAAGGAGAATGGAATCTAAGATCCAAAAGAGAGGGTTGGCCTTGAAAAGGACAATTAATCTACAGAAATAGGGGGAGAGAGAAAGCAGAGTTCAGACGCCAGGCGTTTAGTTGGTATGTTTGTGGGAGTTTGTAGACATTCACTTATGCAATCAGAAGCAATTTTGTCAGTGAAAAAATGAAGCAAAGTCACCAGCTGAAATTGGATGGGAAGGAGGTCTTAGAAGTTGGAGGGGGGAAATATGAAATAACCCAGGAGAATAAGGAAGTGAAAGGAGTAGGTAATGTAGCAGGATTGCCGGGCAATACCATGCACTGGCTTGTGGTGATGGACCATGAATTTCTGTGACCAGGTCCTAAGTATTTGAGATAAACTTAGAAGTGAGTCATGATAGAATTCGTTCTGATTATCTTTTATGGTAAAATGTGAAACTAATTCTAAAAAGAGCCTCCTTTTAGCATCTATTTCTTAAGTGTTATGTAGTGATAAGGCAAGACATGGCATGGGAAAAAAGTGGTCTTACCAGGCAAGAATATGTCTATGTGGACTCACCTCAGTTTCTGCTGAGAGCAGAGTCACAGACAGAGGAATGGTGGTTTTCCAAGTTATGGGGTGTAATTGTAAAAGGTAATATAGAACCACAGGAGGCAGGAAGAAAAGTTCAAAAGTTCATCAAGGGTTTAAGATGACAACGAGTAGTATGGATGGTTGCTTTAGCCATGGGTCCTCTTGTTGGTATTTATGATTGGGCTTATTTAGGGATAGGCTCCAGGTGTCTGTGGATGCTCTGAAATTATACACACATTTTTGGTACATGTCAATGATCTTATTTCTGAAGACCAGGTTCATAAGTGAGGTATATCAAAATCTCAAAGAGAGGTTACACTGGAACAGTTGCAAAGCCTAGGATTTGAAATGATCTCTGATCTTGTACAAGTCACTTCATCATTTTATATATCTTCATCTTCTTACTTGTAAGATGTAATATTTATATCATAGGCTGCTTTGAGGATAAAATACAAATCAAGTACTGATCAGTGGCAGGCATAGAGTTAAATCTCAATGAAATGCCAGCTTCAAGAAAAAAGTGACCAAAAAGGTCAGGAACCGTTTCTGTTAAACAGACCTTTAAAAAGATTCACCAAGGACAAAGCAGGCCCCACATACTAGAATCAGAGAAAAGAACAAATGTAATGTCTACCATCAAGAATCCTTACAGCCAACTTCAGTGTTCAATCATAGCAAAACAACTGGTACTGGACTTTTCCTCCCACCAAAAACAATTAGAAAACTGGATAAAATACATAAGGCAACATAGGGTAATAAGCAGGGAAGAAATGACATCTCTCAGAACAGGGAAGCAAATGAGGTGAGCTCTATGATTGCCCTGGCTTTTGCCTAAAGGTACTTTCCAGAAGCTATACAGGGAGAGGGAATCCAAGCAGAGCCTGGCGTTCTTATTGAGTTGAGGAGGAAGAGACTGGAGTCTGGTGAGGCTGAGGTGGCTGAAAGTTATGAGGGAAAGTACTGGAGAGGAAGGAGCTATACAGAAATCTGCACGGGGTCCCCAGGAGTCTGTTGCTGAGCACTAAATTGCACATAGGTCTTTAGGGTAACACTCTAGAAGCTGAGTTAGTTTAATATTCAAAAATCAATCAATGCAACTCACTCTATTAGGACAATCATAGGAGACTCTCATTACATGCAGAAAGACTATTTGACAAAAGTTAACACCCACCCATGATTAAAACAAAACAAATCTTTTAGAACAAAGGATAACCATAAAAAAATACCTACAACAAACCTCACACTAAATGTTGAACACTTCCCCCTCAGACTGAGAACAAGGCGATGATATGCACTCTTGCCACCTCTATCCAACACGATATCAAAGGTCCTAGTTAGTGCAGTAAAGTAATAGAGAGATCTTCACCACAGATTGGAATGGAAGAAGTAAAACTTCTTCTCATTCACAGACAGCATGATTGTGTATGTGGAAAATCCTAAATATTCTACAAAAAAGCCACTAAAATATTAAATTAACTTAGGCTGAAGAGTACAAAGTGCATATATAAAAATTAGTAGTATCTCTAGCATTTACAAACAGAAAATGTTTACATGTCAAGGTGACAAAATGTCACACATAAGATCGGTACACAGGAAACTACAAAGCATTGCTGAGAGAAATTAAAGAAGAACTAAGTGCATGGAAGGATACAATGTGATCATTAGTCGGAAGTCTCAATATTGTTATGATGTCACTTCTCCCCAAACATAACCTCAATCAAAATGCGAAAAGGCTTGTTACAGAAATTGATTCTAAAATAAAAGTGATTCTAAAATGTACATGAAAACACAAAGGGCCTCGAATAAAAGAAGTTTAAAAAAGGACTATGTTGCAGGGCTTACCCTACCTCATTTTAATACTTATGATAAAGCTACAACAATCAAAACAGTGCAATACTGGTGTAAAGAGAGACATATAGATCCATAGAACAGAATAGAGAGTCCAGATATAGACCTATAATTATACGGTCAATTGATTTTCAACAAAGGTGCCAAAGTCATTAAATAGGGAAAAGACAGTTTTCTCAACAAATGGAGCTGGATCATCTGGATGACCATAAACCTTCATTCTTATCTCCCACTTACACAAAAATTACTCAAAATGGATCACAGATTTAAATGTAGAAGCTAAAACTGTTAATTTCTAAAGAAAAACAGAATAAAATGTTTACATATACACTATAAAAGAATAAGTTGAGACATAGGACTTCATAAAATTTTTAAAATTCTGTGTTTCAAAAGGTACTGTTATGAAAATGAAAGGGCAACCCATAGACCCGGAGAAAACACTCATAATACATATATCTGACAGGGACTCGTATTCAGACAGATCAATATCTCTTACAACTCAATAAGAAGACAGTCAACAAATAGAAACAAATGATTTGAACGGACAGTTTACAAAGGAACACACACTGTAAGATTCCATCTCTGTGGAATTCTAGAAGAAGCAGACACAGATCAGTGGTTTCCTGGCACCAGAGATGAGGGATTGACTGCAAAGTGCATGGGCAACCTCTCGGGTGACAGAAATGTTCTGCATCTTGATTTTGCTGGTGGTTATTTGGGTATATTGTCAAAACTCATAGACCTATACACTTATGATAAATACATTTTATTGTATATAAATTATTCTAAAATAAAATTTATTTTAAAAATACATTATTACCAAATAGATGATATTGATGTATATTAAGCTGACAGAAGAAGTTTAGAAACAAGTGTTTTTCTAGAGCTTAACCTGTGAAGATTTCTTAAATGGCTCTGAGTTTTCTCTGAAAGGAGGAATGTATGTACTGTGAAGGATGGGTGGAGTATATCCTGCCTTACTAGGATACATCCCTTGTTTGGGCAGGTTCACCACTTGGAGAAGAAAACTATGACCTTTAGAAATTCACTAAAAATTAATTATTGAGCACCTACTATGCCTCAATAATTTTGTAATACATCAGTGACAATCCTTGCCCTCAAGGGGATCATATTCTAGTGGTAGAGACAGACTTTAACAGGTCATTACAATGCAATATGACAGAAGCTTTAATGGGATGGGCAGGGGTGCATCAGGCACATGGAAGAGTGGCCCCTAACCCAGCCTTGGGAGGGAGGGAAGAATTCTCAGGAGAAATAACAAAATAACAAGTGAGATGAATCCTAAAAGATAAGTAGAAGGTACAGGCACGGGAGTGCAACACACTTTAAGGTTCTATGTACAAGTGAGTCCACAGCATACTCGCAGAAATAACACTTAGGTTAGCAGGGCCGGAGGGCTGAGTATAAGAAGGTGAATGGCAAAAGAGGCCAGAGAAGCTGGCAGGCCCCAGGTCATAAAGCGCCTGGTTAGTCACCCTAGTGGGCCCCTCTGGTTGTCTACTGAGCTTCTAATCCTTCCTCTTTTCTCCCTGACAGAATTCCCTTATACATTTGCCTTGAGCCTGAAGAAAAGCCCAGTGCCCTAGGGTGTCTAGGCAGGAATGTGTCTGTGACCCAGTCCTAGCCAAGGTGACGTGAGGGGAAGTCTGCTGAAAGGCTTCAGGCAGTGGCTCCCTCTGTGATAAGAAAGAGCCATAGAAAGATTTTCTCTTCATCCTCTAGAAGTCCTATCTGGATGAGTCATTGCGATACCATCTTTCTATTAGTTCAATGATTAAGCCATAATTAAAGATGTCATAGCAGAGAGAGAGGAAAAAAAATCTGGTGACAACATGGATCCTGAATCAATCAGCCATGAAGACTTTCTACCATGGAACTTCCTGTTGTTATAAGATTCAATAATTTTTTTCATTGTTAAGTTAGAGTTGAGCTTGCTCATTAAATCTCAATAAAGGATTTCTCATTAAAGATTTTTTTAACTTGCAAAATAATTGAATAATATTTGGAAAAATGATTTAGATGTAGGGGCTTGTGTCAATTAGATATCTTTCTCATTATTGAAGCAGAAAATTGACCCAAAATGGTTTAAATAAAAAATGGAAATTTACTGGCGGAGAAAACTGAGCACTTTGGGAGTAGATCTGGAGCTTCAGAAAGGGCTTTATTTAGCACTCACAGTTGATGACCAAAACCTGTTTCTTCTCCATTTCTCCATTTCTCTTCCTCAGCGCTGACTCTCCTCTCCAGCAGGCCTCGTTTTGTTTTCCGAGGAACTCCAGAGGCTAAATGCTTCATTTCTCTAAGTAAGTAGACTTCTTTGATGGCTCAAATAAGAGTTTTGGAATTGAGTCTTAGTGACTTTGTTTGGTCTGATGTGTGTTATTTACCCATCTCTGAGCCAATCTCTGCAGCCAGAAACATGGGATATGCTGACTGGAGCAGAAATAGGGCCCTTCCCTGGAGATGAGGTAGGGCCGATCTCACCCAGTCGTGGTGGGAAACCTCAGAGTATTAGTAAGAAGAGTGAGAGAGGACTACATGCTGGAACAGGAGGTGACAGAGTTAAGAATGGCTGTCAGGCCTCTCATTTGGGCATCTTAGAGGGAAATGCACAAAGAGAACAGGGAACATTACAGGATGGTCAGTTAAGATAAGCAATATAATTACTGACAGTGACCAGTTGGTCATTGGTCTTGAAAATATTGTAATAGTCAAGGAATGAATAGAATTAGGGCAAGTAGACATTCTTTGAAGAATCTTGGAACTAGAGGGCAGCAGAGAGATAGAAGTAATAATTAAAGGGACCTTTGAGGTTGAGGTGTTTTTTTTAATATAGGAAAGGTTTGAGCATGCCGAAATGCTAAAGATAGGTGAAAAAAAAGTAAAGAAGGACTAGATTGAAGACATAGGCTGGAAATGAGGTAATTAATGCAGCAAATATCCTAGGAATAGTGACTAAAAGGATGCAGATTACTGTAGAGTAGTTCATCTTAAAGAAGAGTAAGGGATATTTTTCCCTGTGATAGAAGGGAAAGAGTGAAGAACTAATGGAAATGCATGACTGCATATGTAATTGGAGTGAATTCAGGACACTGAGAGAGATATCATCTGAAAATTTCTAGTTTATCAGCGAGGTAGATATTACCTACTGATGGGCATATGAAAGGAGATCATGAAAGGTCAAAGATATTCCCGAGAAAGAATAGAAGAGAGAGTAGGAGAACATAATGGAACTTTGCCATTTTGTCCCATATCATCCAGAACGTGCATAGTCTATTGCCAGAAATACCCAATCTTGCTCATAATTGATCATAGATACAATCAGAATCCAATGTCTGGGATAATATATTTCTTCACTGTCGCCCATCAGACGACTTTCCAATTCAGTCACACTCCACTGCAGATGGAAACTTCAAAATCCTTTCTCCCAAGTCATCCCTGTCTTTCCTTGTCTAATCCTCTACCCTCCTTTCAGCGTTCCAGCTCCAACCTGCCTTTCCTCTATGGCAGACTGCAGAAACCATTCTGTCCCTGGAGACACTCGTGCTTACACATATCCTAGCAGGGCAATGAGAAGGCTTCAAAATGAACAGATTACCTGAAGAAAAGCCAGCTTCTCTCTTGCTAATGTTGACTGCCTTTCATAGTAATCCAAATTTGTTATTTTGGAAAAGGCCCTCTGTCCACCAGAGAGAAAATTCTTAAGAATTAAGAAATGAAAGCATCAAAGTCCCCATTGAAGTCAGAAACCAGGAATTGCTTTTAAAAATGCCAATTGTGTGCTTGTGTGATTTTTCTCTGAAAAGTTTTAGCATCTCAGATGTTGAATTGAGAAGGAGATCGGCAATACTGGTTTTTAAAAAAAGCTGTTAAAATGATATATTTGCCCATAAGATACAAATAGATTAGAGTATCCAAACACAGATTATAATTTCCAACCCAAGATATATAAACTAGGAATGTTCATATCTGAAAATGTTCTGTAATAAAAGTACATCTGGCTGATGTCACAGAGCTCTGAGTCCTCTCCTGACTAATTTCTCCATGTTGTACCAAGACCCAGAAATGCTTTCAGAGGTAAAATTCCCTCCTGCTCTAAATGTTCCCTTAACCTGGTAACTTACCAAGTCTCAGTCACAAGAAATAATTTTGATAGAGATTGTTGGGAAGGCCTTCCATACAGACATTTCTATAGAGCTGCATTGTCCAACACAATGACCACTAGCGACGTACAGCTATTTACATTTTAGTGAATTAAAATAAGAGTTAAACTTCGGCTCTTCCATCCACTGGCCACCTGTTAAGTGCTTCGTAGTCACAAGTGGCTGGTGATTGCCATGTTGGATAGAACAGATACAGAATATCACCATCAGAGAAAGTCCCACTGGGCAATGCTGCTTCAGAGCTTCCACCCTTGGGTCAGTCCAGGCCCTCAGTGAGCTCCATACAAGGACAGCCTGGTTTGCATCTCTCATACACTTGTTTTTAGGCCTTTAGCTTGTAGTGAGAGACATTATCAGAAAAACTCCTGTAAATTTTGTGAAGGGCATCATCCACCATGTTTTATGAGGGTCTCTGGAGGACATTTTAAAAAATTTAGTGGGGCGTCATTGGTTAATAAAAGTATATGTTTTAGGTGTACAATTCTATAATACATCATCTGTATATTGTACTGTATGTTCACCAAAATCTTCATCTCTGCGTCAGGGCAAGCTGTGGTTCTCTTAAACATGGGATTGTTTTCATCCTGCAGTTAATGTGACTCTTAAAGCTGATTCATTTGCCTTGATGTCTTCAGACAAACTTACAGTCACATTTGCGGTCTTCTTCCAGCCACCAGGCGTGCATTTCTGTGTGTGTGTGTGTGTGTGTGTGTTTCCTGACTTCATTTTCCTTCACAATTTTATACTTTTGGGTTTAATGTGGTTTTTAAACTACCTAAATCCTTCCTGATATGAAAGTAAAATATAAGCAAGTAGATCCATTATGTGCCTACATACACACTGGTGCTGTGTACAGTTATCTTCCACCCACAACTCAGATATGCGTCCTTGGGGTGAGAACGTTACCAAAAGCACACTCTCTTAAACACAGTCCCTTCAGCGCTCTAACTCATCACTCGGCTATTGCTCTAAGGCGCTTCAGTACAGTGCCTAAATGATTCCTTTGCTGTACAGAGCAGATTAGCTGTAACGGAGGTTTCAGCATCACGTGACAAGTATTCAAACGTCTACTTGAGTATTAAGCTTCCAACGGCTTAACCTGCTTGGTATGTAGCTGTTCCTGGCAGTAATAGTCAGAGCAAAGGTCTGGCCTGCATTGTGGTGACTGCAATGGTTTCCAGTGTGTGGTTGCAGTGTGTTTTTATGAATATTTATACAGTACATCTTTTATAATCCCAGTCATAAAAAGGAAAGTGCTGTTGCTGTGACTTCATACCGTGGAAACTTCCATCATGCTTCTCTGACCTCTTTCACTGCTTACATGACATATAGTTTGCTCACGTACTATCTTAAGCCACAAATAAATACCGTGCTTAATTATCCAGCATAGAGAGAGGGATGCCATAGAAAAACTGAATTCAGAATTTCCAAACCAATTTTGCTTCCTCACACAAGACAAAAAATTTGAATATTTCTTCATTTTATTCTCCATATCTAACTCTTGACAATACTGAATGCTTACTAGGCACACGCAGTTTTACTTGGAAAAGGCAAAAAGAAAAATGCATTGTTCATACCGTCAATACATACATAACCTTCTTTGCTGAGGGGACAAGACTTAAGTGAATGGAAAATGACATCCTCCAAAGGCAGTCAAGTGAGCAGAGTCAAGTGAGTCAACTGCTCTGCTCAACATGTTCCAGGAGGTGCTTGGGAAGGACAGGAGTGGCTTTGCAGGAGTGTGGTCTTCGACAAATCTGCAGAGTGGAAGAAAAGAGTCCAATTGAAGAGCGAGAGGAGGCAAGAGCAAAGATGCCATGTGGGAATGCATAGACTTTCAGGGTTAATTAACAGGTCAATCTGGTGGAAGCACGCTCAGGAAGAGAGGGTAAAGATCAGTGGAATAAGAAAACAGGCAGGAGGGAGATGGGAGACCAGGGAAAGGACTGTGAAAAATTTGCACACTCAGTAATTCACCCTTGAACAACCAAGCATCATCAATACCATACCAATTGTTTTTTGCCTCAGAAAGAAAAATAAAGGCTAACTTGCAGCCAGTTTTCTGTGATACAGTACAAGAAAGTAGGTTCATGACGGCAGCTATCATTCACACATGATAATGAACAGTTTGAAATCTTGATCTTTGTATCATACTTTATACTTTTCAAAGCTCTTTCTTAAGCATCATTTTTAATCCTCAAACACTTGGAAGTAGGGGGAACGAGCATTTATTATAATACTATGATAAAGACACTGACTAGGAAGAATTGATATGGCCTTGACTGTCCACCTTCACATGGGCCATGGTGGACCAAGGCAGCAAACACAGGCCTTTGGCTAGCAGTTTAATCATTTTCACTTACACCACACTGACCTAAACTGCTGCTACTTCACTTCTGTACATTCGCAGCTCAGAGTCCATTTGTCACTGACTTTGGGATTTTCTCTTTAAATAACACATTCTCTAAAGAAACACACTAATTACAGTAGGAGAGAGTGTTTTGAGGGAAATGAGTGATAATTAAGAAAGACTGGTCATTCTATCTTCTAGATTTTTTAGGTTTGGGAGATATGCCTCTTTATTGAGACTGGTTTGGATTCTATCCTGCCTGAAGGCAAAAGGATGAACCATTTGATGTCCTGGGGGCTTTGTGAGCTGCAATGATTCTGTGATTCTTTCCTCTATTGGCTTAGAGGACATTGTCAGGAATCCAAATTTTTTATTTAAAGTGCATCAGAGAGAAATGCAGTTGGATGTAAGCAATGTGTATATGTAGAATAACAATGTAAATATTTTATAGGCTGCAGTACAACAGAATTAAATACTTTTGCTTGGACAAATAAATTCTATCTTCAAAGCCACTGCAAAGAAGCTTATGTATTGGACACAATGAAATTTCAAGTAACTGAACACATTGTGGTGTTCACATAGCTCTGCATTTCTCCAAAATCTTAGCACCTTCTCAGCACTGTTGGAAGCAGACTTGCCTGGTGTTTTTCAAAAGAAATCTCTTTCTTTTGGCATCCTGATAGATTATGCAGCTCATCAATTTCAGTAATTAATGAACTGAAGTATGCATATTTGTTCTTTCTGATCTGTGAAGCCTTTATCCTTTCTTTACTCTGCACATTGCCCAGCTACTGGCCCAACTGAGAGCAATGACCCACTTGACTCTGACCAAGTTCCCAAGGTGCCCTCAGCAACACTCTCCCTCTGACCAATGCCACCATCCTTCGAGTTTATCACTGTGGACTTCAGCCCTCACTGTGGACTTCAACTTCACTGTGGACTTCACTGTGGTGCTCTTAGCTCTCAGACGTCAGAAGTGTCTTAGAGACCAGAAACTAGGGAGACGTTAAGACTGGCCACCTTACATCCACTCTCACCAACCCTATTTCACATAATACTGGAAGTCCTAGCCAGAGCAATCAGGAAAAATATAGATAGATAGATGGATAGATAGATAGATAGATAGATAGATAGATAATTAACACCTAAGTCAGAAAGAAAGAAGTAAAATTGTCTCTATTTGCAGAAGACATAATCTTATGCAGGGTGGAAAAAAGTAGATTTACAGTTGTAAGTATGCAAAACATAGTTTATTCTTGCATTATTATTTATTAATTATTATATTACTTTCCATATAAACAACTGTAAGCCTACTTTTGCCTCACTCTGTATATAGGATATCATAAATACTCCACCAGAATACTTAGAACTAATAAACAACCTCAGTAAAGCTGCAGGATACAAAATCAACATAAAAGTAAATTGTGTTTCTATACACTAACAACAAAGTACCTGAAAATGAAATGTTTTAAACCCCTTGCACAATAGCATCAAAAACAATAAAATACTTAGGACTAAATTTAACCAAGGTGGTAAAATATCTGTGCACTGAAAACTATAAGACTAATGAAAGAAATGAAAAAAAAGCACAAATAAGTTGAAGGATATCTTGTTTTCATGGATTAGAAGAATTAATATTGTTAATATGTTCACAGTACCCAAAGTCATCTATAGATTCAATGAATACCTATCAAAATTTCAATGGCATTTTTAAAAGAAATTTTAAAAATGCTAAAATCTGTAGGAAACCATGAAAGACTTTGAATAGCTGAAGCAATTTTGAGAAAGAAGAACAAACCTGGAGGCATCACATTCCTGATTTTAAACTATATTACAAAGCTACAGTAATTGAAACAGTATTGTACTGCCATAAAAATAGACACATAGGCCAATGGAACAGAACAAGAGACCAGAAAAAGCCCCACACATAATATCTGACAATGGAGACAAGAATACTCAATGGGGAAATATAGTCTCTTCAATAAATGGTGCTGGAATACTAAATAACCACACGTGAAGGAATAAAACTGAAACTCTACCTTATACCACTCACAAAAATCCATTCAAAATGGGATTTTTTAATATAAAACCTAAATCATAAATCCTGGAAGAAAACTCCTTGACATTGGCTTTAGCAATGGCTTTTTTGGATGTGTCACCAAAAGCACAGGTAACAAAAGCAAAAATCACAAGTGGGACTATATCAAACTATAATAAGCCTCGTGGGCATTTTGCAAAGTGAAATAAGTCAGACAGAGAAAGACAAATATTATATGATCTCGCTTATATGTGGAATCTAAAAACACAAAAACAAACAAACTCATAGAAACAGAGAGTAGAGGAGTGGTCACCAGGGGCTGAGGGGGTAGGGAAAATAGTGAGAAATTGGTCAAAAGGTATAAACTTCTAGTTATAATATGAGTAAGTTCTGGGTTGTTATGTACAGCATGGTGACTGTAGTCAAAGATGCTGTATTGTACACTCGGAAGTTTCTAAGAGAGTAAATCTTTAAAATTCTCACCACACACACATAAAAGGCAGCTGTGTGAGGTGATGGATGTGGAAACAAACACTATTGTCACAATCATTTTGCAGTATATACATATATCAGGTTTTCACATTGTAAACCTTAAATGTGCACAATATTATATGTCAATTATATCTCAATAAACCTGGGAAGGGAATAGAAAGATTGAGGGCCCTGATGTATTGTGCCCTCTGTTTTCTAGCCTTCCCATTCCCTCCTTTCCATGATCTTTCCCAGTTACCCATCTCTTTCTTCCAAATGTTTAATCACGTCTGGCATAACCTCCTACCTACTCCCTCACTTTCAGAAGATGCCTTTGCCTTTTACTTTACAGACTCTGCTGGAAGGAAACTCCCATCCCTTTCTGATACCCAGCCAATCACTGCACCTGGCCACATCTGTGCCTTCTCTTGACTGAGGCCAGTGTTGCCTCCTGAGCTTTGGATTCCCGACCCCTCTCCTTTGCGGGAAAAGTCACCAGGCATTACCACCTTCATTCTCTTAGATTTCCAACTTCCCCCTTAAGGAGATCCTTCTGGAAGGCGTTCTCTCTATAAATCCTTTGTGTAAACAGGCCTAGCTTGAAAAGAGAATACATTTCACATATTTATATATATGTATACATAGATGTGAGCTACACAGACATCCATGTGTGTCTTAGTTGATTGATTGCCTGCTAATGTACCCGCTAACACACCTGTGAGCTGGTGTTAAAAAACCAAATTTGTCTTATTAAATATTGAAAAGATGTAATTAATATTTATAAAACAGGTTTAAGGCATAAAAACATTCAGTGAACTATCATGTACCCACCTTTAGGTTTAATGAATGAAATATATCTTTGAATCCTCCAGGGGCCTCTAGCTCTTCTTATTCCATGTTCCTTGCATCCATCCCAGAGGTGAATGCTCTTCTGAACTTTGAGTTTGTTTCATCCTCTTACTTTTTAGTAAAGCTTTACTGCATTTGCTTTCTATCCTTATATAGTGTATTATTTAACTTTATGGGATTTTGAACATATAGAATAGAATCTCCTCACAGACTGTATACTGTTTTGTCACGTATTTTTTTTAGTCAACCTTATGTTTCTTGAATTTGACCACATTTCACTGTTGTGTAGTATATCATTTCATGAATATATGAAAATGTATTTATTTTTTCTACTGTTTGTACATCTGCAAGCCATTTTCAATTTGTTTGCGTTGCCATTATAAACAGTGCTGATATGTCCTAGTGTACAATGTACAAGAGTTATTTTCAGGTCTACACCTAAGTATATACCAACTATATATATCTTTCATTTTATAAGATAATGCCAAATTATTTCCCCAAAGTTATTGCAAAGTTATTGCATAACAATGTTTTTCTGGAGACACTTCTCCAAGGAGGACATACAGAGGGCCCAGAGTCATATGAAAAGATGCTCAGCATCACTAGCCATCAGAGAGATGCAAATTAAAACCACAATGAGATACTACCTCATTCCAGTCAGAATGGCCATCATAAACAAAGCAACAGATAAGTGTTGGAGAGGATGCGGAGAAAAGGGAACCCTACTGCACCGTTGGTGGCAATGCAGACTGGTGCAGACACTGTGGAAAACAGTATGGAACTTCCTCAGAAAACTAAAAATGGAACTGCCTTTTGACCTGGCGATTCCACTGCTGGGATTTTATCCTAAGAGCCCTGAAACACCAATCCAAAAGGACCTATGCACCCCAATGTTCATAGCAGCACAATTTACAATAGCCAAGTGCTGGAAGCAACCTAAGTGCTCATCAGTAAATGAATGGATCAAAAAACTATGGTACATTTACACAGTGGAATTCTATGCAGCAGAAAGAAAGAAGGTCCTACCCTTTGTAACAGCATGGATGGAACTGGAAAGCTAAGCGAAATACGCCAGGCGGTGAGGGACAAATACCATATGATCTCACCTTTAACAGGAATCTAATCAACAAAACAAACAAACAAGGAAAATATAACCAAAGACACTGAAATTGACAACAAGCTGACAGTGACCAGAGGGGAGAGGAGAGGGAATTTCAGGGGAAAATGGTGAAGGGTTTGCAGGAACAATTATAAAGGACACATGGAGAGTAACAGGGTGGGGTGGAAATGGGAAGGCGGTGGGAGGGCTGGGTTGTTAGGCTGGGGTGGGGGGAAAAGGCAGAAAACTGTACTTGAACAACAATTAAAAAAAAATACAGCAAAGCCCACCTAGGGGTAAAAGCTGCCAGTCTTGCCTTCTCTTTGGAAACTGAGAAAAAAAAAAAGAAGAAGAATGTTGATCCACATACCCGTACTCACCATCATTTGCTATTGTCCAAACTTTAAAGTTTGCCATTCTGAAGAGCATGAAATTATATAGAGTTTATTCTTGTATTATAATTTATTAATTATTGTATTATTTTCCATATGGACAACTGAAAACCTACTTTTCCCCCATCCTGCACTATTGTATTTATTTTTATTTAATTTTTACCATATTAATCATTTTTAAGCATATGGCTCAGTGGCACTGAGTACATTTACATTCGTGTACACCCCTCACCACCATCCTGCTCCAGAAGTCTTCGCCTTGCAAAACTGAAACTGTACCCCTTAAGCACTAACTCCTCATTCTTCTCTCCCTGCAGTCCCTGGAAACCACTACACTTTGTCTCTATGCATTTAACTATTCTAGGTACCTCACATAAATGAAATCCTACAGTACTTGTCCTCTTGTGACTGGCTTGTTTCCCTTAGCAAAATGTCGTCAAGTTTCATCCATGTTGTCACATGTGTCAGAATTTCCTTCTTTTTTAAGCCTGAATAACATTCCAATGTATGTTTACACCACATTTGTTTATTTATCTGTTGATGGATACTTAGGTTGCTTCCATTCTTTTGGCTCTTGTAGATAATGCTGCTATAAACATGGGCCTATAAATATCTCTCTGAGATCCTGCTTTCAATTTTTTTTTGGGATATACCCAGAAGTGAAATTGCTGGGTCATGTGGTTGTTCTATCTTTAATTTTTTTGTCTTTTTAAAAAAATTTATTGTTGTTAAGTCACAGTTGTCCTACATTTTTCCTCATTGCTCTCCTCTACCCCAACCACCCCCTCCCCGACTCCCACAGTCAATCCCCCTCATTGCCTGTGCCCATGAGCCCTCTCTCTACTTGTGCTCCTTTGCTTGCTCTTTCCCCTTCTTTCCCTCACTATCCCCCTCCCCTCTCCACTCTGGCCATTGTCATTTTGTTCTTTATTTCCAAGTCTCTGGTTCTGTTTTGCTCATTTGTTTGTTTTGTTGATTAGGTTCCACTTATAGGTGAGATTATATGATATTTATCTTTCACTGCCTGGCTTATTTCACTTAGCATAATGCTCTCTAGTTCCATCCATGCTGTCTTAAAGGGTAAGAGTTCCTTCTTTCTTTCTGCTGTGCAGTATCCCACTGTGTGAATGTACCATAGTTTTTTGAGCCACTCATTTACTTATGGACACTTGGGCTGTTTCTAGCACTTGGCTATTGTGAATAATGTTGCTCTGAACATTGAGATGCATAGATTCTTTTCAACTGGTGATTCAGGATTCTTAGGGTATAATCCTAGAAGTGGGATCACTGGATCAAAAGTCAATTCCATCTTTTCTGAGGAAATTCCATACTGTTTTCCACAGTGGCTTCACCAGTCTGCATTCCCACCAACAGTGTATTAGGGTTCCCTTATGCAATCCCTATCAAAATACCAATGACATATTTCACAGATATAGAACAAATATTTCAAAAATTGATATGGAACCATAAATGCCCCCAAATAGCCTCAGCAATTTTGAGAAAGAACAAAGTAGGAGGGATCACAATAACTGATGTCAAACTATATTATGAGTCCACTTTAAACAAAACAGTCTGGTACTAACATGAGGAACAGACACATAGATCATTGGAACAGAATAGAGAGCCCAGAAATAAACCCATGTCAATATGGTCAAATGGTTTCATATTTGACAAAAGAGGCAGGAGTATAAAGTGGAGTAAAAATAGCCTCTTCATCAAATGGTGTTGGGAGATCTGGACAGCTACATGCAAAAAAATGAAATTAGATCACCAACTTATACCACACACAAAAATAAACTCAAGATGGATATGTTTAATTTTTTAATAAACTCCATCCTATTTTCCATTGTGCCTGCACTATTTTACATTTCTACCAACAGTGCACAAGTGTTCTTATTTCTCCACATTCTCTCCAACACTTGCTATTGTTATTTGCCTTTGTCTTATTTTGTTTTTATATACCCATCCTAGTAGATGGAAGATGGGACAACTCATTGTATTTTAATTTACTTCCCTGATTATTAACGAAGTTTGAAAATCAATTCGTATTGACTGTTCTCTAAGTGAATATCTACAAGTCTTTGCTCACTTTCATTTTTAATTGTCTCATGCATATGGATTTGTAAGGATCCTTTTCGTATGCTGGATATTAATCCAGTTTAATTGCTACAAATTATTTTTCCCCATTGTGGCTTAATTTCTCCTTCTTCATGATGAATTTTTAATAATAGAAATTCTTAATTTTAAAATATATAATTTAATAGTTTTTAAAACACATTTTGTAGTTCTTAAATGTTTAAGGAAAACTTCCCTACCCAAGGTAAAAAAAAGTAAGTTGTCTTAAAAGTTTTATAGTCTTAACTTTCACATCTAACTCGACCTCTCTGTAGCAAATTTTATTTATAATATGAAATAGAGATCCAGTCTCACTTTTTATGCAAACTATATCATATTGTTCAAGTCATCCTTATTTAAAAGACCTTATTTTTCCCATTGAGCTACTGTGAAACTGATGGATCAAGTGTAAATATACGTGAGTTTATTTTTTCTATACTTTACTCAACCCTACACTATAATTATTTAATTACTACAGCTTCATATCCATTCTAACATCTTTTTATTTCTCAGTAGTGTCCTGACTTTTTTTTTTTTTTGTTCTGCTGGTTTATGTACATCATTCAAATTCCATTAAAAAAAAAACCCTGAAACTCACAAATACTGTCAGTTTGCTTTGAATCTAAAGATCAATTTGGGGCCACAAATTTCAAATAAAAGGACTTCCAGCCAAGATAGAGGTGTAGGTACACACCGTGCCTCCTCGCACAATCAAAAGAGGAAAAACAATTTAAAAAACAAAACAGCCAGAACTAACAGAAAATCTAACTGAGTGGAAGTCCAACAACCAAGGAGTTAAAGAAGACACATTCATCCAGACTGGTAAGTGGAGAAGAGCCGGGTAGAGAGCGCACAGCGAGATGGTGGTTTGTGGAGCGGTGCAGCTGCCCAGAGAGACCCGCAGTGGGCGTGCCTGGCCAAAATGTGCCCAGTGCACTCAGCAAAACCGGAGGCTGTCCCACCCAGACCCAGCGAGGCCGAGACTGGTGGACTGGGCGGTCCTTCATTCCCACACAGATAAACCGGGAGAAAAAGCTGGGGAGCGGAGCAGACCGTGCAACCACCATAACGGGAAAATAAGCCTCAAACCACCAATTGAAAACACCTGTGGGGGTTGAGGCAGCAGCGGGAGGAACTCCCAGCCTTACGGGAGAGTTCATTGGAGAGACCCACAGGGGCTTGGAACTACGCCAGCCCACCCACCCAGCCTGGAGCCAGCATGGAGGGACCCAACTTGCTTGTGGGTAGCAGGGGAAGTGCAAAGAGTGGAGTGAGCCCCATTTTTCACTCAGGTCCCACCTCCATAGGCAGCGTCACAACACAACTATGTGGGTTGTCCTGCCCTGGTGAACACCTAAGGCTCTGCCCCTTAAAGTAACAGGCACGCTGAGAAAAAAATGGCCCAAATGAAAGAACAGATCAAAACTCCAGAAAAAATATAACTAAGTGACAAAGAGATAGCCAACCTACCAGATGCACAGTTCAAAATGCTGATAACAGGATGGTCACAGGATTGGTTGAATTTGGTCACAAATTAGATGAAAAAATGAAGGATATGCTAAATGAAATGAGGGGAAATGTACAGGGAACCAATAGGGATCAAAGGAAACTAGGACTCAAATCAATGGTGTGGACCAGAAGGAAGAAAAAAACATTCAACCTGAAAAGAATGAAGAAACAAGAATTCAAAAAAGTGAGGAGAGGCTTAGGAACCTCCAAGACATCTGTAAACATCCCAACATCCGAGTCATAGGGGTGCCAGAATGAGAAGAGGAAGACCAAGGGATTGAAAACTTATTTGAACATATAACGAAGGAGAACTTCCCCAAGCTGGTGAAGGAAATAGATTTTCAGGAAGTTCAGGAAGCTCAGAGAGTCGCAAAGAAGTTGGACCCAAAGAGGAACACACCAAGGCACATCATAATTACATTACCCAAGATTAAAATAAGGAGAGAATCTTAGAAGCAGCAAGAGAAAAGGGGACAGTTTCCCACAAAGGAGTTCCCATAAGACTGTCAGCTGATTTCTCAAAAGAGACCTTGCAGGCAAGAAGGGGCTGGAAGGAAGTTTACCAAGTAATGAAAGGCAAGGACCTACATCCAAGAATACTCTATCCATCAAAACTTTCATTTAGAATGGAAGGGCAGATAAAGTGCTTCTCAGATAAGGTGAAGTTCAAGGAGTTCATCATCACCCAGCCTTTATTATATGAAATGTTAAAGGGATTTATATAAGGCATGGAGAGGTATCAACAGGGGAGTAGGAGGGGGAGAGAGGAGGAAAAAGTACAGAGAAAAAGTAGCATAAACGGTAGGTAGAAAACAGACAGGGGAAGGTCAAGAATAGTATAGGAAATGTAGAAGCCAAAGAACTTATGTGTATGACCCATGGACAAAAACTAAAGGGCGGGGGATAGGTGGGTGTGGGGCAGAGGGGAATAAAGGGGGGGAAATGGGACAACTGTAATACCATAATTGATAAAATATATTTAAAAAAATAAAAAAAAAGAAAAGAAAGATCACTTTGGGGAAACTGAACATTTTAATGATATTCCATCCATACACAAGCAAATGTCTTCACTTACTTAAGTCTTTAATATCTTCCAATAAAAGTATAATTTTTCATCATAAAAATCTTCAATAACTTTATTAGATTTATTTGTAGCCACCTTATCTTTTTATGCTATTGCAAATTATGCAGTTTTTATTTTTTAAATATATCTTTTTTTATGCTATTACAGTTGTCCTAATTTCCCCCCTTTCACCTCCTCCACCTATTAACCCTCATTCCGTCCAGCAATCTCCCCTCAGTTCATGTCCATGAGTCACACATATAAGTTCTTTGGCTTCTCCATTTCCTATACTGTTCCTAAAAGCTTCCTGTCTATTCTGTGTCTACCAATCTGTACCTCTTAATCCCTGTACCTTTTACCCTATTCTCCCCTCCCCACTCCCAAATAATAATCCTCCAAATGATCTCCTTATCTATGATTCTGTTTCTCTTCTGCTTGTTTGCTTAGTTTGCTTTTTAGATTCAAATGTTGATAGTTGTGAATTCATTGTCACTTTAATGTTCACAGTTTTGATCTTCTTCTTTTTCTTAAATAAGTCCCTGTAACATTTCACATAATAAGGGCTTGGTGATGAACTCCTTTAACTTTCCTTTGTCTGGGAAGCACTTTATCTGCCCTTCAATTCTAAATGATAGCTTTGCTGGATAGAGCAATCTAGGTTGTAGGTCCTTGCTTTTCACCTCTTTGAATACTTCTTGTTAGTCCCTTCTTGCTTACAAAGTTTCTTTTGAGAAATCAGCTGATAATCTTATGGGAACTCTTTGTAGGCAGCTACCTGCTTTTCTCTTGCCGCTTCTAAGATTCTCCCTTCATCTTTAACCTTTGGCATTTTAGTTATGAAGTGTCTTGGTGTGGTCCTGTTTGGAGCCAACTTGTTTGGGACTCTCTGTGCTTCCTGGACTTGTATGTTTATGTCCTTCACCAAACTGGAGAGGTTTTCTTTCATTATTTTTCAAATAAGTTTTTAATTTCTTGCTTTTTCTCTTCTCCTTCCAGTAGCCCTATGATTTAAATGTCTGAGACGCTCCTTAGCCTATCCTTATTTTTTTAAATTCTTTTTTCTTCTTTCTGTTCTGATTGAATGTTTTTTTTCTTCCTTATGTTCCAAATCATTGATTTGATTCTCAATTTCATCCACTCCACTCTTGGTTCCCTATAAATTTTTCTTTACTTCAGTTAGTGTAAGCTTCATTTCCACCCAGGTCTTTTTTATGCTGTTAAGGTACCCAGTAAGTTCCTTGAGCATCCTAATAAGCAGTATTTTGAACTCTACATCTAATAGATTGCTTATCTCCATTTTATTTAGTTCTTTTTCTGGCATTTTGTTCTGTTCTTTCATTTGGGCCATGTTTCTTTGTCTCCGCATTTTGGCAGCCTCCTGTGATTGTTTCTACTTACTAGGTAGAGCTGTGTTGACTCCCTGTCTTAGTAGTGTGGCTTATTACGGAAAAGTGTACTGGTAAGTTGGATGGAATGGATACTTAGGAAGTCACCAGAGTGGGGAAACTTGTGTGAACCAGCTTGATGAAGTCTCTGGCATGGGATATGGTTTCACTGCTCTGTGACTCTGTGTGGGGGAGTGTTCAGAAAGGGGATAATGCTGCTGCCTGGCCTCTGGAGTTTTGTCCAGGAGGAAGCTGTCCCCCAGCACTCACCCTGATCCCAGACACTTCAGTTTCTCCCTGTATGCCACTGATGCCTTTCCAGCTATTGCCCTGGAGCTGAAGCCCAAAGTGAGTGAGTCTGTTTAAGTCCCAAATCCATTGTAGGCCCTTTAAAAGGAGATTCCTGAGAATCCCACACTTTCTTCCACAACCCCAATTCCTACTGGTTTTCACAGCCAGAAGCTATAGGGACTTAATTTCCTGGCATTGGAACCCTGGGCTGGGTGGTCGGATGTGGGTCTGGGATCCCTCACTCCCGAGCTATCCCTCCTGATTTTTATCCACTACACATGAATGTGGGATCACCCATTCCACGTCTCTACCTCTCTGCACTTCTCCATGCATCTCTGTGTCTCTGCCCCTCCTACCCATCTGGATGAATGTGACTTCTTTAATTTGTTGGTTGTTGGACATTCACACAGCTCGATTTTCTTATGATTCTGGATGACATTTGTTTTGTAGTCTTGTTGTAATTTTTGCTGTGGTTTTGTGAGGAGGTGAACCATGTTTACCTATACCTCCACCTTGACCAGAAGTCACAAATGACACAGTTTTTAAATATACAGCTTCTAACTATTGCTGCAATAGAGAAATGCAATTGATTTTTATGTTTATTTATATTCAGCAAACTTGCTAAACTCTCATTTGAGTTTTCAGGTTGGAAATACAGCATTTGCAGAACATAACAGTTTTGTTTCTTCCTTTGAAATTTTTACATATTATATTTCTTTCTCTTGCAATTTTGTGCAAAGTTTTCAGTATAATATTTACTAGAAGTGGTGATTTTGATTGATTTTTATATTACTCTATAATGATAATCTTTGAGATATATATTATACATATATAAACATTACACTTTATCAGATTAACGAATCTTTCTTCTAATGATAGTTTCTTAGTAGTTTCTACAATAAATGGATGTTGAATTTTATTTATCATGTTTTTGCATCTTTTTAGATAATTATAATATTGTCCTTTTGAATCTATTAATTTGGTGAGTCAAAGTTTCTTTTTTTTTTAATTTTTTTTATTTTTAGAGAGAGGAGAAGGAAGGGAGAAAGAACAATGTATGGTTGCCTCTCACATGGCCCTCACTGGGGACCTGGCCAGCAACCCAGGCATGTGCCCCGACTGGGAATCGAACCGGGACCCTCTGGTTCCCAGCCCGCGCTCAATCCACTGAGCTACGCCAGCCGGGCCTCAAAGTTTCTTTATTAAACTACTCTTGCCATCTTCAAATAAACCCATGTTTGCTGGTTTTATTGTGCTAATATTTTATTTAGGAATTTTAAATTTATATTCATGAATAGATTGGTTTGTAATTTTTCTTTTTCATACTTTCCTTTATAGGGTCAGGTACCAAGGTTATGCTAGCCTCATAAAATGAGTTAGGGAATTTTTAGTCGTTTGTGTGTGTGGGTATTATGAATAATTTTGTGAGACTGGACTTTTTCATTAAATTTTGGTAGGGTAATAACATGTAAGCCTGATGGGGCTTTTTTGGCAAGGATTTTTAACTATTAATGTGATAATTATTATAAGGTAATAAGATTATAATTAAGATGTCTATTTTTTCTTGAATTAATTTTGGAATATTTATATATTTCTTAAAAATCTAGACTTTTCAAGTTTGTTGTATTGAACTTAATGGTACTTCTTATTTTCAATCTGGTAGCATTTCTAATTATACTCCTTTTTTATTCCAAATATTGTTTATTATGGTTTTTCTTCTCTTTTTGATCAACGGTCCATTGAATTTGTCAACTTGTTAGCTTTTTCAAAGAACCAATTTTATGTTTGTTAATATACTTTACTGTATGTATCCTTTCTGTTTCATTAATTTCTGCTTCTCATTCCTTCTTGTATCTCACACTTTTTTTTAAAAAGATTTTATTTATTTATTTTTAGAGAAAGGAGAAGGAAGGGAGAAAGAGCAATGTATGGTTGCCTCTCACATGGCCCTCACTGGGGACCTGGCCCACAACCCAGGCATGTGCCCTGACTGGGAATCGAACCAGGACTGCCTGGTTCCCAGCCCGCGCTCAATCCACTGAGCCACACCAGCCGGGCGTCACACTTTTTCTTCTTACTGAAGTACATTCTTTAGTGCAGGTCTTCTGAAATTGATCTTACTGTTTTTGTTTGAAAATGTCTTTACCTCTTACTCTCGAATATATTCTGTGTTAGCCATCATTTTCTTTGGGCCTCTCATTGTATTATCTTTTGGATTTGTTGGGAAGTCCAGTGTTGGTTTTATTGTTGCTCCTTTAAAGTTAATATGTTTTTATTTTCTCTTGGTGTGTTTAAGATTTTCTCTTCGTCTTTAGTTCTCTGCAATTTCCCTCTAGTGAGTCCAGATACAGAATTATTTTTGTGTATTCATCTTGTGTGAGTTCTTAGGTATTTGAATGTGTAGACTAATATCTTTCATCAGTCTTTTTCACTTCAAATAGTACCAATGCCTCATTTGCTTTCTGCTGTTTTTGGAATTGTATTCTCTAAATTTCTTTGCCTCTTTCATATTTTCCAACTTTGTCTTGTTGTGTTACATTTTTGAATAATTTCTTTTAATCCATCTTCTGGTTTATAATTTTTTCCTTCATCTGAGTCTTAACCACTGTAAATCCCATCTATTTAGTTTTATTTCTGGCTTTTATGTTTTTCATTTCTACAATTGTACCTATTAGTTCTTTCTAATCTATTAAGTTACTTTTTATGATTTTAAGCATTTATGGACAATTACAAGCTTTTATATTTTTAAGCCAAAATAAAACATAGTTCTTTTTTTTATTTTTCACTTTATTGTTGTTCAATTACAGTTGTCTGCATACTCCCCCCTCCCCTCCCCCTCCAATCCCACCTCCCTTCCCTGCCTCCCTCCCCACCCTTGGTTCTGTGCATGTATCCTCTATAGTGGTTCCTGAAAACCCTTCTCCCCATTGTTCCCTCCCCCCTCCCCCCGGCTGTTGTTAGATTGTTCTTAATTTCAATGTCTCTGGTTAAGTTTTGCTTGCTTTTTGTTTTTGTTGATTTTGTTCTGGTTAAAGGTGAGATCGTATGGTATTTGTCCCTCACTGCCTGGCTTACTTCACTTAGCATTCTTTTATAATCTGTATCTAATAATTTCAATTTCTAGAACCTTTATGAGTTTCTTCCTGCTATTTGTCATTTATACCAGTTCTCATTTATGTTAACTTGTTTTTTTGTTCTTAATTGTGTTTTATATGTGTATTTTTCACAATCCTTAGAAAAGGTGTCTTTGGGGATTCATTGAGGCCTAAAATAAAGGGTATCTTCATCCAGAAAATATTTTTGTTTGTTTTTTCCCAGGACCTAGGGAGCATTACCATTCTAGGTTCACTTCAACCAAGTTCGCTGCTTCGGGTTTTCTGGACCACATGGACAATGCCAATCCCAGCTGCAATTCCCTGGAAAGGCCACATTGTATCCACAATCTCCCAGGAGTGTTTATTTCTCTTGGCTTTTATCCTGTTTCCCCTTCAGTGCCTGTGCAGCTTTCCCTGGGGGCTGGACTTGAACTAGGCTTACTCCTTGTTCCTCTTACTCTGATGTTGTGTTCCTTTGGATCATAGCTTAATAGAAGGACGGGTTTCCTATTAAACTTCCCACCTGGAGTGAGACTAAGTTCTTGACCTCTTTCAGCTTCACCCCTATGTCTGCCAAAACTGAAGGCCAGGTTTGCTAAGATCAAGAATGCTCTCAAAGCAATTTTGGAGGTCTGCTTGTCTCTCTATTTCTCACTTGGCCTGATATTTTTCTTGGTGTTGATTACTATCTTGTCAGCGATTTTCATTTCAAGGACACTTGTTTTATATTATAGCCAAAATTTTCATTGTATGTAATGGAAGAGTTGGTTCAAATAACCTAACATGTCATAGAAATTGGAATCATGTTTTTTCTCACTTCTGCCTAAAGAACAGAATAAATGAATTCTCAAATGTTCTTTCAGAAAGGTTATTGATCTTGAAAATCAGTCCTGTAGGGAAAATATATCTCAAAGGAGGAAGACAAATAAATAGGAAATAGATGAGAAAGTCTCTGATTTTGAATGTAGTCTCATAATACCTGTGTGGTTAATACACGTCAATGGAAGAGGAGGGAAAAAGAAGAACGGAAGGAAGGAACAAAGAAAGAAAGGTGAATTGGTGCAACTAGATATATTCATCTCCCACTTAAAAGTCTGATAGAGATTATAGACTAGAACCGAAGCTGCCAATGGCCTTAAGCCATTATTTAGTACTGAAAGTGAATAACTGCATCTCAATAAACAAACCATATCACATCACAATTCTCTCCTGGCATTCTTACTAAGTGTTTGTAAAGTGCTTATGTAAAGATTATTAAATGGGCTTGAAAATCTAGAGTACTGAGTTAAATTACAATGGAATGCTGGCAAGATAGACGGAAGAATTTCCTGGAAGTGAGTATTGTTAATATAGGAAACACAAGCAATAGGTACAATTTCCTTCACAGATAGTACTTACACTTTTCGATAATTCTGATTCCCTCCAAATAGATGATAAAACCAGTGTTCTTTTTCAGAAGAATAGGAATGGGCAAGATTCCCCTGGAGTTCACTACAACCAATCATTCTAGTAATCTAACTCTTTGGAAATCAATGGCTCATCTTCAATTTCGGTCCAAAGGAAATCTTCCTAAGAGGCTGTAGGATTATTTCTGTAGCTATGGATAATGGAGGGAACCCCTGCCATTTACCATCAGCTCAAATTGCATTGTCACCAAGGCTGCTGCACCAAAATGCCATTTTGAAGAGTCTTAAAATAAATGGCTTTGAACAAGAAGCCAAAATCAGCCTATATTCTGAGATTCTCTGGGCTACTAGGTCTCTGAGTTTACTTTATTATAATAACAGTGTCCTTTATTGCATGTTTTTATTGGCATTTCCTCTTGGCAACACCTTCTTCATCCTTTACTGTTTGGGTCTGCAGTTACTGTTGGGAAGGGTTTTGGTTTTGATCAATGAGTTCTCCCTGCAAAAAAAAAAAAAAAGCTGTTTTTAGACACTTGGGACATACTTTTTCTCTGGAAACCAGAAGACTTTACTGCCAGTATGTAACAATTTTAGTGTCATAAACAGGCTTCAAAAATCTTTGGTCCTGAGAGTCTTTGCATAAACCTATAAAATCTGCACTCACCCCAAAACATTGAGGCTCTCTTTCAGATTCATAACAACTACTAAATAGACATCCTTGACTCCCATCTCTCTCATACCTAATCTGTTTGGCATCCCACAGTCATATTAATATCCCTGAAGAACTTCTGAGCAAGTCTTCTTAATTAAGAATATCTGTTGGTTATCTCTAATTTTTTGAGGCTTCATCCATTCAATCTTATTCCTCACTTCTGCTGCTTGGCCCCCAACTTGCTGCTTCCCTCAGGTTAGTTTCCCCACTCTCCCACTCGCACACCATGTTCATCTTCATTTCCCACGTTTTCTCCTGTATTTGGAAAGGGATCAATGGTGCTTCAAGATTTCCTCGACCTCTTCTCCCTTTTCATCTCTCTACCTCTCCTCCCTGCATCCTACACTGACCCCTGTGGCTCCCTCATCAGAACCAGAGTTGCCTTCTCTGATCCTTAGTTATCACCCTGATCAATACCTTAGAACATCAGTCTGTGGAAGAATGGAGTAAATATTTACCACCTCCTGCCTTCTGTCTCCCATTCTTATCTCTCAGATACAATAATAACCATAAGTGCTTGAATTATTTTTAAAATCCTTGCCACATCTCATTTTACTGATAAAGAAAGCAAGATTCAGGGAAGTTAACTTCTCTTCAGTGACTCAACCGCACAATTGGGATGTAAATCTGGAAATGTGATACTCCAAAGCAATTACACTTTACGACTTTTTGATGACAGGACAATTTTACTCTCCTCTACCTCTTTTCTTTCCTTCTTTCCAAGAGACCCTAGTAGATAATTCAGTTATTTAAGATGCAATGTGATATATAAGACTCAGGCTTTGAGTCTTATTTCCAACCCAGACCTGAGCTGGAATTATGTGTTCAAGAATTACTAGTGAACTGGTTTTTGGGAAGATGATAAACCTCTCTGCCTTTGATTTTCTCATCTAAAATGAGGTTACAGTGCCCTAAAACCCAACACAGGTCCTAACATATCATAGACAGTAAGTATATGCTGATTCATTTTCCCCCTTTCTTTCCCTTAGTGTTTTCTTTCTCTCATTCCTTCTTATTCATTATTTTCTTTCATTCTATCTGAGAATGTTCAAAATATCAAGTGCTACTGAAGGACAAATGAGGAATTTTGAATGCCTAATATTTATTGGAATAATGGAATGTTTGTGAATTTTTAGATATGATCATTGTACCATAGTTATGTTTTTTAAAGTTATTTTTCTTTTTTTAAAAAAGACACAGACTTCTGGCCAATATAGTGGCATAGGCAGATATGCTTTGCCTCCTTGCACAACCAAAAGAAAGATAACAACCAATACAAAACAAGAAACAATCAGAACTGCCAGAAAATCAAACTGTATGGAAGTCTGACAACCAAGGAGTTAAAGAAGAAACATTCATCCAGACTCATAAGAGGGGTGGAGATGGGCAGCTGGGGTGGAGAGGACAAGTGGTGAGACAACAGCTGGCAGACCAGGTGGTCCCACATTCACATGCAGATAAAAACTGGGAGGATCACTGGGGAGCAGCCCAGGACAGACCACACAACCAAGGGTTCTAGCACAAGGAAAATAAAGCCTCATAACCCCTAGTTGTAAAAATCTATGGGGGTTGCAGCAGTGGAAGAAACTGCCAGTCTCTCAGGAGAGTCCCTTGAGAGGACCACAGGGTCCTAGAACATATACAAGCCAACCCACTTGGGAATCAGCACCAGGGAAGCATCTGGAAGGGTGCCATTCACTTGTGGGAAGAGAGGAAAGTGGCTAAAGGTGGAGCAAGAGCCAAGCAATCACTATTATTCCTTCTCTGACCCCTCCTCCAACGTGCAGCAGCACAACACAGTGAAGCAGGCTGCCCTGCCCTAGCTAATACCTAAGGCTCTGCCACTTACAATGTAATAGGTGCACCAACAAAGGAGACAAAGAAATACAGCCTAAATGAAATAAAAGATCAAAATCCAGAAAAATAACTAAGCAATGAGGAGATGGTCAACATATCAGGTGCAGAGTTCAAAATATTGGTAATTGGGATGCTCAGAGAAATGATTGAGTACAGCTGCAAAATAAAGGAAGACATGAAGGCTATGCAACGTGAAATAAAGAAAAGTACACAAAGAACCAAGGGAAGAAAGCTAGAATTCAAATCAATGATTTGGAACTAAAGGAAGAAATAAACATTCAACCAGAACAGAGAAAAGAAACGAGAATTCAAAAAAATGAGGAGAGGCTTAGGAATCTTTGGGACAACTTTAAACATTCCAACATCTGAATCATAAGGGTGCCAGCAGGAGAGGATGAAGAGCAAGAAACTGAAAATTTATTTGAAAAAATAATGAAAGAAAACTTACCCAATTTGGTGAAGGAAATAGACATACAAGTCTAGGAAGCTCAGAGAGTCCCAAACATGTTGGACCCAAAGAGGAACACACCAAGACACATCATAATTCCATTACCCAAGATTAAAGATAAGGAGAGAATCTTAAAAGAAGCAAGAGAAAAGAGGAATTACCTCCAAAGGAGTTCCCATAAGACTATCAGCTGATTTCTCAAAAGAAAACTGAAGGCAAGAAGGGACTGGTGAGAAGTATTCAAAGTGGTGAAAAGCAAGGACCTACATCCAAGATTACTCTATCCAACAAAGCTATCATTTAGAACTGAAGGGTAGATAAAGTGCTTCCCAGACAAAGTAAAGTTAAAGGAATTCATCATCACCAAACCCTTCATATATGAAATGTTACAGGGACTTATTTAAGAACTAGAAGAAGATCAAAACTACAAACAACAGTAAAGCGACAACAAACTTAAAACTATCAACAACTGAACCTAAAAAAAAAAAAATACTAAGCAAACAACTAGAACAGGAACAGAATCACAGAAATGGAGATCACGTGGAGGGTTATCAGTGGGGTAGGGAGAAAGCAGAGAATGAGAGGAAAAGGTACAGGGAATAAGAAGCTTAATTGGTAGATACAAAATAGACAGGGGGAGGTTAAGAATAGTATAGGAAATGGAGAAGCCAAAGAACTTATATGTATGACCCATGGACATTAACTAAGGGTGGGGCTTGCTGGAAGGAAAGGGGATACTGGGTAGAAGGGGGCAAATGGGAGAAAAAAAATGAGACAACTGTAATAGCATAATCAATAAAATATACTTAAAAAAGCCCTGGCTGGTGTAGCTAAGTGGACTGAGCGTGGGCTGTGAACCAAAGGGTTGCCGGTTTGAGACCCAGTCAGGGCACATGCCTGGGTTGCAGGCCAGGTCCCCAGGGAGGCCACGTGAGATGCAACCACACATTGATGTTTCTCCCTATCTCTTTCTCCCTTCATTCCCTTCTGTCTAAAAATAAATAAATAAAAATCTTTTTAAAATATATACTTAAAAAAGATACATACTGAAGTGTTTATGGATGCAATGATATGATGTCTAGAATTTGCTTCAACAACAACAAAAAACCAGTGACATTGGGAGTCAGGGGACAAGAGTGAGTAAAGATAGGGATGAAGCAAGACGCTTGAGTTGATAATTATGGAAGCTGAGCAATTGGGTGCATAGGGATTTATTGTACTATCAGTGTCTACTTTTGTGTATGTTTGAAAATTTCCAAAACAAAACATTGGCTAAAATGCAGAAGGTCAGGTTTCGGTAGCTTCCTCATCTTGAACAAATTTCCCAATTCTCCAAAATGATATTCTGGGCAGCTTTTCTCCTTGCTTTCCCCATATCCTCCCGGGTTATTCCAGACTCCTTGCTAGTGGAGCACCAGCACACCACCTCAGCCCCCGCAGTTGGCGTTTGCACAAAAATCCTTTCCTGACCCCAGATGGCATCACAGCTTCCTCGGTCTGATCCTGTCAGCATATTTTTTCCAGGCACCTGATTCCTGGATGTGGCAGCAATAAAACCAACTGAGATGGTTTGGCTGGCCCCTCTGGAGCAGGTATTTCCCATTCTGACTCTGTCAGCCATCCGCACATGCTGCTTCCAAGAGCTCTGAAATAACAGCAGAGTAAGAATTTCACAGACTGCAGTGTATGCTTTTCGACTTCTGGCCAGAGTGTTCCTGAGGGATGAGGAGCCACTAGGGTAGCTAAAATACTAATATCAGTGATTATTAATTAGAAATCTAGTGCAAACAAGCAAGTTCATGGGTTGCATTTTATTAGGAAGTTGGCAGGAGTTAGGGGATAAAGAGCAAGAACATAGGAGTTTATTTGCTTTGTTGTTGGTCACTCTATGGACTCTTCAGGTTAGATGTATATCAGACTCCAGCTGGGTTGAAGTGAAAAAAATAAAGAGCTGAGTTATCACAGTGTTGGTGATTTCATAAGAAGTAAACAAACAAGATTGATATGGTGATCAGACTGGGTCTGTGTGGAGAGCTGGACCGGTGGTCTCAGTGGGTGGTTCCAGGTAGCTCCATGAATGGGCCCCTGAGGGTTTGTGGGTGTCTTCTGTGGTGTCATATGTTTACTGTGTGTGTTGGTCACCTAGTTCCTCCCACTGGGCTGTGGTTTGCTCCTCAGGTCACAAGACAAAAATTCCAATTTTCTTCATTCTGTAATAATGCTTTCAAGATGCAAGACTTGGAGAACAGGCTTTCCAATGATTTTTTCTGAGACAAGGATTCACCCTTGCTTCCATCATTATGCGTCACTTTACACTTCCCAGGTACTTCCAATCTCTTCTCTCACTTTAACCTCATACTCCATGAAGCAAGGCAGGTACCATTATTTCTATTTGACAATGAAAACTTAGGAGACTAGGGCTCAGAAATGTGGCGGTGGTGTGACTTGTCCAAGGCCATGAAGCCTGGGTGGTGCAGCTGGAACAAGATCCTAAGTTTGTCACCATCCATTCCATGTTTTCCCCCCACACCAAAATGAGCATAGTGTTATTGTGCTCAGAGCCACCAGGTTTCCGAGGAAATGGACTGTGGGGGGTGGGCGGCGGGGAATGGCTCGGAAGCAGACCAAGGAGTCTTGTCTTAGGCTCCCCCACTGCGTTCTTACCTGACAAAATCCAGGCAGCATTTACCACTGATAATTACACTACAGTAAAGAGAACAATAATGATTACGGCCCTACATGACTCTGTCCCCTGTGCATTGCTGGATGCAACACATGTCTCCCTCTCTGCCAGGGAGTGGCAACTCCTCAATGCAACAAAGATGCAATAACAATGTGGTACGTCTCTAGCACTGGGCTAGCAATTACTGTGCTTTCTCATTAATGTACATGCAATTTTCCAGCTGCAAACTTTCCTCCCTCTCTTCCTGTCTTCTGTGAACGTATACTGATTAATTACCCTGTGCAGGCACTGGGATGGACCCTGAAGATATAGTAGTGAACACTACTCTCCATTTGTGTACCACAGTGTACTCATTTCCAACTTGGTCACTATTTTCTGCCAGGAGTACCTGCTTCCTTCCTTCCTGCTAATCCATCCCCCATTCTTTTACAACATTTCTCAAAAGCAGCTTTCTCTGGCAAGTTTTTGCCTGCCTGCCCACTCCATTCCCCAAAAGGGCTCTAGCACTTTGATTAGAGGTCGTGTAATTTTTATTTTGATGCTGAGTAAAAGGACTCAGACAAGGAGTTTTCCACAGGTTGTTTTCTTGACTCTATCACTGTCCATCTGTGTAACTTTTGGCAAGTCACTTAAATTTTCTGAGTGTCAGTTTCATCCATTGTAAAATGCGTATGACAAAAACTGCCTGAACTACATAGAAGATTGTGGATGTTAAAGCCAGTGGAAAAGTAAAGAGTATAGCTCACAGTCATTGCTTTAACATTTATGGTATTTCTGTGAAATGTAGATCACTGATCCAGGCACTAGCTAGTATATAAAACTGTGCTGTCAAAGACTTATAATAGTTTGGGAGAAAACACGAGGCCATGAAAGATGCTATAAAAGTTGAGAAAAGGAAGGAATAAATTCTAATTGGGGAGCTCAGAGATGGAGTCATATAATAAGTGGCATCTGAGCTGGGCACTGTAAGACCAGCGCGACTGAGGTGTGTAAGATGGGGGGGAGGAGGTGGAAAGATAAGTTTGTAAAAGGGACATCGAAGCAAATGGCTGGGCTTGGAAGGGGGTGTCATGGAAGAACCTGAGTTACATGTGGTTTAGTTTGGCTGAAACATAAGGGTTTCCAGGGAGTCATCAAGATAAGTACTGAAATGTGGATCTGCAACAGATAACCAGATGCTGAGTTGCAGAGTTTCAACTTTATTTGAGAAGGTGGGTAGAGCCACTGATGTCATTTGAGTATCGAAGTTCTCATATCCAAGGAGGCTCTTTGGAAGATTCCTCTAGCAGCAAAGTCGAAGATGGCCTGGAGATGATGATGCTAAACAGGTGGAAGTTACAAAGTGTAGTAACCGTCTTTTGCTCCCTTTAGGCTGTACTAAAATCTCTACCTTCTTGTAAATTGGTCTCCTCCTTCTGTTTCATCTCACAAGTCCACATGCTCAGCATGGTGCATGGAGGAGAGCTGTTTATCCTAACTGGCTGATGGCTGAGTTCTAGTTCTGTGTCTACCCACTGAACCCCAGGCAGTTGCTGTGCAAAGTGTCGGCAAAGGACTGTGGGGAAGAGACCGAACACCTGCAAGCTGAAGACTGGTATGCACCTTGCCTCCTCCCATTGTTTCAGCTCAGGTTCCACACATAGACACTTGCAACTTCACAGTCACTTACAAACAGAGGTGGTGGAGACAGCTGCTGGGGATAACACCAGGCAGGGCTCAAAGCAGATGTTCCAACCACTGGGATTTGGAGCCTCAGACCCTGACTGACATCCAAGTGTTCGAATGCCTTCCTTGCTCTGTAAAATCAGGATCTGCTGGGCTCATTGTAAGATGGGATAATAGCAGCTTCTTGGTTTACTAATGAAATCACACGAGATCATGAATGTTAGAGCACTCCACTGGCAAGGAGCGAAGAGCTTAGCTGCTAGCCTCAGAGAGTAGGAGCAGGCACAGAGCTACAGTGTGTCGTTGCTTGTTTGTTTGTTTGTTGTACTGGGCAAAGGACACAGTGCCTGTGAGCTTCAAAGCCCCACTAATCAATGGATGGTTGCATAAAGTCTGTACTGTGTGTGCTGGACCCAGAAAATTGTAGAGACTTTTCTCATGCATTATATTATAGCTCAGTGTGAGGCTCCCAAACTCTGTCCAGTGCATCACAATATCCTGGGTTTCCTCATCCTCTGGCCACATTTCTGATCGGAAAGAGGAGGGGAAGGAGTACAGGTGACCAAGAAGTAGAGAGAGCAACTAGTGAAGTACACACAGTATATGAATGATTATAAAATGATAAAAAAAAATAGCTATCATTTATTGAGCCCCTACTATGTGTCAAGTACTCTGTTGGATACTTGACAAATATCACTTACCGAAAATTTATAACATTCAGTATATATTTCTATTCCCATTTGAAAGATAGGCCAATTGTGTTAAAGAGAGAAATTATAGCATAAATATTACATAATTGGAGCAGCAACACATCTACAATATTTATATTTATGAAATTATTTTACATGCAATGAATCACTGCCCAGAAGGAAAAGAGGAAAAATCTGCAAATGAGATCAGAGGGAAGCTACTTTGCAGAGGTGTAAACTCAAGGTCAGAAGAATTAACTAACCTGCATAAAGCTTATAATTCATAAGTAATAGAGTCAGGATTAACTTTAATATTGTATTTTATTAAACAAGAGCTATATTGGGCCAGAGATGGGAGAGACACACGCTCTGCACCCAAGTGAGTTCCTGAGTATTGTGATTTTAAAAATCAACCCAGTGTCCACGCTGAACCTGCTGTTAGAATTAGAAGAATGGGGAAGAGTAGACAAGCATGAAATTCTGATCACATGTGAAGATAAAAAGTAAAACCTGTGATTAAATACAAGTAAGAAGGCAGTGCAGTAGTAATCTGCACAAACTACTGAAAACTGAGTGTAAGACCAGCTAAAAATCGAAAAATAAAACTCTACAAGGATACTAAAGGTGGTAATCAAAAACAGAGAGATGTAATTTTCAGAAGTTTAAGAGGGATTCAAGGAAATTAATTAATCCTATTATTACTTTTATAAAAATTATGTACTTTATGATTCTAAGAAAGTCAAATATAAGGCGAAGGGTGGCATTCTGTGCTATCACTAAACTGTAGTGAAAAAATACCAGTAAATACTGTAAACAAACACGAAATCTGAATATTCTTAATTTAGTGACCTAATCTTAATTTGTTCTCAGAGAACGTGTAGAGTAGTAATTATTACTTGAATATTATTTAATATAAGATCAAATAAATGTTCTTCATAATTATTGGTTGCAGCTTTCCAGATGAAGTTCAGTTCCACTGTTTCCCTGTATGTTCCCTGAAAATCTGGTGCCCACTGGCGGTGGATTTCCTCTGAGTGGTCTTTTCCTGCTAAGAAACATCCTCCGGTGCACGGCAGCGGTAGAGTTTCAGGTAAGTAGAGAAAGGATGGACTACCCTGAAAATGATGTCACCTCACATCATACACAAAATGATTAGAGAGTTAAATACTTTTTAAAACCCAATTATAAAGTTTTAGAGAAACTTTGAGTGGGCATTTTTATAATCCTGAGGTTGAAAGGCCTTTCTAAACAAGACACAAAACCACCTGGCTGGTGTAGCTCAGTGGATTGAGTGCAGGCTGGGAACCAGAGGATCCCAGTTCGATTCCCAGTCGGGGCACATGCCTGGGTTGCAGGCCAGGTCCCCGGTGAGGGCCATGTGAGAGGCAACCATACATTGCTCTTTCTCTCTCCCTTCTCCTCTCTCTGGAAATAAAATCCTTAAAAAAAGATTTAAACAAGACACACATAAGATTAATTAACGATGAAGGAAATCAAGTGACTAATAACCATATGAACAGATACCCGAACTCACCAGTAATCAGGAAAATCCAAATGAAAATTTTCAAATGGAGTCTTCCTCCATCTGAGTAACAAAACTTTGAAAAGTTTGAAAATATTTAGTGCTTGGTGAGGGCATTAGGAATTAGATATTTCTGTATATGATCGGAGGATGTTAAATTTGAATAAAAAATTTTAGAGTAACTTGGCGGTGGCTATTGAAATCAAACGCTCCTAAGAAGTAGTTTCAGTTTGGTTATCACCCTCGAGAAACCACCACACCTATGCAGCACACACGGGCGGCTCAGCAGCGCCCTGCGGCACCGCAGCAGTAATGACATCAAGCCTGGCAGGAGGCCTTTAGCCACAGCTGGTAGAGCATCCGTACTATATCCACCGCGTAGCTGAGGAAAAGGAGACGGCTCCACTTGTACTGATTTGGAAAAACCCTTAAGACATACTAAGTTGAAAATGGAGCTGGAGCATGACCATGTGTATGGTTTTTTTTTTATTACAAGGACATACTTTAATGGAAATATCCATAGTAAATAGTCACATAGTAAAAGCCAAAGGACTGCGCACCAACCGAGCCACAGGGGTGTCTTGGGTAGAGGAAGGGGAGAGAGAGGGGAGACTTTCACTGCTTACCTTATGTTTTTTACTTTATGTACTTTTTAGCCTGGGTTTCCTAGAAAACAGAGCATGAGGCAGTGTTTACAATTTACATGCTAATGGTTGATGGTAAAGTGTTAGCCTAAGACAGCAAAAGTGAAGGAAATAGGGAGAGAGAAGGATGCAGGGAAAACACCTGCATTACCAAGTAGGCCTAAGCCACACACACAGCCAGACACACAGACACATACACATAGAGACACAAAGAGACAGACACACACAGAGACACACATACCTCCAGGCTGTGTTATCTAGCCTATCCAGGCAGGTTCTCGGGAAGCAGACCCCAGTGAGTCTGGGCGGCTAGATCTGAGGCCTGGAGCTGCTGTGGCTGCTGCCTGGGTAAGTGCAGTGCAGTCTGTGGAAAGGACATGGCACAGCCAGTGTGTCAGAAGACGAAGTGACAAAGTGGCTGCAGTGCTGACCGGGACTTCACGGCTGCGGGAGAACCGGCAGCCATCACCGGGGTTCTCCGCTGGGAAGCAGGGCCAATGGCCAGGACCCAGGGGACACAGGAGCCCGTTATATACCAGAGATGTATAAATGGTACTGATACAGAACCTGTGAATTTTCACTTTTTTACCAGAGAATGTGTTCAAGTATAACATGTATAATTTTTAAAAACTTAAGAGGTTGACGCAGCACTAAAATAGTGGTGGATTAGCTATTTTTGTCTTTTAACTTTAAAATATTTTGAAAATAATAATCACAACTCTTGAGGGATATATGATAAAATAAGCATTCTCATACATACAGAAGTAAATGTTTGCAGAAGTAATTAATTGAGTAAGCACCAGAAATCTTTAAAGTGTTTGTACTCTTTGATCCAGCGCAAATGTGCTCAGTGCTGCAGTATTTATAATAGTGAAAGGTTACAAACAACCTAAACATTTAGCATTCAGGGAATGCTTAATTAGTTTGTACCCTCTTTATATATTCTATACAACCATCGAAAGTCATGTTTGTGGAGAATATTTAACTACTTTATTAGATGCTCAACGTATAATTTTAAAAGAGTAAATCAGGATAAAAACAGTGTGCACACTTGCTACCCACACTTTTCCTCCATGCACTGGGTTCTAATCACATGACCCCACTTCCTCGCTTGCCCTCTGCAGGTGTGAGCGCAGCACGGCCACCCCACTGCCACGGGGAGCTGTCTCTTCCTCTGCTGTTACCTGGCTCGCTGCTCATCGACCACCAGAACTCTCAGTCCGAGTCCACTGCTCCTCCTAGATGTTCTTCGAGTGCCTTCCTCACCCTTCTGTCTTAACAGTTCTCACATTGTATTGTACTTACATGTTGCTTCTCTGTCCCATTCACCTACCACAACATGCATGTGTACATATATGCACATACTCATGCATTCACTCATGCACACAGACACATGCACACGACTACGCTTCTCTCGAAGGCAACGGTCATTCTTTATGACATTGATATTCTTAATTCTTTACCCTAGCGCTTGGCACATAAAGGGGGCACTCACTAATTTTGCTGAGTGAATGAATACATTTTCTCAGACACTTGGAAAAGAGCGGAAGTGAAAGAGCTCCGGGTTTTCTCCGGATGGATTTCCCAGCTTCACCAGGGAAAAGGAGCTGTGGCCACGTGCTCTGTGCACAAAGGCCTGGGGACACCTGGTGGCACTGCAGCCCCAGATTTACAACAATGGGCATTCGATCAATCAAAGTCTTGTCACAATCACAGCCCTTGTATTTTCCTTAAAGAACATGAAGCGTAACTACAAATTAGAAATAAGGGTTCATAGTGTTGAAACATGAAGATTTTGCCTTGAGGATTTTTGCATTTATTAAGGGGGAAGGGTTTTCAGGAACATGTACAAAGGACACATGGACAAAACCAAAGAGGGGGTAGGATCAAGGGTGATAAGTGGGGATGGCTGGGGTGGGGGGGTATACGGTGGTGGTGGGGAATGGAGACAACTGTAATTGAATGACAATAAAAAACATTCAAAAGAAAAACACACACAATTTTTTATTGTTCAGGAGAGGAAATAAATATAACCCTATACCTCTAATTCCTTGTGAAGTAGCATGGAATGATACACAAGGGAAAAGATATTTTGCAAATCACTGATCCACATTAGGAATTCTTTTGCCAGTTGATAAAGGATCTTGTTGAGAGCTGCATCTTCCCTCCCATTCAGGTCATCAGGGAATGTGTTTTGAATACAGCTTTTTCTCTCTCAGGTTTCCCTGCAGCATTCTGTACAAATCTCCTGTGGAAGCAAGAGGGGTTCAAGTGTGCTCTGGCAAAGCCTTGTTTTATCGAAGCTTCACTTGACCAAATGGAGAGTTTGCTCCCTGTTGGAATAAAAGAACTTTGCCTTTTGTATTCAAACGTTTTCCTCCTCCACTTCTCGTCTTCCCTTCACTGCTGCCAATCATATGAATAAAGCTGAGATGAGTTTCTCCTCCCAAACTCCATGTTTTCTCCAGTGGCTGCTACACTGTCGCATAGCCACTAGAGAATTGTTGAAGTTTGGAAATGGGTGGAGAAGGAGCCGAAGGGTACACTGGATGAAAGTCAGGGTGACAGACCACTGCTCACAGCCCTTCTTCCTGGGCAAGACCGCACCATGGCATAGGCCTTGCTGCATGAACTGTGGTCTGCAGACAAGCAGCAAGAACCTCCGCTGAGAGCTTGTGGAAATGTAGAATCTCAGGCTCTACCTCGGCCTCCCAGGTCAGACTGTGCATTTTAGAAAGATCCCCAGGTGGGTGGTTTACGTGTTGGTTTGAGAAGCTCTGGCTCAGAGCATGCATTTAGAATCAGACAGGTAGACATGGGGTCCTGGGCTCCACCACTTTCCTGCTTGTGTCCTTGGACAAGTTCTTCAGTGTCCTCATCTGCAAAATGGCAATAACCATTGCATCTCCATCCCAGCACTGTTGCGGAAGGAGATGAGAAAATGTATGCGAAGCATTTAGCATGGAGCCTGGTGCAAATGGAGTCTCCGTAAGTAAAGTTGTTGTTGATGTTGTAATTACTAATCAAAGTTAGCCAGAGGAACATTAAGCTCCAAATTACACTTATCCTGCAGTCAAAGGGATTTATTTGGTCAGCAGTAGAATTCGAAACAGTGTATACTACCAATGTATTCTCCCTCATTTTAAGGCAAAGCAAAGTTTGGTTAAAAACAAAGAAACTGAAGACATATTGTTTAAGGAAAAAGAAGCACAATGAAAAACACCATATAGAGAATGCTACCTCTATATTAAAGTGGAAATGTGAATGTGTAGTCAAATCCACTTGTGTGACTAAAAAAACCTTTCTGCGGAACACCTTCCCGTGAAGCGGCTCGGTGATCACACGTGGTGATAGAAAGAACATCGAGTTGCGAGCTCCCAGATCTGGGTTCCAGGCCAAGCTCCACCACTTACTCACTGTTTAATTTTTGCCACTTAACCTGCCCAAGCTATTTCCCTATCCATAAAATATCTGCTTCCTAAGGTGTTGTGGGGAGTCCACGTGTTTTAAAACACAGGTTCTATTATTATTTAGAAATGGCAAGGCCAACAGATTGAGTGATGATTGCCATTGAAAAGATAATTTGTTGCCAAGGGTTCACAAAAGAAGTAGGCACTACTGAGGATGACACGGGGAGGCGCTGGGGTCAGCTGGGGTGGGGTGGGGGGTTGTGGTAAGAGCCTTCATTGTGGTGTCTACGAAGGAAACAGATGAGGAGGCAGGATAGGCATGTTTAGGATCGCTAGTTTGAAAAATTTCATTGGGCTCTGGGACACATGTGCTGTCTCTGGTTGGCTGGCACCTGGCCATGGGATGACCGGGGCAGGGCAAGAGTGGCCGGGAAAGCGCAGCGAAGCAGGTGGTTGGGGTGTGGGCTCTGGATTGGCTGATTTCATTTGAAAGATGCACTTGCGGGTAAGTTGGGTACTATCCCTAGGAATTAGCTAACTTTGGGAGGGGAGCCCTCCAGGGTCTGCAAGACCTTGTATGTCAAAGCGTTAGAATACAGAAAATAAAAAACATAGTTTATACACCCTGAGTCCACTTCATGAAAGCCCTTAGCATTGAAGTTTAAAGAATATTTATTTACCCGCTTCCCTAGGAATTTCCCAAGTAGAAAAAGACGTAGAGTTCAAATACACAGTGAAGGACCAAGAATAAACCCATGAACACATTTAAGGCGCTCTCAGCCCTAAGATAGTTCTCTTGTCCGTAGGCCCTGACAATATCATCAGAAAAATGTTTTCTGAGCACAACATAGAGCCTTTTAAACCAATAACGTCTAGTCCTTCACTCACTATTATAAAACATTTACTGAACACTTACCACATGCAAGGCCAAGTACATGGGGATCCGAAGGGGGTCAGATGAGTGCTGTGTCTTAAAGGGGCTCACTGTTCATTGACTTACATGCTGGTGTTCTAGCAGTACATACTGGCGGTGATACGTTTTGCAAAGATGCTCAGAAGAAAACTCTTGTGCTTTGACATAGAATACAAAATCATTCTGTCATCTATTGAGAGTGAGAGTAGTTCAAAAGTGAGGAATGTACCTGGAATGTGGGAGCTCAGAGCACGAAAGCTCCCAGAGTACAATAGGAAAAAAAAAACCCCACAAAAACGCAGTGAAATCTAGAGCTAGATGAAGGCTTAAAGTCACTGAGTGTTAACATTTGCATTTTATTCCTCTTCTGATACCCAGGAGTGGCAGAGTCGCTCGCTAGGCAGAGGCGGGGCTGGGATCCGAGCACCGGTCCCGACTGGAACCTGCCGTAGTTTCCTACTCACAATCCCGTACTGTCCGGCCCTCCACACCCTTCCTTCCTCTCCTAGTCATCTAAGACAATGTGTCTGGGGACATTCGGGATAGATCACCACTACAGGCAGGCAAACAAGAGGGGAGACTTGTATTGGGCCAATGGGAGTTCCACGGATGCACAGCACGTTTGCCAAATGCACTGCCCAGACTCACCCCTGAGGCCAGACTCCAGGGAGCTGAAGATGAGAAAGTGTTCATGTGCTATGGCCCTTCTTCCTCTTTAGCCATTCTTTTTTCCCACATGTCTGTCCTACCTACCATCCATGCCATCCAGCCAGTGACCCTATCAATAAGTTTCATATCCCTTTGAGTCTCTTCTTCTCTGGGTCAAATCATTCCAGTTCAGTAGCAACACACCCTGCTTTACGGCTTCCATCAGTATCCCTCTTAAGTGTGGTTGATCTCCTCCACACACTCTCATTCTCAGGGCCCACTGCAACCTGTCTTGCACAGACCAAGACATACGCAGTGCTGCAGGTATGGTCTACGGTATTGACTCTCCTTCAAAGTCAGTCTGTGTAATATCAGGTTGTGTTATGGGAAAACTGACTCTTTGTGAAAGTTTCATTCTATGCAATGCCATTTGGGGACCAATAGGCCTGCAATGTGAAGGAATTAAATTAGACAGAAGAAAGAACATGTTTGAGAGGAAAGACTTTTCAGACCCAGAATGAGTGTTCGGTTAGTAGTGTTCCTTTATCACATGATTTGTACGAAGAAAATGGGTCTACCTTGTCCACAGGTGTGGACAGTCCTGCTGAGGGATGCAGGGCTGGATCAGATGACCTGTAGATTTAACTTTCACTCATAAGACTCTACTAAGGTTGCACCAAACAGTCATCATTTAGAGCATGCTGTTCCAACAAAGCAGAAAAAGAGGTTAAATTAATCACCTTGTTTGAAAAACGAAAAAGCTCTACCAAATGAACAAATCATCAAGAATCTAGAATATGGAGAGAGTGTGCTGCCTGGTGAGACCGCCCAGACTGCAACACTGTGCATTTTCTTCATATCATTCTTTTCTTCTAGGAGGCTTGCTGCATTGCCCACAAGACACCAGCTCATTTATCTTCTTGTGATTGTATTTTATTGTGGGAAGGACATTTCAAGGGAGATACACGAGTAAGGGAATCCAAAGGCATACCTCCAAATCATTCTTTCTTCTCCACCTACCAGCCTGGGTATTATAATATTGTCCTTTTCAATCCAAAACTGATAATATGAAAATGAAACTGTGTGTAAAATTCTTTTCTTTGCTTTTTCTCAAAATTCCCCTCAGTGAGAGTTTTCTGTTCTCTTTTCTCTATGACCTCAATTCCATAATTGGTCCCATTGGACTATGTTTTACAGCACCCATCTTAGTCTAAAACAGATTCACCGTGTGCCCTGGTTGCAGAACACAGGTGGTAGCAGCCTCACCTCTTTACAATGACGACCACCAGTGCAGTGGAGTTTGGGAGGTGGGTGGTACTGGAAAGCAATTTATTTGGGAAGAGGTCATAATACTTATATCATGTGGCAGAAGATTGCCAGGAAGTCCAAGTGATGTCTTCAATTAGGCCCCACTCCTTCCAGTAAATATCCCAGAAATCACCTGCCAAAGGTAATAATGGCAGGAGCTATCCACCAGGGAGGACTTGACAACCAGCTTATCTCCAATACCCAATCTTCACCTTGCCTAAGACCTTGTCCCTAGAGACTGCTTCCTTCTTAAAATTTAATAATAAAATGTTTAAGATGTACAAAAGGTAACAAAATAATATAATGGACATTGAGATTAAATAGATATTATAATAGCATCTGACCACATTTACTTCCAACCCCTCTCTTAAAAGAAAAAATATTAGAGTTCTGCTGAACTTCTACCCTTCATCTTTTTCTTGTTCCTACATGCCCATAGATACCATTCACCTGAAAAGTGTCTATCATTCCTAAGTGTGTTCTTAGCTTTTACTACATTTATGGTATCATACTGTACATATCAATTGCAGCTGGCTTTTTTGAACTCAACATGTTTTGTATATTGAGATTTATCAATGTTGATATCAGCTGATCGAGTTCATATTTTTTCAGCTCTCTATAGTATCCCATTTCATGAAAAAAAACCAGAGTTTATTCATCATTTGTTCTTGGTTATATATAAATGCAAGTGGTTTATGTATACTGATCTTATATCTGTAACCTTGATGAACTCATTATTTTTCATAGCTGGTATATAGATTATTTCAATTTTCTGCACTGACAATTATTTCATGTGTGATAATTTCATTTCCTTATGAGTATCATTTTGAGTAGAAGTGGCAATAGCAGGAGTCCTATCTTGTTTCTGATTTTTAAGGCAATGATTCTTTGGTTGCACCATTAAATAAGATTTTGCTGTAGGTTTTTGGTGGACATTCTCTTTCAGGTTAAAGAAATTCCATTCAATTCTTAGTTTCCTAAGGTATTTTTTAAAACCAAGAATAAATGTTGAATTTCTGAAATACTATTTCCACATCTATGAGATGATAGGTTATTACTTACTTTTGTTAATGTGGTCAATTACATTAATACTTGTTTATATTTGTTATAACTTTTTCTCTTTTTTAATTGCCCTTCTATTATAGGTGTCCCAATTTTCCCCCAGTGATCTCCCAGCCCCCACCCCCGGTCAATCCCCACCCTGTTGTCCATGTCCATGGGTCATTTATACTTGCTCTTTAACTAGGCCCTTTTAAATGAGCTATTCTTAAGTTTCTGGGACAAATTCAGCTTGGTCTCCATGTATTTTTAATGTATTGATTGGTTTGGTTTGTGAATATTTTATTTAGACTTCTTGTGTATACTTATAAGTGAAATTCATAATTTGCCTCTTGTGTAGGTTATCTAAATTTGATACCAAAGTTGTATAGTTTTCCCTCTTTAGTCTCTGATGCAGTTTTTGTAAAAATAAGAATTACTTATTCTTTAAAGATTTTGTGGAATTCAGTGTAAAACTAACAACATTGTTGGTATTTAAAAATTTTGTTTTGTAAGTAATTTTTAATCTGATACCATTTCTGTAATAGTTTTCAATCTAGTTTTGTTATCTTTTTATTCACTCAGTTTTAATAAGTTGTATCTTATCTAGGCTTTCAAATATGTTAGCATAAAGTTAAACATAGTTTACCTTGTAATTTTAAATCTATACTATAAATGTTTCACTTTTATAGTATAAAAGTAGATCAGTTTCCATTATTTTGATTTTATGTGTTCTCTTTTATTTGATCAATATTTCCTAAGGGTTGTCTATTTTGTTACTTTTTTCAAAGAAACAGACTTTTGTTCTTTTTATTATTTATTGTTTTTCTTCATTTAACTCAATTCAATTATACTCATTGAATTCATTAACTCATTCAATTATATTTCCCCCTTGCTCTTTCATAAATTCTTGAGTTAAACTTGTCATTGATTTTAGCCTCAATGGTGATATACAAGAATATTTTGTGGTGTTTGGACTTAAAAAAATCTATACTACTTACATACCTAATAAAATATTTCTTAAAAAGAAACATAAGAATTACCACCTCAAACTTAATAGTCCATAGATGGTATTGTTTAAGATAAGGCAATTAATGAGTTAAAAGACAAAAGTCAATCAATTTAAATAAAAATGAAAATGTGAGTAAAGTTGGATATGGTTTTATGTTTGATTGAAAACTTTGGGTATAAGATTCTAAATATATACATTGGGCAAAGATTTTTAATCACATTATTAAAAAAAAATGTTTATCCTCACCCGAGGTTATGCTTATTGATTTTAGAGAGAGAGGATTGGAGGGAGGGAGAAAGGAAGAAGAGAGAGAGAAACATCAATTTGAGAGAGAAATTTTGACCACTTGCTTTCCACATGCACCCCAAGATCAAACTCGTAACCTAGATATGTGCCCTGACTGGGAATTAAACCTGAAACCTTTTGGTGTACAAGATGACTCTCCACTCAACTGAACCATGTGACCAGGGCTATTCAAATTTTTTATATGCTATTGTTTTTAACTGCTTGATCTATTAGTTTTTTAGAAAGATGTGTTAAAATCTCCCACTATAAATGTATTTGCCAATCTCTCCTTATTCTTTAACAATGGCTGCATTATATAGTTTGAATTTCAATTGTTAAGTGTAATTCAACTCAGTTATTATATATTCTTCATGAGTTATTCCTTTAGTAATTAAAGAATGACTTCTTATCTCAAAAATATCTTCCTTTTAGGCCTTTTTTGACTGCCATTATTATGGCGACTCTGGCTTTCTCTTAGCTATTATTTACTTGGTTGTATTTTTCCATCCTTTCATTTTTAACCTTGGTCTGTCATTGTTTAGTAATCTTTCCATTACATCAGGCTGTTGTTTCCCTGGTCCCTTTTCCTCCACGGGGGTTCTGCAAGGCTAGTGTGTCCACATGATACGTATATCCAGATCTTCAGATGGAAACAAATCGTTAAGAGAAGTTAGGATGCTCATGAAAGCAAATTGGAGCCCCTGGTTTGCATCTGGAGACAGGGAGTGGATGGCATGATCTCCGCACACTCCTGCCAGCCCAGGAAGTCCATGCACAGCTAGTGCAGACTGGCCAAGCTCCACCCAGGAAGACACTGGTTTTAAAGCTGATGCCTAAGTAGTTTTTTGCCTTCTGGTATTTATAGCTTCGTGTAGGTGGGGATGCTGCTCCTTGAAACAGACAGAGTAAGTCCAAGCTCCAGGGAAACAACATAAACAATTGTATGGCTAATCACATGCCTTCCTCCAGTGGACCCTTAAGAGATTGTTGCCCAAATCTTAGTTCCTGGTGACTGAGATTCAGGCAGAGGATTTCAGGCAAGAGGGGCCTGCCTCCAAGCCCTGATGGAGCTAGACATCCACTCTTAAAACAGCCTGTGAGTTCTGCCTCCATACTCTGCTCTTCATTGAATAGGCAGAAGTCATTTGCTTTGCTTTGCCTTTGCCAAAACATCCAGGCAACAGTGAGGTTCCTGAGGGAGAAAAAACTCTACTTTCCAGTTTCAGACCCACAGAAGAAAAGCACATACTGTGCAGGATGGGAAATGTGTGTCTGGAGGAATGTAGATGGGGAGTGCCTGTCCTTCAGGGGGAGGAGGGAATGGTGGCTCAGCTCCCCTGAAAAGCTGTACCTTAGGGACCAGGGAAGCTGGCCAGCATCAGTCCCCAGCATGGGACTTTGGAGGAAGTGGACCTGCAGAGAGCAATGAGCACCACAGTTCACATTCTGCATCAACATTTTCTTCTGTTTGTAAAAAGTTCATTCATCTGTAAAACAAGAGGAGTACACCGTATCTGATTTTCCCAAACTCTGTTCACTTAGTAACACTTTGACATTTTTTTACATATCCATGTGCCAATGTTATTATAAGCATTTCTCTTTACAGTGACTATGATTTTGTTACTTACCTTGTCTTAATGAATGCCATTTGTTGACTGATTGGTTTAATGTGATAGTTAATACATTTTTTCTAAGGCATTTAATTAAATGCACAAGTAGTATACATTTTTGAAGTCCATGTACCCTCTGAAATCTCCTTGTACAATATAGCATTAGTTATATAAGATATCAATCATGCTTGCATGATTCCATTTTACAGTCTATGTTTCCATGAAATTGGCTTTGACCCACATCCCTAAAACCCTCAAAACACTAGAGGAATATAGAAGGGTGGGATCCAGCATCTAGATTGTCCTTGCTTCTCCAGCTTATCATTTTTGTGTGTTTCCTGCAAATTCTGGGAGCAGGCTCCTGATGCTAAAAGCACAGCCTAAGAGATCCAAAGCTCACATCAGCACTTCCAAATCAGGTTTATGGATGACTCATCCAAACTACACAGAAAACCATAACCAAGACAGGTACCTGGTTTGTAGAGTTCAATTTGGTTAACACATAGGTTTGGAGGCAACATTAATCCCTACTGGAGTATACACTAATGCTTATCACCCCCCTCCCTCGACAAATGGCACTAACCCTAGACTCTATTTGATGTTGATATTCAACTAATTAAGTTCACATCTTATGCTTCCTGAACACAGCACAGATGTCATTCCCCCCCTTCAGGGAAGTGCACTGTGGGCCGTTCACCGACTGGTCACTTTCAGGGCTGAGAACATATGTGGCTCTGGGGCCTAGGTGTATCACTCACACAAATAAGGCTTTTTGGTGACAACAATAAATCACTCAGGGAGAGCATTCAGAAAACTGATAGCTATAAATTACCATGGAGTAGATTTTTTTTGTTTGTTAATTTGATTTGGGGTCCTCCAGTAGAATTTCTCTTGATGCAGGCTAGTTGGACCTCCCATTAGGTAATGAGCACCTGAGTGAGAACTCATAAGAAGCACAAAAGAAAGAAGAGTGACCTAGGTTTGTGATGCCTGGATTAGAGCTAGAATTTAATTCCATGGGAACTTGGAAATGCCCCTTATCTTCATGGTCCTAAACTGCACATCTATACACTGGAAATTATGATCCAGTGCTTTATTAGTCTCTTAGGCATGTAGACTTTTGGTTTTATTGTCCGCATACTGAATACTGCCTAAGCACAAGCCCATGGTTCTGAGGCCTGAAGAAAGGACACCAAGATCCTATAGAGCCTGCAAGTCACACGTTGATCAATGGAACAGAGATAGTGATAAGGGGATTAGTAACGTAACTCCTGGGTCTTCATGAAGGTGGCAGGCGTGTGCAAGCTGGCTGTCAGTGACGCAGCTGATCAGCAGCAGGACAGAGCCCCGGTACCAAGTCTCCTCAAAGTAGGGTGACCACATAACTCATTAAACAGAGAGAAAGTGTCCCAAACTGGGACAACTTAGAAAGCAAAAGCAGGCACTACTTACGTGTATAATTATCCCTGGACAGTTGGGGTAAACCAGAGCTGTCCTGGGCAAACCAGATGGTTGATCATCCTACACATGAGTTAAAGAAACAGTTGGAGGTCATTTCCCTTCACGTTTATGGACTTCCCTATGTAGAGTTTGGTAGAAGTGCTAGAAAACTCATGTTACGCAGGCCAGAATGTCCTGGACAAATAAGAGGAAGGGGACCGACCTTCTACAGTCACTTGCTGCCTTACATTCCTCAGCCTTAGACCTAACACGTCACAAAATATCAACCAACTCAAAGTTCTTGGGAACCACACAAAGCCTCATAAATGCCTAGAGCTCAGGTCAGTCCTGAAAGTCTCCAGCTGTGGTGCCTGAGTCACTTGGATGCGCAAAATTAAATGAATCACAATGGAGCCACTCTCCAAAAGCTCAGTTCTCATGAAGTTCCAGATTCACAACCTTTTCCCAGTGATGAGGACAGAGCTGTCATCAGCAACAGGTGACTCTACAATGCAGGGCTGAGAGTCCAGCCTCAAAGATCGAGGCCCTACCCCCAGGGCATCGCCATCCGTTTAAAGCAGTTCTCAGTTACTCACAAGGCACTTCCCTCAGCTCGAGTCCATGAGGGGAAACACAGAGGACTTCTCATTACGGCCAACTCCCCTGACACACAGTATCCTTCCAGGAACCTCAGGAATATGTGCCAGACACTGTTATGAGTTCATCAAACCAAATCCTGGTTTCCTCTTCTTCCTGAACACTCCATTTCCCAGTCTTGCTTGCAGTCTGATGAAGCCATGTGACTGTGTCTGGCCCATGGAATGTTATTGAGAGTGATTAATGCTGCTTCTTCTAAAACTCTTCTGGGTGATCCTACTCTCCCTCCTCCTTCCCTCCCTCCATCCCTCACCTCCCAGCCGTAAGTGGTGGAGAATGATGAGGCCCAGGGAACAGCAGGGACTGGGCCCCCGGATGACTGCATGGAACAAGCCTCTGCCGTGCCTTCCTCTTTCACCGACTCGTTGAACTATGATGACAGTGAGAAATGTACTTTATTGTGTGAGACCACTGAGACTTTTTCGTTTGATACAGCTCTTTCTTGACTAAATGCAAGCAGTTTTCCAACTTATTTTGTGCCAAAGCAATAAACAGAACACTCTGATATCAAATGAAAACAATGCGAGGGTCACTCACAGTTGTGGATTTTCAGGATCCCTGTGCTCCTTCATGAGCAAGAATGGCAGGAGTCAAGGGAACTTCTGACCTATTTTCATACCCGCATACCTTCAAAGGAGTCAAGGATTTCCATCCTCCCCCAGTTTTCTTAGCGCCATTGAGTGGCGTGGATTGCAGGGTCTAGCTGGAGAGGGTCACTGTGTCAGTTACTCATCCTGATCCAGCACCAGGTCAACTCCCAGCCTTCCCACTCACTGCACAGAAGAATACCCCCAATGACCTCTTAACACAGTGCGCTGTTTCTCAGCCCTTCCAGTGAGGAAGTTCTCCCAGTTGTCTGATCTAAATTCCTCTTTTGACAGCAAAAGCCCTTTCACTCACATATCCTCAGGAGAATGGTTCTCCGCCTCTCGTCTCCAGACATTTGCAGTTACCCCTTCCCCCAGACCCCTGGGCAGATGGTGTCCCCATGCTACCCCTATATCTGCCTGTGGTTCTGAGTCCCCGCCCTCTCCTCCCCCAGTATTCATCTGTGCATCTGGCCAAGAAGCAGTCAAAGCCCTTTGGAGAAGGCATAGAGGGAGCCAGGGAGACAGCTCTGAGCTTTTAGTTACAGCTATTTCCTTGGACATTGCTTTGCTCGTCCAGATGGAGAGCCGGGTAAACAAGAAGTCCCTGTTCTCCATCAGCATGTCAGCAAGCGCCTCATTCTCGGGCATCTGCTGAGCTGGGGGTATGATCTCGTTTACAGTATGGCTTTCCTTAGAGTGCCCAAGATGTGCCTTTGTATAAACACTCGGAGCACTTTCTCCAGGGAGGACACACGAACAAGACAGTGAACGCCTTGCTCCTACTGGCATGGGAAGATGAGAAATATCACTCTTCTTCCCCTGGCTCTCTATCCAGTTACCCCAGCCCATCAGCTGCCATACTGTCCCCAAATTCAGGGTGACACCCAACTGATTTCATTTCTATCAAGTTCCAAGTGCTTGCCAACTTTTCTGAATCCGTATTCAGCTATTTCCCTCTCCATGCTGGCTGTGCCACTGACCAGCTTTGTAGTGACCAGACGGACAAGTGACTTGACCTCCATGGGTATCTGTTTTCTCAAACAAATAATGGAACAGTAACACTTATGTCACAAAGTTCTCTCCTTGCCACTAGGACTTGAGAATATATATGTGGAAAAACTCATACAGTGCCTGGTGTATATCAGGGTCTCTCTCCAAGTGTCAATTCCTTTCCTCTTCTCTGGTTCACCTTAGGGCAATCCTCTACCTCAGATTATCTTCTGTCCCAAAAAGAAGTGGGTAAGGACCAGACGGCTGGGTCAGGCTCCTGCCTCAAGGTCAGGTCTGTTATGAGCCACATTCTCTGCTCACTGGCTCTGGACACCACGCTCCTACCTGCCAGTCCTGAGCACCTCATCTGTTGGTACTCAAAATGGCAGTGCCTGCTTGATTCTCAACTTGCATCTCACATGCCAGAAGTCCTAGTCTCCTGCCTGTTGCTGTCCCTGACCTCTGATCTCTGATTTGTAAGTACCTAACTGTGACCTTTCTCTTCTGCTGCCCATAATCTCCATGCCTAGGCTCCCAGTTTATGTCAGATGAATGAAAGAATGAATGAATGAATGAATGAATGAATGAATGCCAGGGCAATACAAGCACCATGAAAACTGAAAAAACGGTACATAACCTAGCAGTCACTGGACTTGAATCCCATCACTGTAGGGGACTTGTACTCACTATTAAAAATATTCCATGACATTATGTCTCTAATTCTGGTAGGAGGTTATGACACATGTCTTGGAAGCAAGAGGAACATTTTGCTTTCACTAAATGTAAAGTCTGTTCTGAAGGGGATCCAGGCAGAGGTCAGATTTTGTCCTCCCAAACAGAGCCTGCGCAAACACATGGCCTGGGGGCCAAGATACCAGTTTCTCTCCCTCACTCCACTCCTGAATCTCCGCCAGCTGTGGCCTGGGCAAGTTACTTTCCCTCTCCTGGCAGCGGGGGCAGGGAGTCCCCTCAGTGTCCACGTGCGTGTAGGTGGGGGAGGGCACTGAGCGGCACACAGAGGGAGCCGGCTCACGCTGACTTGCAAGAACCACTTGTTAAATTTTCAAGAATTCAGCTGTACACTACACCCCTGTGATTTATTTTATAACCAGAAGCTTGTACCTCTTACTGCTCTTCATGAGGATGTAATGTACAGCACAGGAAATAAAATCAATAATATCCTAATAACCTTGTAGTGTGACAGATGGTTACTAGATTTAACATGATGACCACATCATAAGGTATATAAATGTTGAATCACTATGTTTTATACATGAAACTAATATTGCATGTCAACAACACTTTAAATAAATAAATAAAAGTTTCAGGAATTCTGCAACCCAGTTGATATCATGTTGGTAGCTTGAAATCAGCCACAGTGGGGATATTAATGCCAAGGGAATTTGCAAATACTCCAAATCGGGCTTTTCCCCCCAGAGGGGGGTTGTCACAGATTTGCCAACACACCACCGGCTGCGTCAGCGTGCTCCCTCACCTCCAAGTGCCAAGGAATATCGAAGAGCATGAACCTGTGAACCTAAACTTGCTCATCTGCAAACTGGAGAGATTTGCCACTACATCTCACCTCCTAGGCAGGCCCAGCCTCATAAGTGGGTGGAAGAGGGGCCTTCCTTCCTGGCGGCATGGCTTGAAGGAATACGAATAGAATCGCCCCATTCAGGCCTTAATTGCTGCAGGTTCCTTCCTAAGTATGAATTTGATCTTGCCATGTATCTGCTCAGAAACCTTTGATGACTCCCTGTTGCTTCCAGGATAAAATCAGAACACGATCTCCTTCATTACCCGACCCCATCTAACTCCCTAGGTTTCCCTCCATTCACCCCTTCCCACACCCTCCACTCTCCAGTCACAAATTCAGGCTGTTTGCCTCACACACCCTGTGGATGGCTCCAGTTATTGCTTACTCACTATGCCCCTTTCATTGGCTAAGACCACCTTCACTTTTGGGGGACAGAGTTGAGCCCATCATCTGGACTAAAGATCTGGAATGTGAGAGGGGCAACCAGAGGCTAAAATCCCGATAGAGACATTGCTTCAGGGCTGAGGCTGTGGAGGCAGACTTCTTGCCTGTGAGACTCAGTTCCACTGCTTACTTGTCATGTGACCTTAAGCAAGTTACTTACCCTTCTGAGCCTGGGTTTCCTTCTCTGCAATGGGAATAATAATAGTACCCCTCTCACCAGATTATTGCGAAGATTAAATGAGCTTTTGCGCATCAAGGGCTTAGAGCAGTGACAGGTAAACTTAGCATTCAATAAACAAAGATGATGTCCTCATCATCATCGCCATCACCATCACCATCAATATCATCATCATTACTAGCCCTGGATCATCATCATCACCATTATTATTCCCATAAGCAGCATCTTGGACTGTGAGTAAGTCTCTGCCCACACAACCCTTTGTGTTCTTCTGCACCTGGTTGGAATCTCTTCGGAGCAGGAAAATCTCAGGAAACAAGTTGGTGCCCTCCACCGCATCCCTGCCACACTGGCAAGGACAGACTTTGGAGATTCCTGGGGCAGTGTTAACAGCTCCGACTTTCCCTGTCCCTTATGATCAGATAGGAAAACTCTGCTAAAACATCCAGAAATAGGGGGAGTTTCCTACAGAGGAGATTTGGGTTAGGACTCTCCCACCCTGCACTGCTCGGTGTTAGCTCAGCAGAGAGCATTGCTGACAGCACACCCCCCTGGAAGCTATGTGTCTCCCAGCCAGCAGCTCGGGGCTGGGGCAGTCCTGCTCCTGAACTTGCCAAAGCAGCAGAAGTGCCCTGCAGATCTGGTGGGACGCAGTAAAAGCACATGTGCTGTGAGACTTAGAAAATGCTCTCCGTGTTTTGATGCAGTGGTACTGCAGCCTTCAATGACCCCTGTGGCCTGGCACAGGGCATACAAACTTGCTGGCCCCTCCTCATATGACTCATCTCGGACATCAGCTGGAGAACAGAAACTCACTCACCATGTATTCAGACCCATCTGCACATATCTGAAGGACCACTGAGGAGAATCCAACAGAGCATCTGATTGGCATCAGAGCAGTTGATTGGCAACTGCTTTATTCCAGTGCCTGCTGGGAATAAATGGATTGCAGAGATTGGATCACTTTCCATCTAGAAGCAGTGGCACAGCATTAGTGGGGAAGCAAGGGAAGAGTGTGGTCCTGTGTGTGTCACTCAGCTCACTCAGCTCCTCCAGCCCCAGGACCTGCGCCTGAATCCTGGCTCCTGGTGGGTGCGGAGAGGGAATGGAACCGAGAAGCAGGAGAGCGAGAGCTGCTTCACTAAGATCTCTGTGAGGCAGCGCAGCACAGAGCAGCGTGGGCTGGCAAAGTCTGCTTTCCCGTTCAAGGTCACTTCTGGAACATTTAAAGGCAAGGGATAGAGGCTGCACCAGGAGCTGGAGGAGGAACGATGAAGAATCAGGAGAGGTCTCACGCGTGTGGGCGCCAGTGGCGCTGGAGGACAACAGTGGTGTGAACGCGCATTCGCTGCGGGGACAAATTCTTAGAGCACAGGAGGTACTTCGGGGACGCTCAACACCATGGGGGAGGAATCTTGGTGGAACAGAGTTTTCTCCTAGAACACGTGGGGACAGGGCCCAGGAAGGATCAGCTTTTGACTCTTATTGTTACCTTATGTGTATCCAGGTTGGTCCCCAGTCCCAAGGAAATAGAGCTGTGCTTATTCCCACAGCACCTCACATTCAAATCCTGCTCCACCAATTACTAACAGCAGGTAGTTTGCCTGAGCAATTTACATGTGTTCCCTGAGTCTCTATTCCTCACTCACGATAGGACCAACTGCGAGGGCAGTTGTGGGAACTCAGTAGATTAATACATACAAAGGGCTCCGAGTGGCCCATGGTAAACCCTCTGTGCGTCTCCACCACCACCATCTTCATCCGGAGAGAACAAGAACAGCGTCATGGTCCTGTACTGCGATTGCCACGTGTGGAATTCCAGCTCCGCCTACCTTATTAACTGTGAGACCCTAGGGAAATTATTTACTCTGTTCTCTCTTCTATAAGTGAGCATAATACTAATACCCATGCCTTAGGGGTTTCCCAGAGACTCAACGGCTCACGTGAAGGTCTTAGAGCTGGGTCATGGGGAGCACTCTGTGAGTCTTAGCAGTGTCCAAATCAACAGCTTTCGCTCGGCGTCTGGTAGGTCTCGCTGGCGTCCCGGCATGTCCTCAGCCCCCCGCCCACCGCGGGACAATGCTCAGCCTCACTGCAGCACATCAGCCCACACTGACCCCCGTGTGGAATACTCTCTCCTTTTCCCTTTCATGTTTTAAGACCTGATTCAAGTCCCACCTCTTCCAACGAGTGTCTCTCCAGCACGGTGACCTCCCCCTTCCCTGACCCCTGACCTAATGTGATGAGACACAGAGAAGCACGTGAGTGCTCCCTGCCACAGGCACCTGCTCTGGGCCCGGGCCCATGAAGACATGGGGGACAAGGTCCTGGACCGGAAAGGTCCCTCACCTGGGCTCATATGAAGGGGAAGATAGAAAGATAAAGGAGTATTTGCAACCAGTTGACAAATGTCATGATAGGAATAAGCTCAGGAGCAGATGGATAGGGAAGGGGACTCACTAGCAGATGCTTCCCAGAGAAGCCGAGGCCTGTGCTGAGCCCTAAAACGGAAGAGTGGCCAGCAGAGGTGGAGGGATTCAAGGGAACGGTCACCCCAGGCTGTGCTGCTTTCCAAGACTTGCTGTGAAATTCCCACAGGCGCTGGGGCCAAACAGCAGAACGTTTCTCTCCCGCTTCTGGAGGACAGAAGTCTGAGTGCAACGCCATGCTCCCTAGAAAGCCTCCAGGGAAGAACCCTTCCAAGCCTCTTGTAGCTTCTGATGGCCCCCAGTCTTTCCAGTCTTCACATGGTTTCCTTCCCCTCCTATCTCTCCTCTGTGTGTCTCTGGTCAGAATTCTTGTCATTGGATTTTAGGCCAACCCAGATAATCTAGCATGGTTGCATTTCAAGCTCTTTAACTTACTTAGATGGACAATGACTCCTTTACCAAATAAGATCATGTTCACAGGCCCAGGGGTTGGAATGCAGATCTGTCTCTGTGGAGACCACCGTTCATGTGGGTCAGATGAGCAAGGGTCAGGGCCAGGCAGCTGGTTTGTTTTTCACTCGCCCACGGCCCTCAGGGACTCAGAGTCCAAGACACCAGCATTGACTGTGGACCCTTCTCGCCCCCCAGCGCCTTTGAACTTACCATTCCTCTCCTGCTTGCCAACCCTCTATGGGCGTTGCTTTCCCATCAGCACTGCCAACTCTGCAACTCCCCCCGGCACGCACATGCTAGTGGGGAGAAGTGGGCAGGTGGAGGGGCCAGGCCCGTAGAGCCCTGGGGAGTGGGCCTTGAGGGGAGGGCTGGAATGGATCAGCTATGCTGGACTGGGCACTCCTTGGAGTGGCAAGGTTATTCTAGCTCCTGAAGCTGTCCTGGCCAAGCTGGCATGCTCCATGGCCAGAAAGGCATGTTCCTTCCCTCCCTCTAAGGGGGGCTCTAAGCCGCCTCCCTGAAGCGGGGCCTGATGAGCTCCACCTGGCTGAGAGGGGCATCTGTAAGCACACAGTGTTGGCTTCAAGTTCCAGCTCGGCCACTTAACTATGGAGAGGCCTCAGATCTGGGACTTCTCTGAACTTCTGTTTCCTTAGCCATTCACACAGACAAGAAATCCTTAGCCTGCTGGTCTCAGAATCATGTTGTAAAGAAACGCAGCATAGCAGAGCGTGAAAAACCCTTGGCGCATTGTAAGCATGATAACATAACGAATTAAGTCAGCCTGAGTCTGATTCGGTACAAGTCACACGGGCAGACATATAATGCACACACACGCTCACTTTCATTATTGATTAATATCATTGTTCCGTGACCTGGTTTCCTTCTTTCCTAGTTACCTGGTTGCCATAATTTCAATCCATGACCCGGTTTCCTCCTTGCCGAGCTCTCTGGTTACCATGATTTCATTTGTGCTTGTGGACCCCCATCTGCTACAGTGGTTCCTGGTCCTCCCCACGCGACGCAGAGTCCCCGTGCGCAGCAGCCCCTCTGTTTCTCCAGGAAGGGGACTCAGTGCGGGGCGGTGGCTGGCTGAAAGACTGTTATCCCCAGAACGAGTGGTGCTTCATTGCCTGGTCCTCACACAGCTACTCCTACTGACAACTCAGTGACTTCAACAAGGGCCACTCCAAGTCTGGAAAGATGGGGATTGCAGCCCTCTGTCCCCACCCTTCAAGCTACCCTCAGCAAGGATGACACAGCCCTCAGGACGAAGGTGACACAGCCCTTGGTCACTTCCCGGAAGCAGAGTATCTGTCGCTGACACGGTTCCTTTACTACTCACAGTGTGGGTCCTGCTGACAGCAGGTGTCTTCACAGGCAGCGTTTCCCGCAGCCCCCAGAGCCCTCCAGATGGCTGAGGACACAGGGACTCTGGTTTGCTGACTTGTTTGCCCTAAATCTTGGAGGAAATCCTGTCCCGTGGATCAGAAAGACACTTTCATCCTTGGTCTGGGAAGGAATGGAATGCTTTTCTCACCTTTCAAGGCAGAGAGGGGTCAGCGGCCACTGGAATCGCTGGAATTATAGCCTGGGAGCAGGGAAACTGGATTTCACTCTCTGTCACTAATTGGCTGTGTGACTCTAGGCAGGTTACTTCACCTCTCTGAGTTTTAGTTCCCTCTTCTGCACAAATGTGGGGCTTAGACCCAATGATCTCTTCAGCCCCTTCCTGCTGAGGTCTGAATTGCTCGTTATTCTGGCCTCCCCCGACCTTCTCTGTGTGTCTGTTGAGGGGGTGGGCTCTATTTCCCACATCACCTCCCTGCATTCTCTGCCGGCCGAGAGCGCCCTCTGGGAGAGTCAGAGAGGAAGCCCTGCAGGACGTTTGTGGCACGCTTCATCCTTCCGTATTAATTCATTCAACAAAAATATGCCAGCGCGGGTCTAGGCACTGAGGAATTTGTCGTGAAAACAAGAAATGAAATCCCTATCCTCATGGAACTTACATTAGGACACAGATAATGAACAAGAGTTGGTAAGACACAGGGTATGTCAGATAGTGATTAAATGTTAAGCAAGGAGGGAAAACAAGGGGGTGCCAAAGGAGGGGTTGGCAATTCTAAATGCAGGGGCAGGAAGGTCCCACTGAAAAAGTGACCACTGACGAAGCCAGGGTGTCACAGAGGTGAGAGTTCAGAAGGGGGGTGACCTGGAGCTCCAGGCTCCCATGGAGCCTGATATAACAAGCAGAGAGGGCACAGGAAGACTGGCCTGGGTTTCAGGCAGGAATGTGGGGAAGGCTATGAGTGCAGGGAACATGCAGCGCTTCTTAGAAGGACATAGAGCTCTGTCCCCTATCCCCCTTGCTAATGGAGCCAGGAAGGCAGGCCATCTTGGACTGCAGGCCAGGCTGAGAGCACCAGGCCAGGTCTCATCTCCCACGCCCAGAGAGCAGCCAACCTTAGGAGAACCACGCAGCAGCAGCTCCAGCCCGCATTGGCCCAGAGAGCTATGTGATCATCTGCTGGTGAGTAGTAATGAAAGACTCCCTGCCTCTCTGCCTCCTCCCCTGCTCTCCTTCTCCCCTTGGTACAGCTGGAGATGGTGGGGAGAGGTCAGGGGGCAGGTAGGCATCAAGAGCCCTGATCATCTGCAGGGCAGTGCCAGGCCCCATGGGCTAAGTGCCATAGGAGAGAGAAAGGAGGGGCGTGATCAGCTCACCAGGTGGAGAGGCTCAGGTCACCTATAAGGAAGTCCTCTGTCGATTCCCTCCGTGGAGAGCTGAGGTAAGGGAGGCCTTTGGTTCAGTCTTGGAGCATCTGTACCAACTCTGTCTGGAATTTTCTACTCAAACCTCTCTCCCCACCTGCTCCATCCAGGTCTTATGGACGCCCCTCCCCAGTCCCACAGGTTTTGGCATGGAATACTAAGTGCCAAGAATGGACTGGGGAAAAGGCACGATCTGGGGGAAGCCGCTTAGGGTGCCACAGCACCCCTACCCTGCCAACATCTCTGCCCAAACCACTCTGAATGGGACTCCGAGCTTTCCCAGAAGGAGCCCTGTCCTCTGAGGCCTCATCTTCTGTTTTCTGCCTCTTCCGCTCCACCTTGTGTAGCCTGTGGCCACCAGATTCTGCCTGGCTGCCTTCTCCCCCCACCCCTCCTGCCTTGGGGCCCACTGGGCCCCGGTCACGGTCTGAGGCACACCCAGGCCCCTCCCCTCCCCCAGAACTGGCCTTCTGCCCAACCCATTGTCCAAAACCTTCCTCAAGTTGGTTCACTTCTACAAGGTGGTATCGTGGAAGGGGAAGTGGGGCGAGACAGAGATGTGTAGAAATTCAGGAAAAGGAAAGAAAAATGCAGCACATTAAATTGGTTGCCCCATTCGAAGGCAATGTCATTGCTGTTGCCGGGATGACAGAGTCAGGGCTGCCTGGTCCCGAAGCCCTGGGTGGTCAGAGGGAGGAGACTGGTGGGTCTTCATGGGCTCCCAAGTCTGAGAAGGGAGTCCCTGTCCCTCTGCCTGGGATCCAGCTTCCGCAACCCTCCGTAGGCCTCTCCTGACCACCCGCCTATCTTCAGGAAGACCCCCCACCCCCGTCCTGGTCTCTCCCACCTAATTCCAAAGTCCCTGTGAGAAGCACTGCAATATTTGGCCTCTGTAAGAGCTTTAAAAATAGATTGTGGATCCCCTGCAAAAAAAAAAAAAAATCCCTGGCTAAAAATAGCTCTCAGCATCTAGGGGAGGAAAAAGAGAAACTGCAGCAAAATTCAACTGGAGCAGTGACTTTCCTGCCTCTGATGCTCCGGGTCAGTCGCAACACTGGGGAGACTGGGAGGGGAAAGGAGGATGGGGGCCCTTCAAGGATGGGGAAGGATCTGAATCGCAATCCATAGCAAATGCTGCTCTCTGCTCTTCAACTTTGGGTCACTGGACCCCATTGGTCCCAGCATCCAGGCAGCACTCAAAACAACATCAGGAACCATAGAGGCTGGAATAGGGAGCTGTGCAGAGGGATAAGGGTACCCAGGGGCAGGCAGTGCAGTGTCCCACAAAACCAGAGTTAGGGGAGCAGTAAGTCAGGCTAGGTTCTCAGACTGAAAGCCCCTGCCATGTGAACAGCTGCAGAACGGCTGAGGGGCCCCGTCTGGAAGAGCTACTGCATTTTCACCAACAAGGGGCAGAGAAGCCCTTTTGGCAATTGTCATTAGGAAAGTCAAAATTTATATCCAGAACATCAGTGCAACAGAAGGGGACCCCATGGTCTCATTTCAGGTCCTTTTCTGTGTTGGTGGTAAGGAGAGCTGTGTGGGAATGACAGCACAACATGGGGACATGGCTTTGCTCACTGAAAATGCTTTAAGGAGAGTGTTCAGGGTGGGGGCTTATGGGGACGAACACACACAGCTCCTCTGCTCGTGCCATAAAAGCTATCACAGTGAGCTGGAGAAAGGTCGGGCTGCGGCCTGAGAGGAAAGGGTCTGGCCCCTCCACTTAGTTGTTTGGGGGCCGTATCTGAACCAGTGATTTGCCTGTACTGGTCACAGGAACAGAAGGATGTTAATGAACTGACTAGCAGATTATTGGGGGCTGGGGAGCACCCCTTAGGAGAGGTATGGGTGAACCCAAGAAATATGCACCATGTCCCCAAACTAAATGTTTACAGCGGATGTTCTGTCACCGTAATTTGCCATAGAGGCTGTACACCTACATGCACACAAAAGCACAGACGTCCACACACAGAAAGACAAAGTGTGTTCCACAAATGAATTAGGTTTCAAAATACGCACACAGCCTACCAATGATCCTACATGTCCCAAAGTTCCCTGGACTCTCATCTTTTCTTCTAAACCACTAGGTGGCCACCTAAATGCCCAGAAAGGAAAGAAAAGGGGTTTTGATGACTAAAATGCAAATCCTTTCCAAATAATTTGTGAGAGATCAAGTTCTTCCTGAAGCTCATCCATACCGCAGGTGAGAAGGACCTAATGAGCGCAGAGGCAGAGGCAGGGATCCACGGGAACGTCAAGAGGCGCGTTGGCGGTCTGCGGTTCTAACCGGCATGTCCCCGGATGAGATCCGCTGACAGGGCACGAAGCTCCTGGACCACACTTCTTTGTAAGCGCAGGGCAAGTAAAATACGCTCTTGGTCATTTTATCTTCCTAGCCCGTAGGGCTGCCTTAGTCTTTTTCTCCCTAAGAATTCCTTCGCCTTCCCCGCCCCTAGGATCACGTACTGATCAGCTCCTTGACATCGGGGTCAACAGAGACCTCAGAGCTGGCCGGCCCACCCCAGGCTTGCATCGCCTCCACGACACACCTGGGCAGGAAACGTGTTTGTCCAGCCGACCCTTACTGTCACCTTGCACAAGCTCTTTTCTCTCTCTTCCTCCCTCGATCCCTGTACAAAATTGGCAAAGCAATCTTCGTTCCCTCTCATCCTACAAGTCATCTATTGCACAGCGGGGTTAAAGTGAATGCACTTTGAGACAACGGCAGGAAAACCCCGCATCAGGAAACAGAAACAATCCCCCCTCCCTGCTGAACCGTAGTTCCTGGTGGTGTCGGTGCACACCAAGATTGCAGTGGCCTGCGTGGCCTCCACTCGGAGCTTTGCCGCATGCTGTGAAGGGCTTTACTCACCTCTCCAGTACTTTTCCTCTTCTCAGACCTCAGTCCTGGCTCCCCCTAGTGGCCAGGAGCTCATTGCTCTAACCGGGGATGCTTCCTGCAAATGTGGTAATTAGCCAATGGTTTAGTTACAACCGCACTCTCATTAACTAACAGTGGCAGGAGGAGCCATCCCTGTTTCCTTGGAGATTTAGCTATGCATGCATCTATTGCATTAACTGCTCCCTATGAGCTCGAAAACTCCCAGCTTACTATCTGCATAGTGGTCACTGCATGGGATGTAGATGACAACCTGGTGTCATCACTGCGCTCTAGGCCAGTGCTACTCAAAATGTGGTGTCCTGACCTGCAGCATCAGCACTACCTGGAATCTTGATAGAAATGAACATTTTGGGGCCTCTTCTCAGATCTACTGAATCAATAACTCCAGGGTCTGATGCCCAGGACTCTGTATTTCAACAAATTCTCCAGATTTCTGATCCACAATGAAGAATGAGAAAGGACTGGCTTAGACCAAGCATGCCCTCATACTTTACTCCCATTAATGTCCAGAAACCTCTCTTGATTATTAAGGCACTGGGCAAAAAGAAAACTGAAAGATACTTCTTCCTTATTCTAACCAGTAATGCATTGTTTGAAGTGATGTATTGATCACCATAAGGAATACCTCTGCCAGGTTTGCCACTAAGGAGACTCCCCCTACCCCTCTCATTGTCACCCACTTTATTTTCATCAAAACCCAGTTTGGAGTGAAGTCTTTGTGGCTGAAGCATCTTTGAGCAGTGCATGGAAATTAGGAGCAATGAGGACCCTGTCACCGGGATGTGAGGTGACCTCACAGAATCCCGCCCAGCAAGCTGGCCATAGCCCATCAAAAGTAAGCAGGACTGAGAAGGAAACCAGACAGTAGGCAAATGATTGTTGATGCAGAAAATATAAGCCTTAGCTTTGCTTTTGGACTTTTCCAGCCTATCTCTGTGAAATGCACCAATTACTCTTGACACTGTTAAGCACAGAGGGCTCAGAATCATTTTGATGAGTTGACTAGTTCTAGGAGGTCAATCTAATTTTATTTTTATGGGTATTTTAAAAATATGCTTATGTGGAGAAGGGAAGTGTCTTTTAATATACCTCAAACATCAAAAAGAAAAGTTAGTGACAAATGAGCCACAATGCAGAGAACACACTGAACACACCTCTGCTGCCTTCAGGCAGGACCTTAGAGGTCATCGACATCAACTCCCTGCTTGACCGAGGAGGAAACTGAAATCCAGAGTTGAAGACTCACCCTGGAGGAGAAAAGGTTTTGCCCAAAGTCCTCTATCCATCTATTCCTTCCTAATTCCAGGTCCAAATAGCAAGTAGGATTTCAAGATTATTCAGCGTGTTTGTAGCCTGGTGAGATTCTGGAAAATCTCTGTGACTGGGTGGTACTGGAACTGGAAAAGCACTTTTTCAAAAGATAACTGATCCCTTTGCCATGACATCTCCCAGCCTCACTGGATAATTTCCTTCCACAGAGAGTAAGTTGGGATAAAAGCTCCCAAGATGCCAGGCTTCCATGCAGAATTTCCAGGGCATGTACCTGCTGCTTCCAGCTGCCCTGTTGCCTCCTCTGGGAGGCTGGGGACACCTCACAGGCAAGGGTCCTTCAAGTTGCCCACTTGACTTCATAGGCCAGGGGATCCGGAGCCTTTGAAGACTCGGTTTCCCCCCACAACTGCCCAGGATCTCTGAGCAGAGCATTTAATATGCATGTGGCACCTCCTTCCCCTGCTCCCAAGTATAAACAGCAGTGCTGGTCATCACCCAGTTCACCGGACATCCAGCCACATCAAGACTGACTGCTGGGGAAGAGAACCCAGCAGCCCCAGAGGAAAGGCAGACTCCAGCCCCAAATGGATTCACACAGCAAGTTTGCCTGGTCGTGCAACCACCCGTGGAACAACCCAAGTGTTGTCTCAAGAGGACTTCCAACAAGGAGGGGCTATGGGCCCCCAAGGGCAGCTCTGAAGGTCTTTGTTTCCCATCAGGCAGGTGGGAGAAATACAAGTATATACAAGTGACGGTGGCTCCCTCTAGTGGAGTTCTCAGAATTGGAAAGTGACTCTGAGTCTTCAAAAGAGAAGGCACCAGCTGGAAGACACGGAGCTGAGAGGGTGGCCCAAAATTCTCATACATGTCATCTTGAGGAATAGGCAAAGTTTCTGGAGGTAGTCTTTTTTTTTTTATCGCCTCCAGAAGAGGAAGCTGTGGCTGTTGGGACAAGCCGTCTTGATCTCTGGCTGTTAGCCTCAGGGTCAGCAGCAAGCCAGAAGCCAGCCGGCCAAGAGCACTGACCTCCTACACAGGAAGTCTCTTCCAGCCACCACAACACCGTGGACAAATCCCTTCCATTCCCTGAGGCTTGTTTTTCTCCATATGTTGGGGCTGTTGGTGTGCAGATCAACCAGCCTCCTCCCAGAGCTGAGACGCTCTAAAACGCCAGGACTCTCAAATGAGCTCACAGCCTATTGCTCATATGGGAGGAAGCCACAGCATTGCTCATCATCTCCTATGCTTGGCGGGAGCCTGACAGTCACCAAGCACTTTCATGACCATCACCACACTTTGCTCTCAAAAGACCATCTAATGTACCCTATTCTGATTTCTCCCACTCTGCCTAACCACCAGGCTGACTTTATGTTCTTATACTGAGTTCAGAGATGAAGGACCCTCTCTGAGGCCACAGAGCCAAAGATTCCAGGCCAAGGGCTCAACCAGGTCTGTTGATTTGAGCCTGGAGCCCTGTGAAAACGAGACAGAGAAATTTTACTCCTCCTTAGCAGGAAAAGAACATTCCTGTGATTCACCCCATAATAGTTATGATAATAATGATGATAATTAACACTTATAAATGTTTACTACAGGCCAGGCACAGCTCTAATCACTGTGTTTGTATGTTTACTCAATCACAACCACCACCTTATATCATAAGTGAGCCATAAATGTGCCATTATTGCCTGGATACCAGAATAATTTTAACAAGCACCAAAGTCACCTGGTTATTATAGCTGTCTGCCACCAATTATAGATGCATAACAAGAATTTAATCAACAGAGTCCTGGCCAAGATAGAGGCATAGGTAGAAACCCTTCGCTTCCTTGCACAACCAAAAGGAGGATAACAACCAATCTAAAATCAATAAACAACCAGAAGTGCCATAAAATTAAATTGCATGGAACTCTGACAACCAAGGAATTAAAGAAACAGTCAACCAGACCAACCAGACCAGTAAGATGGGGGAATAGAGAGACTCTGTGGCAAAGCGGTGGACCGCTCAGGCGGGGCTGACTGAATGGAAAACTGAGACTCAGAGCTGACTGTGGACTATGGTGGGATGACACGGTGGGAGAGACTCACAGTCTCACATGAGAGTTCGTTGGAAAGGGGCCAGAGCCAAACAGGCCAGCTGCACTGTTCCCTCTCTGGCCCCTCCCCCACAGGCAGTGCCAAGCGCCGCAAGGAGGGTTGCCCTGCCCTGGTGAATACTTAAGGCCCCACCCCCTTATGACTTAACAAGTGTGCCGAGACAAAGAAATAGGGCCCAAATGAAAGAACAGAGCAAAACTCCAGAAAGAAAGCTAAATGCTGAGGAGATGACCAACCTATCTGATGGAGAGTTTAAAGTCCTGGTAATCAAAATGCTCACAGAACTGATTGAGCCTTGTCAAAAAATGAAAGATACCCAAAGTGAAATAAAGCAAAATATTCATGGAACCAGCAGTGACAGGAAGGAAACCAGGACTCAAACAACGATTTGGAACAAAAGGAAGAAATAAACATCCAACCAGAAAAGAATGAAGAAACAAGAATTCAAAAAAATGAAAAGAGGCTGAGGAATCTCTGGGACAACTTGAAATATCCCAACATCCGAATCATAGGGGTGCCAGAAGGAGAACAAGTGCAAGAAATTGCAAACTTATTTGAACAAGTTTTTGAAAAAAACTTATTTGCCCCAATCTGGTGAAGTAAATAGACTTCCAGGAAGCCCAGAGAGCCCCAAAGAAGTTGGACCCAAAGAGGAACACACCAAGGCACATCATCATTAAGTTACCCAAGATTAAAGATAAAGAAAGAACCTTAAAAGCAGCAAGAGAAAAGGAGACAGGTACCTACAAACTATCAGGTGATTTCTCAAAAGAAACCTTAAAGCCAAGAAGGGGCTAGAAAGAAGTATTCAGAGTCATGAAAAGCAAAGACCTACATCCAAGATGACTTTATCCAGCAAAGCTATCATTTAGGATGGAAGGGCAGATGAAGTGCTTCCCAGGTAAGGTTAAGTTAAAGGAGTTCATCATCACCAAGCCACTATTATATGAAATGTTAAAGGGACTTATCTAAGAAATTGAAGAAGATCAACTATGAACAGCAAAATGACAACAAACTCACAACTATCAACAAAGGAACCTAAAAAAAAAATAAAAAGAAAAACAACGAAAGCAAAAACTAAGCAAATAGCTAGAACAGGAACAGAATCAGAGAAATGGACATCACATGGAGGGTTTTCAGTGGGGAGGGGAAAGGGAAGGAATAGGGGGAAAGGTACAGGGGAGAAGAAGCATAATTGATAGGCATAAAATAGATGGGGAGAGCTAAAAAATGGTACAGGAAACAGAGAATTAAAAGAACTTATATGTACAACCCAGGGACATGAACTACGTGGAAGAATGCTGGAGGTTTGGGGTGGGTGCAGGGCAGAGGGGAGATAAAGAGGAAAAATTGGAAAAACTGTAATAGCATAATCAATAAAATATACTTAGAAAAGAATTTAATCAACATAGATCTTCCTATGCAAGAAGAGAAGGATTTCCTTTTCCATCATATACCTGGAAATCAGTTCACCCCCCGGTTACCCATGCGATAGAGTTAAAAATCTCAGAATTACTAGGTGGAAAGAGACATTGGAGATTATTTGCCCTGATTCTCCACTTCTTAGACGAAGTGGAGGACTCAGGAATGGAAAGTGAAAGGTCTTGATGCTTATCGCACAATGAGATTAGTGTCAGGGCCAGGACTGGTCCCCAGGTCTGCAGGCTCTCAGCCCAAAGTTCCCTCCACGCTGCCACGCTGTGGCTGCCGCGCACTGGAGCTGATGAACAGCACTGAGACTGCCCCTCCTGCGGCCCTGTGAGCTTCCCGTTTTTGGCCAGCCCAACTGAGCTCAAGAAGCACAATTATTCTGATACCAGCTTAGGGCACCCAAAAGTGGCCTGGTAAACCAGTCCTCTGCTACCTCACCTAAAAGCCAAGACAATAGTCACCTCTAGAATGGTGTATTCCAAAGGCAGACGGATGGCAGAGAGCAAGGACAGTCTGAGAGCAGCCTGTGACATCAAGTCTCCTGTTCACAGCATGAAGGGTGACCTTCTTCCTTTATCCATCCACTTTGCAAAAGTCTCCATGGTCCCACCCTATGGGCTTTAAACTTGGCTGGCAGTCCCCTAGTCCAAGGATACTTGAGAGGTCTCTGGGTGCTTTGCTATGGCTGTTCTGTCACTTGGCTGCGAAGCAGGTTCCCTCTGCTCTAGTTTGAGTGGGGAGGGTGAGACGTCCAGAGGGTAGTGGATAGAATCAAGTGGGGATGTGTGGAGGGAGAGGAGAGAGAGACTGAGCATGAACCACAGAAATGCAGATGCAGCCCATCCTAAATGTGGGGTTAGGAATCAGAGAGGTCAGGGACAACAACAACTGCCCCTCTCCCACTGGCGGCAGAGGAAGGACGGGGGACTGGGCTTGCGGAAATCAGAGAGGAGAGCCTGCTTAGCTGCAGGAGGGTCATCCTGCAGGTCAGCTTCTGGAAGGGCGTCCTGGGACTCCAGCAGCACCCAGGAACTGCCCAGCCTCCGTGTCTTTCCTTTCTTCCACGCACCTCTCAAACTCACCTCCTGGGAGTCTCCTTGCCCTCCCTCTCTCCCTCACACCCCACATCCAATCCTCCCTGTGGGCTCTCCCTTCAAAATCAGCCAGAATCCGTCTGCTTCTCACCACCTCCTTTGTTGACAGCCTGGCCCATCCCACTATCCACTCTCACCTGGACGATTGAAACAGCTTCCTGACTGGTAATTCTGTTAAAATTTAAGTCCAGTTATAAATAACCCTTCTCTGCCCAGGCCCTGAAGGAATGGCTTCCCCTCCAAGTCCAAGTACAAGCAAAGTCCTTTCAGGCACCTACTTGGCCCTGCCTGGCAAGCCCCACTGTCCATCACCCAGTGACCTTGGGCCTCATCTGCAGCTCCCCTCGTGCTTGCTCCCTGCCTTCCAGCCATTCTGGCCTCCTGGCTGTTCCTAGAACATTCCAGCAAGGCTCTCGCCTCAGGGTCTTTGCATGTGCGATTCCCTCTGCCTAGCAGTTTTCTCTGGGTACCTACTTGCAGCACTCTTGACCTCCTCTGCTCTTTACCCAACATTACCTTCCAGCTCAGTCTTTCCCGGGCTCCCTTATTTTAAGCTGATCTCCGCCCCTCCCCACCCTACCGCATTTCATAGTCCCCTTCCTTATTGCCCTCTATTGCACTTGTACTTTTGAAGAATATAATATATTAAGTACTTATTGCATCAGTTGCCTGTCTCCCCCTAACAGAACCTAACCTTCATAAGGGCATGGGTTTTTGTTGGTTTTATGCATTGCCCAGTGCATACGTGGTAAGCACTCAATGAACACTCGTTAAATAAAGAAACAAACAAATGATAGCTACAGCTTCGGAAATGGACCTTCACAGGAGACATCAGAGTTACAGGGTTTCTTTAGTAACAAGAGAAGCCTGGGAAAGAAAAGTGTGTGTGTGTGTGTGTGTGTGTGTGTGTGTGTGTGTGTGTGTGTGTGTGTTGCTGGGTGTTTGACAACCACCTTCACTTGTAGTAAGCAATGTGTGAGTTCTTGGTGATTTTTATATGTGATAGTACGATTTATAATGAAAAACAAATTTGGTCTTCGTCCGGGTTTCCAGCATGGAGCTCCTACAGCACTTGGAGCTTCCTACGTGATGAGAGGGACGGGCACCCGTTATGTGAGTGAGGGGACTTTTGGGACGTGCCTAAGGATGGGGCTGGTGGTCAGGAGAACCAACCGTGTGCTTAGAGGGTTGGACCTTTCAGTCCCACCCACCTGACCTTCAGGCCTGTGTAACAAAACCTCCATAAACACTCATGGGATTCGGAGAGCTTCTGGAAGAACATGTGGAGATTTGGGGAAAGTGGCTCCCAGAGACGGCAGGGAAGCTCGGCTCCCCTTCCCATCGCTGTCTGATTGTCTTCCTTCCGGCTGTTCCTGACTTACATCCTGTAACGATACCACAGTGATCTAAGAAGTGAAATGTCTCTCTGAGTTCTGTGAGCTGCTCCAGCAAATTAATTGAACTGGAGGAGGAGGTTATGAGAACCTCTGATTTGTAAGCCAGCCGTCAGAAGCACAGGTGACAACCTGAACTGTGACTGGCACCTGAAAGGGGGTGGCAGGGGCAGCAGTGTTGAGGGAGTGAGTCTTCAACCTTGGGGAGCTGATGCTGTCTCTGGGAATATCGTCGGAACTGAGTTCAATTGTGGGGCGCACCGCTGGGATCTGAGAATTGCTTGATGGTGTAGAGAAGCCCCCCTCCCCACAGTGGAATTGGATGCAGAACCCTTTTAGTATAAAAGCATTTTAACTGTATCCTCTAACCAGAGTCAACACTTCATTCATTCATGTCCTCACTCAGTCATCCACCAGACGTTTTAGGAGTGACAATTCTGTGTCAGGTGCTCTGCTTGACATTAGGTGGGCATGAGGCCAAGGATGTGGTCCCTGCTGCTGAGGCTTCTGCAGCACAGTGACAAAGCCCCAGCACTCAGAACACATCTGGGAGATTCTGGTCATTAAAGCAAACTGTCACCCCAGCAACACCTAACAAGGAAAGTAAGTTCAGGGCAAGAAAATTAGCCTTGTGTTTTGCTACCAGAGGTAAAGCTACTTGGGTGAGTGTCTACTAGTGGGAATTTGCCCCTCTGGAGCATCCTGGCAGGATCTGGGGAGACGTAAGTAAATGAGAAGGAGGGACTTCCCAGAAGTGACCTTGCTTTTCTTCCCCCGAGGACAGGTCAGGGGTGAAGAACTGTCAGTGACAAGAGCAGTGTGGGTCACACACTAGAAAGAAATCCTACCTGCTCCTGGGAGACCCTGCACACAGTATCATCTGGGCCCTGGAAAAGCCTTGGGAAATTTATCTTTGACCTTGACATTTGCCCACAGCCTTGTATATATGAAGCAGACAACTCCTAGAGTATGGGTTACACACTTTGCCTTCTTGGAAAGTTTCCCCGTGTCAGAGCAGGTTCCTGCCGAGGGCAGTCAAGCACCTTTTCCGATGATCTGTGAGTGGCCCCTGGGAAGCTGGCCAGGTGTTGGAGCATGTTAGAAACCTGCCTGCTTTTGGCATGACTACGTCATTTATCTGCCTAACTTAGCTGTTGATGCTTTCACGCAGCAAAACACAGAGCCTTTGTGACTTTGCCATATATTTATTTGTTAGTTTTCCATGGCCACATTTTTCCCGGTTGGGTCTGTGGCATGCAATTTCTGGCATCCCTTGACCTCTGACCTCCCCGTACCTGGTCTTTCTTGCCTATGCCACCAGCTTTCACTTCCCCTTACAGACTCACTCCAACATTTTTAATGCTGGCGGGTTTGCTCTCAGCTTCCTGTGGTGGGAGGCCACGGGAGAGGTGTCAGGCCAGGTCACCCAAGGAGGGCTCTTGTCTTCTGGAGAAGCGAAGGGTCCAGGCCCTCTCTGTCCAGCTGCTATCAGACCTATGTGTAAGCCTCCTTGCTTGGACCACGGTGCCAGCCTCTTCCCTGCCAGGGAGGAATCAGAATAAAAGGAAGTACGGTTAGTGATATGAGGATGAGCTGCAAGAGGAAGAGCACCAGACCCCAGGAACACCCTCAGGCTTCCTCCGTCAGCTCTTCTGGCTTTTGAGTAGTGGTCCCCCGACTCAGCCCCAATTTCTTGTTTGCTCAAACCATACTACCCACTCCATGGGCCCCACTGGGGCCCCTGCAACCTATCAGCCACTGCCGAGCACATGCAACCTGAAGCCATCCTGCAGAAGTTGCCTTTTTATACTGCCTCATTAATTATCTATATTTAATAGTCGTTTAGTCCTGCAAGAATCAAGTCCAAGTGCGTTGCTTGACTTCTAGGCCCTGGAAAGTGAAGCTTCATACAATCTACCCAGCCAGGGCCCCTGCCCTCTAACTCCCAGCGCCGTCCACCTTGGCCCCAGGACCCATCTCTGACCCTCAGTATGCAACAGGCAAAACCTCCCCGCATGACTGTTCTCGCCACAGCCTGGCTGCTCCCTCACCCCACCCGCCAGGATGTTCCTTTCTCCCTCCCGCACTCCTTGGTCCCACCATCCTCCAGGCCAGCCCAGTCCACCACTTTCATGAGCTTCTCTGGCCACCTCAACATGAGGGATCTCTTTCTTTCCTGGCATCCTGCTGCCCTTGCAGTCTGGCCCAAGACGTGGTGCATAACTGCCTCTTGTTGGAAAGTACGTGAGGTGTGGGGCCTAGTCCTGTGTTCAACGTCTGCCTCTCCCACGCCCTGGGCAAAGACAGCTAGGCCCGTCACTTATCTGTCTGATATGATGTTTGTGATTCTGTAACTAACACTGAGCCCTTCGAGGCAGGCAGGGTTTGGCTAAAATAAGTAAAACCAATAATTGCTTGCAATTCTGTTCCGCGTGTGTGAAGCAGGGATGACAATGATGAGGTGTGTTCCTGGATTCTTAGGGCTACCGCAAGGACCAGGCATTTGTGAACAAACCTGCTCTAGAAGAGGGAAAGATTCCCCAAAACGTCAGTAGTTGGTATTGTGCCTGCGCTGTAAAGCCCCGTGGAATGAAAAGACTTAATATGTGTAACATTAGTCATGTGAGAACAAGCCCCACAGCCCGCACCACGGAGCAACTTGTAATTTCACTAAAGGACGAAGGTGACCGGAAGGCGCACTGTCAGCCTGAGGTCCTGCCCCGCTGACCACGCGGCGTCAGCATCACAAGGACGTCACCCCACTTTCCGTGGGCTTTGTCCAGGGCAGGGACTTCTGCAAAGTAGTTAGAAACAGAATGCAACGAAGCAAATCCTTCGCTCCTTTGTGAAATTCCAGTGGTCGTCAAGCGGAAGATAACATTTTAGCGAATGGTAAACACGCAGGTTTCTGTTGTTTCAAGGAGAGTGAACAGAAATCTGATTGCTTTTCTCAGTTGCTCACGTTTGAAAGAAGCCTGTACAAGCACATCTGCGTTCAGAAGGAGAGCTCGTGTCAGGGGTCTGGACACAGTTTCCAAACACCAAGGCTCTGCACTGCGCTCCGTGCTCCTGATGTCGCTGTAAACCATGCGCTGCGGGCTGCGCCCTGGGGCTGCCCTGACGCTGCCAGAGCGGGCTGAGCAGCACGTGGAGAGTGATGTTGGATGACGTAAGAAAGTGACATCCTTATCTTCCACAGTGGGAAGTCAACTTTTCTAAGACCTGATAAAAAATGGGAAAAGTAGCAAATCTGGAAGAAACAGCTGAAGAGACTGTTTCTGGGGAGTGCAAGATAAGGATGGGGAGGGTGGTGGAGCCAGGGACTGTTACAAAAATAACAATAAATAATTTTTATAAGCCTTGTTGAAATATTTATCTTTTTTAGCTTAGACTAACATTTTAATTTAAAGGAAAAGAAATAATACATGAAATTTTCCCTAAACTAAAAGACACAAGTTTCCAGATTAAAAGGCCCAAGTTCTAAGTTTGCCAGACTTAGCAAAAACAAACCAAACAGAAATGGACACTTGGTTAAATTTGAATTTCATGCAATGAGTAATCTTTTGATAAAAGTATGTCCCAAATATTGCAAAATTACTCATAGGTTATCTGAGATTCAAATACAGTCATGATATCGCAAAGCACCAGGAGATGAAGAGATATTAATGACTCCCAGATGGAACAAATGTCATATATGAAGACATCAGAAAAGTGTCATCTTCTCACGGCAAGACTGGGAGTTTGGAAGCCATGGAACGATGCCTTCGGAATTCTGAAGAAAAATGACATCCATCCTGGAATTTTACATTTGTCTAATCATTAATAAAGTTTGAGAATTAAGTAAAGCATTTTTAGGTATGCAAAGTTTCAAAAATATATCTCCCCTTTACCATTTCCTAGAAAATGTGGGGAGGACTTGCCCCACCGAAAGAAGAAACAAACCAAGAACGAAGAGAAGACACGCAGGGAAACGGAGACTCGGCGTGGGAGAGAAGGAGCCTTCCCAGGACCGGCTGTGCCGGCAGACGCTGCAGGCAGGACTGGAGGGGAGAGAGCAAGGTTCAGGGGAAAGAAAGGAGCCCGGCGAACGCCTGATGCACTGGATCACGTGGAAAATGGTGGCTAGATGGGTTTTCCAACTCTGTTGGAGGTTTCGGAAAGAATTACACATAGGTACACAGAAAACGAAGCAGGTGAGGAAAATTAGGCAACTTTTCACAAAATGTTTACAAGAGATTAAATGAACATTATCATAATACACAGCTTGGCAATGCAGAAAATAATATTTGATAGCAATGTAAACACTAAACATTGATTTAACCAATAAATGATGCTGGAAGCAGAGAAAGTGGGCATATGGCTTTGTACAAAGATAAGAGGTAACGTCCCATCACCAGGGGAAAGGTCAGTCCTTACAGCAGCCCACAAGGCCCTACACAGCCGTGTCGCCCCACCTCTGCACTCTGCACTCGTAGTCCTCCTCATTGCTCTCCCCTTGTTCACCTTACTCCAGCAATAGGGGCTGCTTTGCTGTTCTGGCCCTCCATTACACCATATGTCCTCCCACCTCAGGGCCTTTGCACTTGCTGTCTTGCATAGAATGTCCTTCCTCCACATAACCACAGGGCTCTCCCTCCCACCCTTCAGGTCTTTGCTCAGATGCCATCATCTGAACGAGGCCATCCCATAGCCCCACATCCTTATTTAACATTGCATCACCCCCACGAATGATCGTTTTCTCTATGTTATCCTGTACGAGGCACCACCTCTATATAAGGAGATGTTCAGAATGATATTTTATTTGAACACTTGCTGATGCACTCCAGTGGAGTAAAAGCTCTCTGAGGGCAGGGAATTTTGTTCACTATATCTCCCCATGATTTGTTCACTACTGTACCCCTGCTTAGTGACTAGCGCAAAGAAGGAGCTTTATAAATATTTGTTAAATTAAAAAAAAGAAATCAAGAAATAGCAATAGCCCCGGCTGGTGTGGCTCAGTTGGTTGGGTGTCCTCCTGCAAACCAAAGGGTCACAGATCTGATTGCCAGTCAGGGCACACGCCTGGGTGGCAGGCTCGGTCCCCTAGGGCGCATATGAAAGGCCACCAATCGATGTCTCTCACATCAATGTTTCTCTCCCTCTCTTTCTCTCTCCCTCACCCTCTCTCTACACTCAAAAATAAAATAAAACATTAAAAAAAAAGAAATAGCAATGTAAGCATTTACTGAGGAAAACAAAGGTAGATACCGGAGATTGACCATTAAAATAATGGAAAGCGGTTGTCTCTGTAGCCTTTGGGGTCACGCAAGGAGAGCAACAGGGCCTGCTGGTTTTCCTTAGAAGCCGTAGAGTGTCGTTTGGCTTTTCAAACTACGTGCATGTATTAGTTTAATGCAAGTTAAAATGATTTTTAATATGCTATTTCACCTCCCCACCAAAATCATACTTCATTTAATACCAAAAGGAATTGACTATCAGATTGCCTACTCTTTTATATTACTAATTCCGGAAGTCTTGTCCTCCCTCTTTACCTCTTTCTGTCTAACCCACCATCTGCAATCCATCACCAAGGCCTGAAGCTCCCACCTCCTCCAGACCCTCAAGTCCATCTACCTCTTTCTAGCTCCATCAGCACTGCCCTAGTGCCATTTTTCACCTGGAGGTGGGAAAAGTGTTCTCACTGGGTCCACCTACATCCATTCAGTCCATCCAACCCATTACACCACGGCCAGGTATTTTCAAACACAAATCTGATCCTATTGCTCCACCTCCACCCACTTCAACATGCCCGCGGCACCCATCGCTCCCAGGCTGACGATGAAACACTTCGCCTGTCCACCTTTTTCCACGCCTGCCCATTCCCTTGTCACCCCAATCTCATACCTGCCATGTTTCCCCACCACAGGGCCTTTGGACATGCTGTCCCTTCTGCCCACAATACTGTTTCTAGAATCTTTCCCTATTTATCTCCTGCTCATCATTCAAATACCAGCTACAGAGCCACTAAGTCACGTCCTCTGTTTTAGGTTGTGATAGCACAGGTATGTGCATGTCTGTACTTTATAACACTTGCCACCATTGCAATTGTACATTTGGGCTTATTGGTGTAACATCTGCCTCCAGCCCCTCCATCAACACTAACATACCCACCCCCCCCCATGTAATCAAAAGTTCCATTAAAGGAGGAAATCATTTGTCTATCATTATACCCTCGTTGCTCATACACAATAAAAGCTCCATAAATACATATTGAATAATTTGTTGGAACATTACCTTTTTCTACTGCAACAATCAATATGTACTGCCCAGGCATGAATAACAATTATTCATCGGTCTCCTCTCTACCCTAAAATTGCAGGACTGGGAGACTGCATGCTTTTTCTTTAAAGCCCTGCCGCTCACCTGTCTCTGTACTTCCAGTTCCCATCTTCACACGTAATTTCTGGAAATGTATATCGACCTAAAAAGCATAAAACACTTATGTGTTGTGTGGGGTTTCTATCCGGGAGAGCTAACATATAATATCATTCCTTACGCCTTTCCTTTTAAACATAATCATTCACAATGTAGCTCCTGCACTTCACATGTGACCTTCAACTATGTAATCTTCCTTTGTACTTCGGCATGGGCTCAGCGGCTGGATTCTAGCGCACAACTGATTGAAGCTGAAGATTCGGTGCTGTAGGTGAACCTGAGGACTTTTGTCTTGTCTCGACGCTATGAAGTTTACCGCCTATGCTCTGTGCTGGAGATTTTTCTGCTTTCCCTAATTTTTATAAAATAGGGGCAAAAATGCAACAAAAAGAAGCAATTTATTGCACATGCATTAATATGCAGAAAAGATGGTGACACTGACTGGCTGACAGGGCCACCATGAGAATGAGCATTTGTCGGCTAACGAGCAAAATTCTGAATCCAGCACAAGCGAGGGGACCAGGGGGCTCTCAATGGGAGCACCCTCTGTTGATCACCACTTGGTCACACTCCCCGTGCAAGTAGGCGCTGCCTGACAATCCAGTACCGCTTCAACCCTTTGCTGAGTAAGTCACATTCCAATTCATCCAGTTTTATTTCACTTTTTCCAAACTGTGTGATAAACCAAATATTCTTAAAGTTTGTTCTAAAGAAGGACTATCGGATTGTCTTCCTTTACACTAACTCCCCTCGGACACAAGCTAAAAGAGGCATGGCAGTCTTAATATTTTCATGTCTGCGATATAATACAATCACACAACTAAACCTGAGAATCTTCATGCATGTATTTTAAAAATACTCCTTCCATCACCCCCCGAATCAGGCTCTGGCAATAGCTATGAGGGGTCACATCTTCAAATGGGCTGCAGTCCCCAGAGCTGGGGCCAGGCCACCTCAGCGGGGGAAAGCTAGGACCACGATCTGGACGACCCTCCCTCCTGCTGGATCCAATGTGGATCGCTGAGCACCTCAATCTCGTGTCTACACTCGCTGGTCTAATTACTGTTTCAAAGATGAGCTCAGCAGCTGTTCCACAACCATGCTTGCCTTGGATGTGGAATTTAGCATTCCTTGAAACCTTGAGCTTGATAAAATCTTGTTCTCTGGGGTACGCCACCAAATCCCTGTGCATTCCCAGAGAGGTGGAGAAGTGGAACGCAGCACGCTCAGGACTGCCGTTCACACGCAGGCACCCCCAGGAAAACTGTCAGGACACTCTCTGGGCTTCGTGTCCACGGCTACACTCCCTTTCTCTTACAGTTTTATTGATCTGTAATTGACGCACAGCACTATATAATTTTAAGGTTGAATTGCGTGTACTGAGAAGTGATAACCACATAAGTTTAGTTACCTTGCCATCATCTCACGAAGGACCAAAAGAAAAAATGTCTTCTCCCTTGTGATGAGCACTCTTAGGATCTGCTCTCTTGCAGCGTTCAAATACACCACACAGCAGTGCTCACCAGTCATCATGCCCCTAGTACTGATTTATTTTAAACCCAATCCCCCCGCTCTGCCTCTGGTAACCACAAATCTGATCTCTATTTCTAGGAGTTTGGTGCTTTATTATTTATTTATTTTTTAAGATTCCACATCTAAGTGACATCACACAGTACTTGTCTTTCTTTGTCTGACTGATTTCACTCAGCGCCCTGCCCTCCAGGCCCACCCCTGCCGTCACACACGGCGAGATTGCCTTCTTTTTATGGCCCACTAGTACTTTACCGTTCTCTTTAAAAGCAAGCGTGCATTATAAGTGTCAATAAAATGCAAATTAAACAGGTTACTATTGGATGCCCATCAAATTAACAGCACCCTCCACAACTAGAATATTCAGAGCTGGCTGGGTCCCATAAACACTCTCCTGCAGAGCTGGCGATTTCTTCTGTTGGCCTCTCAATTTCTATAACCACCCATTACCATTTTTCAAGCTGGAAATACTTTCTTCCTGTCCTAAAAAATATACTCTCATTACAAACAACTCAGGCACTGCATAAAATGTCAAAAAAGAAACAGAAAATCGCATATATCCCTTCAACCCATAAAATAGCACATTGGTCTTGCGGTGGCACAGAGCCGGTCTTAGCCCGTTCCTTACTCGGGGCCTCATCTGAGAAACGGGAATAATGACTGAAGCTGCTCCACGGTGTGAGGATTTAATGTTCGTATGCAGCACAGTCTTTAGCAGCTGCTAGGAGTTCCTATTATGGATATGCTTCCAGTCTTTTTATGCATCTACATGTCAATGTGCATTTTTATGTTCCCTCGAACTTTTGTGAATTTTGTGTGTTGAAAAGAGTATTTAGAAACTACATTGCTTGATAAATAAATAAATAAATAAATAATTTATTAATGTTATAAACTTTAAATTGAGTTCTTCCTGGTTTTGAGTTCAACCTACAAATTTTAGGACTCTATTCATAAGGAGAGGTTGCCTTTTTTTTTTTTTCAAAAGCCTGAACTCCTTGAGAGTCTGAAAGCAACAGGGACAGAACTCCTTGAAGGGTATGTGTTATGGATTGAATGTTCGTGGCCCCCAAATTCATATGCTGAGGCCCTAACCCCCAGCGTGGCTGTATTTGGAGACAGGGCCTTTGAGGACATAATGAAGCTTAAATGAAGTCATAGAGTGAGGCTGATCCCATAGGACCAGTTGAAGTCACAGAGTGAGGCTTGTGTCTTATAAAAGAGTAAGAGACACTGGAGCTTGCACGGAGAAAAGGACATGTGAGGGCAGAGCAGGTAGGTCCGTGGTCAGCAGTAAGAAAAGAGCAGGAACCCAAACACCACTCGATGGTTAACATCCCTGGGGATGGCCAGAGTCTGGATGGCTGACTGTTGGGTACATAAAGGTGCCCCCCGCCCCCCCCCGAGGCTCGGGCTCCCAGCCCAGCAGTGAAGCTGCAGAGCCACTACTGGGCTTCTGGACTGAGATTTACCCAGTCTTAGAGTTGCCAGATTTAGCAAATAAAAGTCCAAGATCTGCAGCTAAATTTCAGTTTCAGATGATTTTGCAATATTTGAAACATTCTTATACCAAAAAAAATATTTCTGTTTTCTGAAATTCAAATTAACTGGGCATACTGTATTTTATCTGGCCACCACACCCAGTACAGGAGCAACTTTCTGAAACGCATTTCAATAGTGCATGTCAAAACATTTAAGCCATACAAAATTGTTCTTACTGCAATTTCAGTTCTAGGAATTTAATTTAAAAAATTATTAGACAATGGACAAGCATGTACAGGTAGGGATATTGTCAGTGTATTGCTTATTAATGAAAGGGTGGTTAAATAGTTATGGTATTTTTGTTCAAATGCATGCAGCCTTAAAATTATAATTTTAAAATCTATATTTATTAATATGAAAAGATGTTCAGAATTTAACATTAAATTTTAAAAAGGTAATAAAGTACTTTTAAATTTGATTTTATTTTTAACTAAGGATTTTATATGTACAACACACACACATACACACAGTATCTGGATAATTATACCAACATCTTGACAGAAGTCACCTCTGGATTGTAGGGTCATTGGTTACTTTGGCTTTTATATACCTTTCTGCATATATTATTTTAATAATCAGAATAAAACAATAATGTTATTACAATTTTGAAAGTAAAAGTACTAGTAACTTACCAAAAAAGAATTATGCAAAAACATGCCTTGATATTTATGTGATCTTAAATCTGAAGCAGAAGTCCACGTACAGATTTAGGAACTCCTTACCCACAGCTGTGGACATGTTCCTCCTCCTATTTTGGGTTGATTTATCTAAGCGATGACATCTTTTTCTCACCTAAGCCACATTTTCTATTTTCGTTTATTTGTGTTTTGGGAGGAGGCATTTTCTTTATTCTTTTTTGGCTACCAAATATCCATTTTATCCCCTTTGTTTCGTTACAGAGCACCAGTTTTCCTCTGCGGAAACTCTCTCCACACCCTATGCTCTGCCCATGTGCTTTGGGTAAAACTCACTCCAACCCTGGCTCCCAGGGTGTACATGTAACCCAGACATGTCCACTGAAAGCGTACCATTCTCCTGGCCTAATAACCTGCCCAGATAAGAGGGTGAGGGGGAATTCTGACTAATGAAAATCAGATTATGAATTTTATTGGGTTAACAGAAGCACTCTTTTTATTGGATCAGGACCTGATAGGATATATGTCTGGAATTACTAGTCATCTTACCATCGCCTGAAGCCAGCACACACAGCAGAATTGCATTAATAGAGATGAAAAACTGTGCCTCCTCGATCACACTGTACCTAAAGCCCAATTTTATTTTATTTTATTTTATTTTATTTTATTTTATTTTATTTTATGAATTTCATTATTTTTAAGCAGCATAGTATGGACCTTAGATTTATCATGAATTCTCCAGAAAAGACTCTAGTTAACTTAATTAATGTGAGAATAAAATTAATTGATTCTACTAGCACTAGGTGGAAACACTACTTACAGATATGGGTAGAATTTCATGGAGGAAAATACCCTAAGAAGTACGGTTGTCAAGTATCCTGCATATACAAGACAGGGCCTATATTTAATGATTTTGCCTCACTTCCTGTATTGGCTTTCTCAGGACACTCTAAATGTCCTGTATTCATTTTTCTTCAATATATTTCAAAGATTCAGCATTTAGAGCTATGTATCAAATTAATGTGGGCATTTGCTAAATTTGGTGATCCTACTAAGTAGTCATTTAAATCCTGCAATCTTCCATGCTTCAGCCTGCTCTATAGACCTCTGCCAACTGAAACCCAAATTTAGGTAAAGTTATATGACTTGATAAATTTCTCCCTTTGACTTAGTTATTTTAAACCAGATTTTCAGTCTCTTGTAACCAAAAGAAACCTTACTGGGCCCAATTAATTATAGAACCACTGACAACTAAACTCTATAGTCTAATTATAATAATAACTACATTGTATTAATCACTCACTGTGTTTAAGACATTTTAAATACATTATCTTATAAACAAAGCCACTCATCCTTTGAAATAGACATTATTTTCTCTATTTCACAGATGAGGAAGCCAAGGCTCTATGTGGGTAAATAATTCACCCCAAATCACGCAGCTAGAGGGGTGGAACCAGGACACCAGCCTCCAGTCTACGTTCTTTCAATGCACCGCACCATCTCCGAGTCTAGACTTTGAATTCTAATTCCGATGTCACACCACAAAGGGAATTCTTTTCTTGGGCTTGAGTTCGCTACCAGTTGAGCTAAAATAACCATCAGAAAATCTAAATTCCCGCAAACAGCTCTGAATTCAAGCCAAGTATGTAAAAAGTGCATAAACGGAGCTTAGGTTTAAAGGGCGTGAAGGAAATCACCTCAGCACTAACATTTTCTCCAATTTCCAAGCAAGGATCAAGACCCAAAAGCAAGTACTTGGCTCACTTGAGTCCTGTCAAATGCCAATCAGCATGATGCAACCTCAAAGCATTAGTGAAAGTCGACTCCACTGTTGAAGTTAACTGAATAACTTCAAATGTTTCACTGTATGTAAACACTGCCTCAAATTGTATGAGCTGGCCGTGAACTATGTATACATGCAGACCTGAGACAAAGAAATCACTAAATTTCCAGTGAACCAGTTCCGTTTCTTATACATGTATGAAAATATAAAAAGAAGATGATTCACACACACACTGACCTGTGCATGGCATTGTGTGTGCAATCATCTTGTGTATGTTGTTTCTCACAGTCACCCAACACCCCTCTCAAGAAACTCCGGTACAGCAGGTAGGTGATTAGCTCTGTTCAAATTCAGGCATCAGCAAATAGCAAACACAGATGATCCAATTGCTCACTTTCCAGAGGTGACTGGGTCCGTTGGGCCATCATATCACAGTTAATTTAGGGCGTGCTTGAAAAGCAATCAGATGTCAAGGAAAGTGCTCTTGCTGTCCTCCATTTCTGCTCTCCAGCAATGACACCCACAGTCCTCAATTGCACCCTAGGGTGTGGATGGCACAGTGCTACTGCTTCCCCTGAAGGACAGCAAAGGCAGGACCAGGGGCTCTTGCAGAAGCCTGGCAGCCCAAGCCTTTCAGTTTGTTTCTGAATAAATCTATTTGTCAAACATCTCCAGTTGATGATTTCCTGGCAGCCCTGAATATTTTATGGAGGAAGTTCCAGGAACATAAGAGACGTTGTTCCTTCCCACCCCAGCCCAGCAGGCTGAGTGAGGGCTTCAGCCTCCTAGAGAGGGTCAAGGGAAGACTAGTGTGGCAAAAGGAGACGGAATTTGTGACACTATGTCCCCAAGGTCAGTAAGACGATGACAACCACCCACCCCACCTCCACTCCACCCCTTCCTAGTGCGCATGCCTGCTTTTCCTGTTGCGAGAACAATTTCTGCAGCCTGGCACAGCAACACCCCGACACAAAGATTCTTTTCAAACCCACCTCTGAACTGCAGGACCCACGCTCAGCCCATCCATCCATGAGCTCCTAGTGGATGCTCAATAAATGTCTGTAACTTCTTCCACCTGGATTCCCGCAAGAGCTTTCCATCGGCGGCAGAGCAAGGGCTGCGCGTTGAGATCGGCACCCATGCAGGCAATGAAGAGATGCATTGTCCACCGATGATTTAAAAACAATAATAAAACTGGCCAAAAGTCAGATTGCTTTTGTTCCACACGTCCCAGCCATTATAAACAATGTCAGTGATAAAGTATTCCTCCAACCTAGGGTGGACCTCCTCCCCCACCACTGTCGATGCCAGCCCTGCTCCCCCAGGCCCCCACCCTGTAGTCTCCTCCCCACGCCTGTCCTCACCTCAGCCAGAGGGATCACTCCCAAATGGGACCTGGGCATGGGATGGCGCTGACTGAAAGCTCTTGCTTTCTCCCCCTTCAGAACGAATACGATCTAGCAGCTTCACAGTTCTTCCCAATGTGGGTCCAGGTCATTTCTCCAGCTTCCCCTGCACCCTTTCTTCCTCCCAATGTGTCCAAAGATCCCAATTCCTTGAACACATCATCCCATGCTCAAGCCCCTTGGCTTTGTTCAAGACATTCTTTCATTAAGAATTTTCCTTTTAATCTTGAAAATTCCAACTCATCTTGTTAGGCGTGGCTGATGTGTCAACTTCTCTGGAAAACCTTCTTGACTGCCTCCAGCCTGGAAAGAATTCATTACTCTTCCACTCTTACCTGGATCCCTGCTATGTAGCCCCACTATCACGTACTACAGATCCCACCCTCTCTGCTTCCATTGGCTGCAGTTGACTCTTCAACAATGCCGAGAGGGGCTCCACCCCCCCCAGTCAAAAGTCTACATGTAACTTTTGACTCCCCACAAACTTATGTACAGTCCCTTGGTATACATGGGGGATTGGTTCCAGGATCCCTACAGCTAATAAAATTTGCAGATGGGCAAGTCCCTTATTAGAATGGTTGTAGAACAATGCATACAGTTGGCCCTCCACATCCATGGATTCCCAACAGCAGACTGAAAACACTGAGGGGGAAGCCAAGGGAATCCCAGGGAATCCTCTGAGTCCCAACATCACGGCTGGGCAGGCTGATTGTAAAAGTGGTTCAAACTCCCCAACCTGCCTTTGCAATGTGACTTTAAGCTCCTCCCACCAAGAGGTAGAGTTTATTTCCCCGTTACTTGATTCTGGGCTGGCCTAGTGATTGTTTTAGCCAATAAACAGTATGCAGCAGAAGTGACTGTACTAGGTACAGATCTTGGTCTCAAGTGGCTTTGATGTTTCAGCTTGCTCTCGGGACCCTGTACCCACCACGAGAAAAAGCCCAGGCCACCTGCTAGAGGGATGGGAAGGATGCTCAGGAGAACTAAATCCCCCTGGCCAATGGCCAGCCAAGCCCAAGAAGTAGTAACACCTGATCAACCCAGACTGACCACAGAGGCACAAGGAAGTGCAGGTCGGGTGAGACCAGAAGAGCTGCCCTGCTGAGCCCAGCCTATGTTGCTGACCTGCTGAATTGTGACCTAGAGCATAATGGTTGCTATGTCAAATCCCTAAGTTTTGACGTGGTTAGTGGCATAGCTAACTGGTTTACCAGTTTGGGAGCTGTTTCTCCTCAAAGACTCCAAGTTATATGAGAACATAAGTGTTCTTTTGTGTTTGTTTTTGTTTTTAAATGCCACTGTTGGATAGAGCCAATAGTTCCCTGATACAATGCTGCTGAGGAATGAAAAGATGAGGCAGAGCCCCTGCCTTCAAGGAACTGACAGTCTAACTGGACTTTAAACATATTTTTCAACTAAGTGAGGTGAGGGTCAGTCAGCTTTGGGTATCTGTAGAACGAATGAGAGTCTGAAAAGGTGCACAGCAATACAAGGTTACCTCCACTACGCACAGAGTGAGCGGGCCAGTCCATGTGAAGGCTTCATAAAGAAAGCTGGATGTGAGCTCAGTGGTCTTTGAGGGAGGTTTAGGACTTAAGAGAGATGGGGATGAAAGGGGAGGTGGAAAGAGGCAGGATCCTATCTGGGCCTGGAAAGATGTACATTCCATAGGGATTTTTTCTGGGATGAGGTAAATGGATAGGAATGGAGCTCAGAGGTGGTGATTCAGGGCATGAAGCACATACAAGCTTTCTCAGTGCAGGCCCCCAAAATGTTCATTCTCTGAGGTCACAAGGTCCCAGTAGGGAGGTATAGCCAGTGTCCTCCATAGCCTCTCAAGTTTCAAAATGCACATTGTATCGGGGTCATCCCATGACCCCAGAAGTGACCAGGCTTGAAGAACCCTTCCCACCTGTGCCCCAGTATCCTTTACTTTCTCTTACCTAGTGGGGTTACTGGCGGCCAGGGGGTGGGGACAAAAAGTGGCTGAATGAATTTTACAAGGCTACAGAGAAAGTAATAGAGAGGTGCCTCTTTCTTTAAATGGCTGGAGGCAGCCACACCTCTCTTCGCATGGGCGTTGCCTGAGCCTGAGAGGCGGGATCATGGGCAGCACAATGACCCTGAGTGCTGTGCAGCGCCATCCACTTGGGTCCTGGAGAAGAGGCAGAAGGAAGCCCCTCTTCTTTGATCCCCACTGCAAACACGGAGGCACTAACCAATTCCCAAGCCCAACCAGCTGCAGAATTAGAGCGCAGAGAAGGAGGAAACTATTCTTTATTTTGGCCAAGAAACCTTCTTTTCTTTTATTGAGCAATGATTATGTGCTAAGCATACCTTGTCCTCATTAGAAAACACTCACAATATTTCTCTGAGACGAGCATAATGATCCTCATTTTATAGTTAAGGAGCACCAGGCCCCAGAAGAGTGAAGGAGGTGCCCGAGGTCTCAACACTAGTGAGTGGGAGAGGCAGGGCTTGAATCTAGGTCAGTCTGACGCTGAAGTCTGTGCTCTCCCCACGAAGCCCCACGCAGTGCCTGGCTACTGAGGTTTTTCTCCAAGTCTGAGCTGAATGAGAGCTTTCACAGGAGATTGTCTGCAGAGGTGTCCCATCTTAGCCAAGAGAATGAGTTAACACTTCATCCTTCAGGACCAGCTCTGTTATAAAGTAGCCATGAGCCAATCAAGTAATCTCCTGGGACCTCAATGATTATCTTTCATTTATAAAATGAGAAAGTGAAGCTGAGGGATAGATCAGAATACTTCGAGCTCCCATAGCTGGGAGGTTTTCCATCTCTTCCATAGGGAAACTAGCCCAGACTGAACCAGAACCTTCTGTCCCAAGTTAAGGCTTCTAGGAAAGAGGCTCATTTTCCTCAGTTTCAACCCTCCTCCAGTCCACCAAGTCAGGGAGCAGGGTCAACAGTACCAACTCAGCCCCTGGAGGCTCAGCCTTATGGTTGAGGAGACACTTAAGGAGGTGACTGTGAAGGGCTCTTGGACCTTTTGATAGCCATTCTACCTGACGACATCCAAACAGAATGGTAAAGATCCACCAAGCCAGCCATTCTGGGCCATGGAAAACTACACCATGGCTTCCTTTGCTCTGGGAAAAGAGAGGTTGTCAGTCCCACCCCCGTCTCCCCTCCTTGCAAATCCTCTCACTTGGCAGAAAAGCTGCACAGCGGTGGGGGTGGGGGGCGTGACTAGGTTTGCTAGCAGAGGTGTTTTTCCTGAAAGTCAGTCCTGGGAGGGCAGGGGTCAAAGTTATTGAGGACATTGATTGATCCTCCACACTAACCCACCAAATCGATTAACACCCCATGGTGGGCAGGCCCTGGGAGAGGGAAAAGAATGATACTGCCGCAGGAATCTGCTAGGTGGGTGGCTCCATCTCAGTTGGAAGGCTGCTGACTGGGTAAATAAAGGGAAGTGAGGGCTGTCAGCACCTGGACTCTCCCCTCCTGGTCCAGCTCTGCTGCCTGCATTGCCTGTAAGGCAAAACCCCGCCTCCTCTGTCCCTCCTCCCAGCCTCCCAGGGAGAGAGGCTGCAGGATTCTGACACCAGAGTCTGCAGTTGCTGGGAGCCTCTCCAGGACTCGGCCTGTGCGAGGAAAAAGGTTTGAACAAGGAGAGGAAGAGTAAAGAGAAACAGTCATTGGTTTGAGACAGGAGAGAGTTTGAGCCAATAGTTGGTTGCTGGTGAAGGGGTACATGCAGTGACCTGTCATGTTTTTCTTTCCCTGGTCTGCCTTGTTTAGCTCAAATCTATTCCAGATGTCCAGACTGGAACTCAGCACTGCAGGGGCCTCCAGCCCTCAGAACGGCTCACAGCATCGACTCAGGTGGGCTTTAAGACTATTTGGGGGCAGGGTGGGCAGAGGAGTGGGTGCAGGGGAGAGAAGATTTGGTGGTGATGGTGAGAGTTCATTCGGCGTGGGAGGTGACAGTTGAGGAGACTGAACTTAGCCACGGGCAGCTGCCGTTAGAGACACCCCTGCTTGCTCCTGCAGTGGGCTGTGCTTACTGCAGAGGACAAGCGGTGTGGGGCTAGATCTGGGGCTGAAGGTCAGACTGTTGTGGGTGTCACGCACTGCCCGGGTCCCCAAGCCTTCTGTCCCTCAGTGCCATTATCTGACTGCTAAGTGGGATGGAGTCTGGGAGAAAAACCTAATTGTGCTTTTCACAAGGGGCTTTCTGCAGCAGGAGGGATATAGGTGGAATAAAAAGAAAGGGCCTCCTGAACATCAGCACTAGGAGAGGCAGCTGAGGGAAGCTAAGATGATTTCATCCTGGAAGACCTTCAGTGAGTGGGAAGCTGCTCTTTTCCAAAGGGCCTGGCAGGACTGGCTAGGCTAGGCAGAGAGAAGCTGCTGGGACTGAGGGGGGAGCTGTGCAACCTTGGGCGACTCAGTCAACCTCCCTGGGCTGAAGGCAATCATCATAATGCCTGTTCTCCTGACCTTAGTGGATGGTTACGGTATTCAACTGTGAAAGAGATTTGAAAAACGCGAAGTGCACTTCCAGGTAAATGTGTCAAATTATCATTGTTAGAATCTCTTAAGACTAGTGGTTCCCAATTCTGGCCATACACTCAAATCTCTTGAGAAGCTTTTATAATAATGCTACACCTGGACCCCGCCCTAAATCAATTATTCAAATTGGAGGAGGGGCGAGAAAAGACAGCAGAGGTGGCAGGAAGTGGTATGTAAAAAAAGGGGGAAAAAAACCTTTTCAGGTGATTCTGATGCCCTGTGAAGGTTCCGATCCACCGCCCACTCTTCCCCAAACTTCCTAAAGATAATCACTTGGAGCACATTTTTAAAAAGCAGGCTTTTGGCTTTTCTCAGATCTACTGATTCAGAATCTCAAGGACGCCTGGCAATCTCTGTATTGAGCAAGCAATGAAAAGAGTGTGGACATGTCGTTCCAGGGGCGAGCCTGTCGATGCTCTCCTTCTCTGCAGGATGAGTACTCATACCCAGCAATGCTCCCCGCAGCACGGCAGGGCAGGGCAGCTCGAGGGCTCGGGGCGGGGAGTCCTCCTTAGATAATATGTAAAGACATGTGCTTCCGGGACCGGGTTGCACCAGACGGCTCATCCAATCCCATGCCTGTTCCACCAGGTGACAGTCCAATTACAGAATGACAGATTTCTCAGCCAAAGATCCTGAGGACCTTAAGATAAAAAAGAAACCATGATGAGTGATCTATAACTCAATAGCACAGGTCACCAGTGTTTTATTGTTTTGGATTGCCCAGGCTTTCCTGCTTCATACTCTCCCTGTTGACTGTGTCCCATTCATATGATTGTATAAACACACACACACACACACACACACACACACAACCACAGACCCCCAACCTCATTGAACACACAAATGGGGGGATGAAGAGGATTACAGGAGCTGGTGAACTCATACCAGGCAAGTGTGTTACTTAGAAACATCACTAGTGTAGAACTGAAGAATGCGGATATGTTAGGACCAAAATTGACCCTGAGGATCACACTTGATTTCATTCTTTCCTCTCAAGGGGTGGTATTAACACAGCAGTGAAGAGCAGGGATTCTGGAACCAGCCTGCCTGGCCTGAAATCCTACCATCCTACTCACTGGCTCTGTGGCTTGGGACAAGCTACTTCTGTGAAATGGAGATACTGCCGGGGCCGCTAGGAACATTATACAAATTAGTGCGCGTAAAGCTCTTAGGAAGGTGCCTGGCACATATATGCTGAGAAGTGTTTGTTGCCCTTAATTATTGTAGTTTCTGTTGTTATATTACTGTCGGTGAGAAAGCTGAGGTCTAGATAATTTGCTCAAATTGTTTATACTTCTTGATTCCAGTAGGAATACAACCTAAGGAAATAGTCACAAATGTGAACAAGTATCTATGCTAACAACAGTCACTGTAGCATCATTTAGAAGAATAAACCGACTGTCCAATAATGGGAGGCGAGTTACCAAAATAATGGTCCTTCTATAGGATGGTTATATAATAATTGCATGAGAAAGTTAGAGACATAATATAAAGTTTTTAAAATAAGACCCAATATGATCTCTATATAGATATAGATATAAACTAAGGCAGAGCTAGTCTAGAAGACAATTCAATAAAATACCAACAGTGAATGTCTCTGATTGGGGGGTTTGGGGACTTTTATTTTCTTCCTTATACATTTCAGAAGTGTACTAATTTTTTATAATGAGCAGATATTACTTGTAAAGTCAGAAAAGAAGCTCTGGCTGGTGTGACTCGGTGGATTGAGCACCAGCCTGCGAACAGCAAGGCTGCCGGTTCAATTCCTGGTCAGGGCACATGATGGAGTTGTGGGTTCGGCCCTAATGGGGAGTGTGCAAGAGGCAACTGATCAATGTTTCTCTCCCTCTCTTTTTCCCTCCCAACTCCTCTCTCTATAAAATAAATTTGTTAAAAACTTCAAAAAAATTAAAGTCAAAAAATAAAATGTTTCAAGCAATTTGCTCTAGGCGGCACACTGCATTGGGAGCCCACAGAGGCTCTGTGTCCCCATCCAGGGTTCGGCTGCTGCAGCAGCCTGTGCAGTCAGGAGGAAGGGAAGCTGAATGGATGAGAGTAATGACCGAACACCAAAAAGTATTCGGACCTGGCTCGGAGGGGACCCTAGTCTGGACATGCAGGGCCGGCTCCCAGGGCTGAGCTGGAAGCAGAGCCAGTTGCCTTCTATCCAGCCAAGACCATTCTGGCCAGGGCCACTACGTGTCACAACGGGCATTTGATCTACCACCTGCCCTGGGGAAAGAGGGCAGTGGTGTCACTTCCCTTTCCCAGAAATGGAAAGAACAAGCTTCTACTCTGTCTGAGGATACCAAAGAATTGTCCCACCTTTTTCTCCCTTTGTCTTTATAACAGACTTTCTTGCAAGGAGGGAGCCAGAGACCTAGGGATCGCTGGTTAGCACCCCTGCCGGTCTGCGTTCTCCTGCTTCTCTTTAATATAGAAGTGCCTTTCCTTTCTGTGCCCCACATTTTTCCAACCATGATGCCAAGGTGCTGTCAAAGCCAAAACCAAGGAATGTTTATTTTGCAACTTTAAAGTAAGAAAAGATCTGGAATCACTTAATAACTAAGATAGATCTCATCAAAGAAAAATAGGAAGGAAGGCAGGCAGGAAGAAAGGAAAAGTAAGAGAAAAGCAGAGAAAATAAATTTATCATACTTGGTATTACATAAAAATTATCACATCCCTTTCAAAACAGTGCTATACACTGCTCTATATATTTTTAAGTCTTACGTTCTGATCTTTGTCTTAAAAATAAGAGTTTGGAGTAGATGAGTTTTGAAATTCAGTGATTCTATATAAAGTTGATATTTTAGTAATTCCAACTCTCTTTTTAAAAAATCATTCTGGTAGCAAAAGCCAACCAATCAAGTTTGCCAAGTTATCCAGGGAACCAGACGTACATTTAATGAATAAGCTGAGCATCCATACAATATTCGAGTAAAAATTCAAAAATTGTCTGATCCAACCGTCTCATTTTACAGATTAAGACACTGGGCCAGAGAATCACACTAAAAGCTAACATTGCTGAGTGCCAGGCAGGAATTTTTCTGAGAGTCACATAGCAGGTTAATGATTGGCCCAGAATTAGATGCTATTGCCACCTTCCCCATAGTCCGCCTGTTCTGACTTTTAGTGAATTTCATGATGAAAGAAGCAATTGGATATCAGAAACCCCCCCTCAGCCCAAGGTGTCCAGAAAAGGAGCAGGAACAAAGGCAACAACAGCTGAGAATAGCTACATCCTCTCTCCTTTTACCTCTGAGCACAGAAGGAAAACCATGTAGGAAAGAACTGAGGCCTGGGCCAGCTGGTGGATGAGGAGACAAGAGCATCAGATCTCCTTGGGGACAGCAGAGAAGAGTCAAGGTAAGAGCCGTTGGCAGTACAAAGAGCACATAGCACACAGAACTTCCCAAAGGCCTTAAATCCCAGCACCAGAGGGACCAGGCCCACCTGGGAGGCACCAGTTCCTGAAGTATACTGGGAGAGAGTGTGTCACTCTTGAAAACAATATGTTGGAAAAGGAGAACGAAGACAGGAAAACCTGGTTACTTATAGCTCACTGCTAGTATTCCTTCGTATCTGGCTCAGACTGTGAATAAGACTTTATAAATATGGTAATTAGTAAAGATATGCTTGAATGTTTTCATTAAAAGGTCCACTTTAGCTACAAAAGGACTTGCGAATAGAAACGCATGCTATCATCCTCGATTTGGTTAACAGCATGCGTGGCAAATTGGACTCTTTCACCATAAGGCAACACCACAAGGAAGTTTTCTTTCTGGAGAGGTATCTCTGAAGTGAGGACATTTGCTAGCAAAGAAGAACAGAAGTCTAAATCTAACAAATAAGACCCATTCTTACAGTTATTTTTCTCAAAGACTTCTATTTATTTTATTTTTTTTAAAGATTTTATTTATTTTTTTAGAGAGAGGAGAAGGGAGGGAGAAAGAGCAATGTATGGTTGCCTCTCACACGGCCCCCACTGGGGACCTGGCCTGCAACCCAGGCACGTGCCCCGGCTGGGAATTGAACCGGGACCCTCTGGTTCCCAGCCCGTGCTCAATCCACTGAGCTACACCAGCAGGGCCTCAAAGGCTTCTATTTAAGAAGGCTTTGAAGAGCAACAGGGAGAGAATTTTACATTCCCCAGAGCTTTATTGAAATTCTGATTCTATACGTCTCTGTACAACTCAAGAAGAGGGATGAAAAACCACCAGAACGGTCCGTTCGCAAAAACCTTTTTTAAGGGCTCAGGTTCCATGACTCAAATCCATCTCAAGGAGTTTCAGATCTCTTTGAATTTCTCAAAATATATTTCTCAGATTACAGTTTTTGTGAGATGTGAACAGAAGTTACCCCCAAAAGGGGGTAGAGACTCTCTGAGGTAAAAACAGCTCAAACAACTCTTGGTTAAAGAAATGAAATAGGTTTCTTTGCTGCAGGACTTCTTGGTGCCTTTCATCTTATGTTCATGGACGTTGTGTATCTCCCAGAGGCAGCGCTTCTGAAGTATAGTGCCTGGGGATTCTTCCTCTGTGGGCATGCTGTGTAGGACTCGCGCTGCGCAGGTTGCATTGGAGAAACTCTGGCACAAAGGACTGTTCCAGGTATTATGGGAAGTTGAGTATCCACATCAGTAGATGACAAAGTAGGAGGAAGGAAACTTAAAGTACAGCAGATGTGTCACCAAGACAGGAAGAAAACATCCTGACAACAAAGGTTGTGAAGCTCAAACACAAGTAGATTGAAGGAGTCTCCGTTACGATTCGCTCTCTCTGGGGATGTTTCAGAATAAGGCTGGGATAATTAGGAACATTTTCTAATGGGGTTGGGGCCAAGTAATGGATTCTGTGACTTTCAGAAGCTCCTTCCAGCTCAGTTGGGCAATCTCATTTTGTCTTATTACCTACTTACACATCAGGAACTGAACGTGAGTTAAATACATCCCTGAAATGCAGACTGTAAGTAAACACGTTATCTGTAAACTAAGTCGTATTTTCCACTGACTTGTATTATAATTCCAAAGAAGAACACCAACCCCAACCACATCACAAAAGGCACACTTATGAGCATGGTGGGCACGCGAGGAAGCGTCTGCCGGGTCCTTGGGCAGTCTCCTTACAGCCCATGCTCCCACTCACAGCCAGCCCAGAAGTCAGGCAGGGGAAGGGCTGAGCCACGTGCTCTTCCCACTCTCTGTTATTCACCCCTCAGCTAATTCGGAAGGGAGGTGAAAGTTCTTACTGCTCCCAGGGATTTTGGATGGGTAAGTCGCTTCGTTGCTTATGTTCTCTTTAAAGGAATTTGTCAGAATCCCTGGATATTCTCTTCTGCTGGCTTTTTTTTTAAGCCTAGAAGAAATTTTTAGTCTAAAAGGGTATCAAACCCATTTACACGAGTCACCTTTGTTAAGGCCAGCTATTTGATGATCGAATAGCTGAATCATGCTCCGTTCTAGGTCAGGTAATACAAATCTATAAAGTGAGAGAAACTACTGCATACCTATTTCTCAAAAGACTTTAATTCACAAAAGCTTTGAGTAGTTTCCACTGTTTTAAAGGTTGGGCAATTTTTAGGGGTCTTGCCTATGCCTCATTACCCCACTGAAGCAGGCAAAGAAGAAAGAGACCATGGAAATAATAACCCCCCTTTGTTGGGTGCTTACTACATACCCGGCCCTGTGAAGCACCTGGTTAGCATTATCTCACTGAATTCCACCAGCCACCATGAAGGACGTTATAATAATGCCCTAATTTTACAGAGGAGAAAACGAAGGTCAGAGAGGATCAAAACATTCCCAGGGCCACACAGTACACGGCCAGTGGGTGGCAGCACTGTACGCCGACTCCTGGGTGGGCTCACATCACCTTGCCCCTTACAGCACTGTTAAGAGACAAAGGACTTCAGACCATGCCTTCATTTCATCCATCCTGCCTCACCTGACATGGCTAGGAATGAGAGAAAGGTGAGGCTGCACACTTGCAAAGTCATCACCGGGAGTCAAAATGCAGTAAGAAAAAGAGAAAATGGTACTAGTGTTTCTTAGACTTCTCACCTTTGAATGTACATTTGGAAAAACATCCCCCAGTCCATCCAATGACTTAAAAAACCTTTCTCAAATCTGGTCAGCAAGTCCCACCATTTCTAATACCAGAGCATTCTTTTTCCTTCCATTGAAGGAAGGAATTACAATTGCATGAAGTATGCCATCAACTAGTTTAAGTTCATTTCTCTTTTAAGTTTATCATGAGTTTTTAAAAGGCTCCCTTGTATTAAAAAGCACCTCCGATAGGAAAATGACTCCATTATTTTTATACACATACACACCCACTCACACACACATGTTAAAAAACAACTTCTGAGAGGTGCACTTATTCAGAAAAGTGGGGCAGACAGGCATTGAGATATAAGGTCCATGGTGGATTTCCCCCGAGCCCAATCTGATTCATTCAATTTTCCGCACTCCTGGAAAGGGCAAATCACAAGGGAGGCGTTATGCAATTCTCTTGATTTTGGATTTTCAGAAGTGAAAGCTGTCCCCAGTGAGGGGTGACCAGTGTGAAATCTGCTTTTCTCTTGGAATCCTAAGGATTTTGAGTAGATTCTCCCCCAAATGCTGTTGAGACTCCCATCTTGAATTCTGGCCCTGAAATATTTTTAATGAAATTACAGGGAAAGCTAGGAAAAGAGGAGAGCCTTTCTTTCTTTCAATTTTTTTCTCCTTTTAGTTGGTGCTTTATTGGTGCCTTGTTAAAGAAATCTTTTGCTACCCTTTACTCCAACAGTTTCTCCAACTTGGGTTTTTTTTTTTGGTTTTTGTATTTTTTAATTTATCTTTTATTTAAGTATCACTGGCATACAATCTTATATTAGTTTCAGGTGTACAATATAGTGATTTGACATCTTTATACTTTACAATGTGATCACCTCACTAATTCTAATAACCATCTGCACGTGCAAACTTATCACAACATCATTGCCTGTTCCCCTTCCCCTTTTCACCCATCCCAAGCCCCTCTCCTCTGGTACCCATCCCTTTGGTCTCTGTTTCTATGAGTCTGTTCTGTTTGTTTTGTTTTTCAGACTCCATATATAAGTGAAAGCATACAGTGTTTGTCTATCTCTGTCTGACATTTCACTTGGCATAACGCCCTCTAGATCCATTCATGTTGTTGCAAATGGCAAGATTTTGTTCTTTTTCATTGCTGCATAATACTCCATTGCAATACACCACATCCTCTTTATCCATTCATCTATCAATGAACACTTAGGTTTCTTCTATATCTTGACAATTGTAAATAACACTGCAATAAACGTAGGGATGCATATATCTTTTTGAGTTAGTGTTTTTGTTTTCTGTGGATAATTGCCCAGAGATGGAATTGCTGAGTCGTATGGCATATCTCTTTTTAGTTTTCTGAGGAATTCCCATACTGTTTTTCATAGGGGCTACACCAGCTTGCAGTCCACCGACAGTGCACAAGGAGAGCCTTTTCAAGGGCAGCCTTTCCTATCTCCCCCCAGGCCTTACTGTCAGACATGATTCCACCTTTACAGCCACTTGACTTTTGACCAATAAACTTCACAGATAGGAGAGTCCACCTGAGAGCTGAAACTGACTAGGAAGGATCTAGGAATAGAGTCATGATCAGATCTGGGATGACCACGGGGCTCATGATGTCACGCAGACAACTGACAGATGCGGAGCCCATGGCTGGGAGGCCAACCGTTACTCAGGAAAGCCATGACCCCACTTGTGAATTCCCCACTCCACTCTTGACGCTCGCCCATCCCACTGGGAGGAACAAAGTGATGTTTCACTACCTGACATCACAGAAGTAGGTCATCCTCAAATTGGAGGTATACAAATACCATAGTTTGCTTTTTTCTTATTTTAATCATTTTACATGGGAATCTTTAATGGAATCACACATCTCCCTGCCTTCTCCTAGACAGAGAACATAAGTGAGCGTGTGGTTGATGCCTGCGAGCTCCCTGCTCCCGAGTGGTCGCACAGTCCTGTGTCTGATCTGGAGTTGTGGCTGCCTCCGCCCCGGCCGCCGGCCCTCACTCCTGCTCTCACCACCGATTTCTAGCAACCCCACCTACTTCCCGTGCATGGAACGGTCCACTGGACTCGGCACAATGAGGTCGCACAGGAAGGCCTCCGAGGGCAGTCACGTGCACCTGTGCCCGCAGTCACCAGATGAAGCAGGCCGGGCGAGTTGCCCTAAACTTGGACCCCTTCAGTCTTTGTTTTTCTAACCTGTTGTAGAGATGCACACAGAGGGAAGTGTTTCCCACCTGTAAGGAAGACAATGCTGTGGACACCATGAAAATGATAGATGGCCAAGCTTCAGTGGACACAACCCCATTGATGGAGGTAGCTTCACTCAGCTCCTGCTGGCTGATGCTGGAAAGTCAAAATGCAGGGAAAATGAGACCAGACCTTTGGTTTTTCAAAAGAAACCAAAGTCAAGCACTGCATATGAAATATTCCAATATTTAGTATATGTTTTTCCAGCTTTATTGAAATATAATTGTCATATTCTGTATTTGGTAATGTGGTATCATATTCGACCCAGAAGTCACTGATTTGGGACCTGTTATTTGGAAGGAGTAACCTGCAGTTTTAGGCTAGATGCTCTGTGACTACTATTTGAAATTCTGCAGGCATGCAAAAGCATGAGCCAGAGGGTTGCAGATAAAATAAAATAAAGTAAAACAAAACAAAATAAAATAAACAAAAAACAAACACAATTCCAGAAGAGCAGAAGGCGACTACCAGGAAGAGAGTCTGGCTGGATGTGGGTGAGGGCCGGGGCTCCCGCGCACGCACACGCATGCGCGGGCAGATGGGACCCCCCGCCCCACTCCCCTGAGCGCTGAGCGCACTGCGCAGGGCAAGCCAGACTCTCTCTTTCCAGCGATGCCAAAGTGCCTCCAAGCAGCTGGGGAGCGCCTGTCTGATTTATGGCTCAGCTACCATGACTTCTGGAAACTTTGTTCTCCCTGTGATTTATAAAAGAGATCTGTAACCCGACAATAACTTCTCTTTTTCTACCAGGGCAACAAAGTGCAGAGAAGAGCCTAGCAGCTGGTTCTTTTTCCCAGGGCCTCAGGAGTCAGCACTTGTGGGTAAGATGCTAACTTTCTGCATTCCTATCTATCTTCCTCTGTAAAACAGAGAAGTCTCAAGTGACCTCTGCTTTCCTGATTTCCAACCTATGATGGTTTCCTGCACCCCAGCCGCAACATTTAACAGAAAGAGTCACGCCCTGAAAGGTTCAAGATCCTCTTACTCAGTGAGATTAGCGGCCCAGGGCACAGCTGCCCAGGCCAGAGCCTGTGCGCCAGCTTCTCTTTGCAAAGTGCAAAATACCTTCCGTACTGTCTAGAGTAACCATTATGAATCCTTTCTTAAATGCCCAGCAGCTATTATCTGATGAAGGATTTCTCTAGCTAGTCCTTCTGCCTCTGCACCCCAGAAAGGCAGGAGGGAGACAAAAATGAAACGCAAAAGCACATAATTCCATTTCCTATGGACAGCTCAGATAAGGAGTTTGGTTGGATAGGAAGGGAATAAAGTTGGTTTTAAAATGGTTAAGTAATCCCTAGGTTTCCACTTTCCATGGAAAAACACACTGAAGTTAAGAGTCAGAAAACAGGAGCCCTAGACTCAGCCGTGCCCCAACTGCCTGTGTGAGAGGGGCTAGTCATCCACCTCGGAGCCTGGATTCCTCCTACATGTGGGGGGCACTTATCGCCCCTTGCAGCCCCCACGTTCTGTCCGTGTGACCCTCGATACTGCCCTTTGCAATGTGCTGGTGCTCATGGGGAGGGGCGACAGATTCCTTGTCTACTTGGGTTGGAAAAATATCATCAGTATATCATTCTATTCTTACAAGATATATTCGGATTATTTCTATAGGTTACATCACATCGTTAAGTGCAATTATTTGAAGAGATTCTGCTGTGAATCCTTTAGGCAAAGAGCCTTCTGGTAAAATAGCAGGCTATCGTGAGTCAATTCTTTTTATGTCATATTTCATTTCAGTGTTTGTTTGAGAGAACGAACTGCAGTCGCAGGGACTGTGCTTTCTCTGAGAGTGCAGAGGGTCCCCGCCCGCCCCAGTGGCTAGTCAGTGTCCGGAGGCCCCTCGGCTGCCTGTCAGAGGGAAGAGCCTGCTCTTCTGAGAGTTCGTTTCCTGCTACAGCCTTGTTTGGACTTTACGACCTCACTGAAAGCAAATGGAGTTAGCTTCCTACTTTTGCAGATGACAAAACTGAAGCTTGGAGAGGTTAAATAAGGTGCAGCTAATAAGTGGTAATTCAGACCAAACTCCTAAGTCAAGCCAGCCAAGAAGCTCTGAACTTGGGATGGGGAGGGTCGTCCCACTGTGTGTCCTGGGCTGGGTCCCCCATGGGAAGCTGCAGTGGCTGTGGGAATGAGTTGAGCATCAATAGAGCATTCTGGCCTGAGTAGGGACCCCCAGTGAGAACTGAGGAAGCTCTCTAGTCAAAATGGAAGCAAAGGGACATGCATGGGAATAGGGGAGCCGGCTTCTTCTCACTCCAGAGTTTCCTGACTCCTCCCACTGAAAGGAGGAAAGGGAACCCAGAGAACAGAATGCCACAGGGTAATCCCACCTGCAGAGTGAAGGGAAAGGTGCAGTGTGGGGTGTGAAGATGGCCGAGGAACAGCGGGATGCTGAGGATGAGAACCAGGGAAGCTAGGATTTTGAAAGCCACAGAAACAGTGCACAAAATCTCTGAGCCAGGGGTCTGGCTTACAGGCTCTGTCCCCAGGGCTAACTGTGACACCCTGCATTTGTTCCAAGGAGGAAGTATGTGAGGAAGGCTCTAGTGCAGTGCCAACCCCTGGGACTGCTCAATTGTGAGGTGAGAACAGAGGTGGCAGTGAGGAAAGGCTCTTTGGGAGGATGTAATACAGCTATGTGCTTTCGGGGCTCCAGAGGGAAAAAGGCAGAGGACACCTGCTGGTTTTCCATCAGAGATAAACTGGTATGTAAATAAAAGCCGGCATACACTTTCAGGAACTATGAGTCTGTTCTGTCTTCTTGCTTAGTACCAACCGGACCCTCAGTGCACTCTGCTGTGTTGTCTCTCTCCTGAGGACGAGGGACACGGTGCCCTGTGTTCAAGGCTCTGTGCCCTTGAACATGCCCTCTGAGCCTCAGCTGTCTTACCTGCCAAAGAGGAAAACAATACCTGACCTTCCTACCTCACTTAGTTGCTGTAAGGTAATAATAGCGATAATAACAGCTAATCTTTGTAAAGCGCATACATATTGTTACATAGATTGTGTGCCTAGTGTTCCCTGGTATTCCATAGTGCTGCATAGTACGTACGCATTGCACATATACAGGGCCTGGCACAAATAAGGCTCCTTTTTTGTTAAAAAACCTTTTATTACAAAATCATAAGCAGGTAATTCTGTAACATAACAATATTGCACTCAAGCACACCATGTGACATTTTAGGTGACACGTTCAAATCGCTGTCCATCTTGTGCGAGACATTCACGTACCCTACCCACCACACTCGAGCAAGCCTACTTCTGCCAGACCCTGCGTTAGCTCAATCCTCAAAACACCTCCATGAAATTGGTAGTTATTGTCCCCCCACTTGACAGAAAAGGAAACTGAGGCACAGTGCAGCGTCAGAACTTGCTCAATATCACCCAGCAGGGCCAAGGAGGGATTTGAACCCAGAAAAATCTGGCCCCAGAGCCCATGCTCCTTACCTCTTTGTTATAGGACATGATGTCTGAAAGCACTGAATGTGCTTTAAATGAATGGTGCATTCTCATACTTGTTAAAACTACTGCCCCTAGGGGGGAAAGCAGAGTGAGAATTTACCGGGTAAGAATAGCACCTCCAGCCTCGGAACGGCGACCCCTCCCTGTGCCAGGCTTCACAGAGGAGAGGGAAGGGATGGCCAGTCCCTCCGGCCCCTCCCAGTGCAGGACTGTCTTCCTATGTTCTTTCTCAAAGCAAAGTATCTCTGCTGCCAAGAGCGGGTTTGTCTGTCTCCTGGAGACAGCGGTTGTCAAGCCTGAGAGAACAGCAAGCATGTCAAAAATAGCAGCGCCAGCAGACTGCGTGGCTGCAATTTCCTTTTGAAATGTCGACTTAGCTCTCGCCAAAAGAGCCAGGGTCTGTCTATGCTCCCTGCAGCCTGCCGCTGAGGCTTCTTAAGGTTCCAAGATGTTTGCTAGGGGTGGGCAAAGAGTGTCTGCTGAAAAATCCTCTCCATAGCAACGATGATGAGATTGGAGCTGTGATTAAAAAAATGTATTGGTCATAAACCCCACCGTGGCTAGGCCCCAGATAGGTTAAGCAATAGGCAAGGTGATACCAGTATTAATGATACTGACTACAGTGTGGGCCCCTTTTCTCCTTGGTTCTGGAACTGAGGGAGTCACTGTCCTGTTTGGATCACCTTTCGAACGCAGTCACTGCTAGGTTTAACCCGCTCCCCCTTAGGCTGCCAAGGGGATGGGGACCAAGAAGGGAGGAAGAGGCTGGCTAAACAAACTCCTTTCTCTGGGAGTGCAGAGCACATGGGCGTGAAAGACATGACAGTCTCCACCCCCTCAGAGACCTCTTGTCCAGACAGAAAAGTGGTTCATCGCAAGGCACAGTGACATGAGGACCAGGAGCCCAACTGTTGTTATTTCCCGTGGCCTGACCGTGGGAAGCTCTATCTCCCGAGCTCCAGGCCTGATTCTGTCACGAGGCATCTGTGCAACCTGAGGGGGCCGGGCGTGAAGCAGGATGGAGAGAGGAAATCCTACAGTTTAAAGAGGGGATTTCTTTTCCTCCCCTAAGTGACCTTGACAAGCTAGAACTAGACCACACTTTGCTTCCTAGGGCAATAACACACAGTCAAAACCAATCCGAGCCAGGACACCAGTGCCAGCCAAACTGTCCCGGGGGACAATATTCTCTGGGAATCTAGTTGGCATTTACATACAGATGCTGGCCAACAGAAATACTGCCAAAGCAAGGGTTCAGCCAGTGGAGAGAGGAAAGATAAGCAGCAGGACTGGAAGGTGTCATGTGAGGAAAAGCACCAAGGGGAGAGCAGGAGAGGGTCAGGGAGTGAAAGGCAAGTGAGAGCAAGGAACCCTTCTGTTCGCCCAGACGCCTGACCGCTGGCCGCCTCGGCAGGCAGTGACGGGTGGAGGAGGACAGGAGGATGAAGCCCCGACTTCCACGTAATTTCTTAAGGAAGTCTGTGTTTACAGGTGCCGAGATTAGGTGGGGTATTTTGCTTTGTTTGTGGGGTTTTTGTTGTTTTTGTTTTTGTTTTGCCCACAAAGTGTAAGTACCTCGGACAAGTTCACTGCCCTAGTCCTATGTAATGAATAATTTCTACCATAGTTATTGTAGTCTAATAATGCTATAACTATGCTCTACATTCACTGAAAATAGTTTGACCTGTCTTTAGAGTGAAAACAAACAAATATGCAAATCCCACCATGGTCTAATTGCCAAAAAAAAAAAAAATCAGTCTCGGCACTATGAGTAGTGAGGAATAACTTTGTGAAAGGCTCCAAAGTGTCCCCATGCGGCAGAAGAAAAAAAAACGTTATCCCATCCTGGATACTAATTTGCTCCCTTAAAGAGCCAAACTGCTCGATTTTTAAATCCAAACCATTCCCCCAGCCAAGATGTGGCTCTCCCAGATTACTGTCAGGTTTTTTCACAATCAGTGATGTTTTGGGTTAATGTATAGAGCTGTGCAACCTTCACCACAATCCTGTTTTAGAAAACTCCCATTACCCTCCCCCAGGGCCCCCCATCTCTGTCCTGGTGCGGGTGGGACTTACCCTGTGCCCTATGACCTCCAACAAGGGGGATACACTAGCTCTCTCACCCGTGGATCTTAATCCACCTTTTCAAGGGGTGTCTCCTATACCTCGAACCACTGGGATTTATGTCCTAGCTTTTGTTTTGCCTTCAGTGCACAAGAGAGACAGCTGGGTGCTCTGAGAACCTTCCGGTGAACTAAGGGCAGTTAGAAGGTCAACCCTGAGTTAAGGCTTTTTCTAGGCTAATTCCAATCTTATACCTTCGTAAGTCATCTTTTCTCTGTGCATTTTATTAACTCTGTTGTTTCTATGTCTTGAACACCCCTATAAGGATTTTAAGGTCGGGGGACCCTAAGATGAATGTATTTCAGTGCTAAATGGCAGAGTATTTATCTGAGACTTATCAGGTGTGTTCTCTCTCTCTCTCTCTCTCTCTCTCTCTCTCTCTCTCTCTCTCTCTCTGTCTCATCCTTGCAGGTTCAGAACATTTCTGGAAGATACTTTTCTAAACCCACAGCAACCTCGTCTTGCCTCATAAGTTCAGGACTTCCCTTCAGAGAGGTGAGCATGGTAGGAACAGATGGTCTACTGCGACATCAGGGAAGAGGGAATCCTGGAGAGCAACTCCCTTAGCAAACACAGCTAGTCCTAGAGTTCCCAAGTGTGACCTCCGCAGAAACTGTTGATGCTCCCAGCCACTAAAATGGCGATGAGGGGGAGAGAGAAAGAAAGATGCACACAGAGGGAAGAACAGGTTAAAACAACGGAAGGGAATGTGAGAAGAAAAAAATGCAGAGCAAGGGAGGATAAAAAGAAGGGGAAAATGCAGAGAAGAGGAGACAATCAGAAGGGGTGGGGCGAATCAGCAGTAGGACAAGAGAAATAGAGAAGAAGGTAACTGAAGTAGATGGAGTCAAAGAACATGCACAGAGAGAGCAAGGTTGCTGCTAAGTAAAGGAGCCCCAAACCCAGATTTCCCCCAACCCTCTCCCCAGCCCTCCCCGGCCTGAGTTCTAATTTGGCCCAAAGGACTGAGCCCATACGAAGTGCCCCAGCAGTGGGACCTACCTCAGGTGCACTGAGGGCCAGCTGTCCCTTTCTCTCATCTTGGGGGTGATCAGCAGGAGGACTGTTGCACGTCTCTGTTGAGCCCGAGATCCAGGAAGACCTTTGGGAGCTCCTGCTGGCTGGAGTCAGGTGTAAGGATGGCCTGAACCCGGCCTTTGCTGGCAGCTGTGAAATTGCCACCCCAGCTGTCACAGCAACACAGGGTGAATATTCTCTTGGTGCTCAGGGCACAAAATCCACATAAAGAGGCTCAGAGTCAGAGAGGGGTCACTTGGCAAAATCCTCCACAGAAACTAGGTCAGGTCACAGCCTCTCAGTTTTTCTTCCACATCTTAAGAAGAACCACCTATGAAATTCCCCCCAGGAGCTAGACTGTTCCCTGGAGGGTTGAGGGGGTATCATTTCTCTCAGTCTCTCTTAGAGATGGGAGGAGCCGCTCTCTGGGCAGATGAAAACTGCACGACACTATTATGGATTAAAACCTTATGACTCTCGGCAGGATCAAGTCCCCTCCAACACTCCCTCTGTCACTTTGAAAAAGATAATATTGACATCGCTTTAACTGGCAGTTGCTTAGCATTCAAGTTTCTGAAGAATCAGGGTGAGATGAGGCAGCTTCAATGACTGGGTAGGGGAACCAGGAAGAAAGGTCCAGGTGCTAGTTTTAGGGACCTGCTTTTTCAAAGGTCACGCATGCCTGTCCTGGCACTACCGGTCCCTAACCCAACATGGGGAGATGTCCCATTTCAGAAGCTAGAGATATGTAGTCTCCTATTCTCCCTTGCTGCCCAAATCAGAAGATAGAGAGAACAGACGGGAAGGTTGCCACGGCAACCAGAGTCCCTGGAGAGCCCCGCACTCCACAAAACCTTTACTTTCGGGCATGCTCTGACTTTAAAAGGAAATGTTTTTTATTAGTGATGGTGATGAAGATGATCACATACACACATACAGAGATACATGCCTACATGTTCCAACATTTACCCTCGGCTGGGCCCTTCTCCTTCCCCCAAATACACAGGAGTAGCTGAACAGATCTAAGAAAGCAACATTACGGCCCCAGAGCAGGTTTCTGAATGCTGAACTCCTCTATCTCCTACTGCGTTTCAGGTTTGGAGAAGCTAAGCCCCCAGTCAAGGTGGCCTCTGGTCCTGGAAGGATCCCACTGAACCTGCCTAAAGAGCAACCTCTTTTCTCAAGGGTAAGAAGAAAGAAAGGCCAGTTCAAGAGACTAAGAAGGGATTTAAGGAGCTAAAGGCCCAGAGTGGCCTATTCTTGGGCTTTGGATCCAAGGCAGTAACCCTAGGGTGGGGAGGGGCTTTGCCTATGGGAGATGGGAGACGGGGTAACGAACTGAAAACCAAGTCCATTACCAAAATTCACACATTTGCATAGCATCATCCCCAGCTTCCCAGATGAGTTCACTGAACATTCCCCATGAGGTAGGGAGGGGAAGATATTAATGTTCCCATGTAATGAGTGGGGAAACCGAGGCACAAAGAGGGTGGCGCCCAAATTACCTTGTAACGCTGTGGCAAAATCCAGATTGAGATCTGGCTCTCACAGGAGCCACAGTGTCCCTCAAGAAAACCCTCAAAAGGCTGTCCCTCATAAGTTGCTCTTCGAGAAAATTTTCTTTAAAAAAAATTCTCATCCAAGAGTCTTAAAGTATAGATATAAAATTAAAAACATGTTAACAGTCCTTTTGGTTTCTGAACTGTACCCAAAAGAGCTCAGAACAGTACATCACAGTTTATCGAGGCAACAAACAAATGACAATGTTACCAGGAGAGAAGGGAGGGGAGGTGGGCAGTGTGATGGAAGGCAGGAGTTTCACGGTGGAAGGAGACGGTCAGTCCAATGGTGACTCGCCACCTTTCCTTACCAGTTAGAGCAAGTTGGCTGCAGCTCCAAGGGGCAGGGCAAGCAAATGTTTGCTCAACTCAGTGAAAAACCTCTAGCAGTGTGGTTGTCGGCAAAGAAATAATGCTTCTTCCGTACTCTAAACCACCTATTCCATTCCCAACAAGACGGGAAGAACCCCACACTAGTATCCAATGTATGCCTTCACTTGTCTGCAGGTTTGAGCTGGAGTTCGTTTCAGAAAGCCTTCAACTGTCCTAAATCAAATCCCCAAGAAGAAGGGTGGAGAGCTAGGAGGTTGGGGGAAAGCAAGGGAGAGAAATCTGCCATCTGCAAGAAGATTCCTCTGCCCCTCTGAGATGACAGTATCTGTGTAAGTAACACCTCTCTTCAGATATGTGGACATGCCAATTGCCTGACTCTATTTGGCCATTTCCCCTGGCTGTGTGGTTCCCTGTCATTAGTTCCTCTGCACAGGAAGGCACTTGCACATAGAGTATTTGGCTCTGAGAAAGAGCCTTCCTGGAAGCTAGAGAGAGTCAGGGGATTGTTGTGTGTGTGTGTGTGTGTGTGTGTGTATGGAGGGGAGGGAGACTAAACATAGACCAAATACTGATGTCCACTGTGCCAGAATACACCTGGAAGAATCCATTGGCCCCTTTGGTCCAGGACTCACATTAATGTCCTCCAGATGGCCAAGTTTAATTGTAGTTTCTCTAATTCCATCCAAGATTAGAGATGAATAACATATTTTGAGGCTGTGCATCTAAAGACTCTCCCAAGGGCCCTCTGCAGGATGACCAGCAGGTGTACAGGGCCCTGGAACAAAAGCACACGATGAGTATGGTTTCTGTCCTCCAGCTTCTGCCAGTTACCACCTGGCCAGAAGCTAAGACAAGTGCATGCCCCAAAGCAAAGGACACTGAGGAGAGAAACAGGACCCAGGTGTAACCTGGTTTCAATCCAATTGACATCGCCATACCTACAGCTATTAGAAGTCTCGGACATGAAAAATCAGAGTCTTGAAGGAAAATCAGACAGAAATCTCACCCACATAACAGAAGATAGGCATGAATGGGTGGCACCGTTGGCATTTCAAAAATATCACTTAGATGGATGAAACTTGAATGCGGCAGGGACCAAGCAACAAGGTTGACAGTCCAGGTATTTGGTCCTGGATGCCATGCACTGGGGGTTGGGGAAAGAGTCAGGAAGTCACCTGAAGCTCAGATGAGAGTTGTGGAGAATGAGAAGGAACCCTAAGAAATTATTTGCTCAGGGTCACCCTTCTCATGCAGGCCCTTCCTGCACTGGTCAAACCTCAGTGAGCATCCTTTTCTCTGCATACATCCGATGTGGAGTGGGAAGGTAGCTGGGTCTCCGCTCCCTGGTGGCCTCAGAGAATTCAGGCTTGCCAAGTCCATTGTCAGCTGCCTTCAGGTCCGGTGCAGGTTGCCCACAAGTGACATGGGTGTACTGGCCTTGCTCCTCCTGCTCCGTCTCCCGGTGGTAGAAGTAGTTAAAGTTGGAGACAATGACAGGCACCGGGAGGGCGATGGTGAGGACCCCAGCGATGGCACACAGTGAGCCCACGATCTTGCCGCCAACTGTCATGGGGTACATGTCCCCATAACCTACCGTGGTCATTGTAACCACTGCCCACCAGAAGGCGTCTGGGATGCTGGGAAAGAGCGAATCATCGTCATCAGCCTCTGCGAAGTAGACGGCACTGGAGAAGAGGATGACTCCAATGAAGAGGAAGAAGATGAGCAGGCCCAGCTCCCGCATGGAGGCCTGCAATGTCTTGCCCAGGATCTGCAGCCCCTTCGAGTGGCGGGAAAGCTTGAAGATGCGGAATACCCGGACCAGGCGGATCACTCGGAGGATGGCCAGGGACATGGCCTGCTGCCCGTTCTGGCCACCCCCTCCACTGGCTGACTGCTGCTCCTGCTGCTGCACCAGCTCAGTGCCCAGGGTGATAAAGTAGGGGAAGATGGCCACCAGGTCGATGATGTTCATGATATTGCGGAAGAAGGCTGGCTTGCTGGGGCAGGCAGAGAAACGCACCAGGAGCTCAAAAGTGAACCAAACAATGCACAGAGTCTCCACCAGAAAGAAGGGGTCAGTAAAGAAGGAGCCCCCAAGAGTGCTTAGTGAGGATGAACCCCCTGTCCCGACTCCCCCAGGAGTGATGCCAGGATGAAATGTATAGGTATCATCTTCATCCTCCTCTTCCTCCTGACTCCCCCTGGAAACTGGGGAGGCTCTGCTCACACCATCACCATTGCTTCCACCTCGACCGTCTGGGGCACGAAACTGGGGCAAAGTCTCCAGGCAAAAGATGACGATGGAGATGAGAATGACCAACACAGAGACAATGGCGATGCCCCTGGCGGGCCCAGAGCTCTCCGGGTACTCGAAGAGAAGCCACACCTGGCGCTGGAAGGGCTGGGAGGGCAGAGGCTTCTCGTCCTCACCACCTTCGGGCAGGCAGCCCTCGTCCTCCCGGAAGGCCGCCAGGGCCTCATCCCCCAGTTGGTAGAAACGGATCTCCTCCAGGAAGATGTCCAGGGGCACGTTGACCGGCCTCCGCAGCCGGCCCCCCGACTGGTAGTAGTAGAGGATGGCGTCGAAGCTGGGCCGGTTGCGATCGAAGAAGTACTCGTTCCTCAGGGGGTCGAAGAAGCGGACGCGGCGGCCTGGGTCTCCCAGCAGAGTGTCGGGGAAGAGCGACAGGGTGCGCAGTTGCGTCTCAAAGCGCAGCCCGGAGATGTTGATCACCAGCCGCTCGCTACTACAGCAGCCCCCGCCCGCGCCGTCCTCCGGGAAGTCTCCCGCATCCTGTTGCTCCCCCTCCGGCCCACGGATCTCCCCCGGCGCTGCCAGCGTAAGGGATTTCTCCGATCTCATGTCCTCCCCGCCGTGCTCTGCCCGCCACTGGAACAGTGCCCCCGACACAACCTCTGGAGCACGGCAGCGCTTCCCAACGCCCGGCTGCGCCCTCTTTCTAGGGTGGGGCTCGCGCTCCTCCGAGCTGGCTGTCTGACCTGTGGTTGGGTCCGTGAGCCCTGAAGCCCTGGTCCCTGCAAGGCTAGGTCGGGGGAGGTGCTCTGGGTGCAGATGATTTGGCTCTGCGCCTCCAGTTGTCCGCGCCTGGGTGCTAGAGCTTACTGGGATACCTGGAACAGCAAACTGGCGCGTGTGACACTGGATGTCCGAAAAGACGCTTGGCTTCGCCCCCTCAGTGCCTGAGACTGGGCTCCGGGACGCGGGGGTCCGCAGTGGGAGCACTTCCCAGCCCCCACTGCGCTTCTCCAACAGCTCAAGCCCCCAGACTGCCGCGGGTACCGAAGCGCCAGATGCGCCTCCCTCCGGCTCCGCTAAGACTCCTGGCGGGGCTCGGCCTCCGCCCTACGTCCACCACGGGCTCCGTCTAGCCAAGGTCGCCGTTCCCGCGCCACAGCCGCCACCTCCTCCCTGTGGGCCTAGCCGCAGGCCTAGGAAAGGGCCCTGGGGCTGCCCCTGCGCCGGGGCGCGGGGACCCACCTCCCCACCACTCAAGCCTTTGCTGCAGCCACCGCAGCTGCAGCGGCTCGGCTCTCCGCTCTGCCCTTCCTTCCCAACACACACTCCCCAAGTGACGTGGCAGGCCCCGCCTGCTGCCCCCTCCCACCCCACTCCCACATCACACCCCTCGCCCGGCCTGGGGCTGCTGCGAGCCAGGGCGCTGTGGGAATAGACACACACTTGGCTCACCAGTAATCTTTCCCGCGCTCTCCCGGCACGCCTCTCCCTTAGCACGATCACATTCACAGCCCCCCGAAACAAGCACCAATACCCTCATACCACACCCCCTCCACCCCCGCAATCAGCTTTTCTCAATGTCAATTTACAGCGCGTTGACCTGCGCAGTGCATTTCATCAATAAGAAAACACACCCTGCCCCATCACACGCACAGAGCATGGTGCCTCCACTCATCCAGAAATTTAATGAAAAAATCAAATCACGTTTTGCCCTTCTGTGTTTACAAAGATCTATTTGCTAGTTCTCCAATCTCTAAGGAGAAAAAAAACTAGAGGAAGGTTTTTTGAGATTTCTTGAGAGCTTCCAATTTAAATTGTACTCCAGTGTAAGTCCCCAGAGAACCCCATACCTCCCTTTGCAAACCTGGGAGGACGCATCTGCAAGTTTCCTAGGATTGCAAAGTGAGAGGAAAGAAAGAGATGAGAAGTCACCCATTGCCTTTCCCCTCAGAAGTTTTCCACAGGAGTCGGGATCCTGGGAACTTAGGTAGCAGGCCTGGTGAAGAATGAACCAGAAGATGGTGGCATCTCAGAGGGAAGTGCAGCCTGGAATTCATTTGCTCCCAGTCTCCCTGGGAAGGCATTTGGAATGTTTGCTTATGGCACAGACAAGAAAAGGGGCAGGGTGGGGGCGGGGGGAGGATATGTAAGAGTGTTGATTAAAAAAAATGATAGCTGTGTTTACTGAGCATCTAGTATGTGCCGGCCACAATCTAGGTGCTTTACCTGTGCTCTCTCCCTCACTCCTCACAATCTCTGCTCTAGGCAATGTTACAGGGAAGACCCACCTGGCCATATTTGTGCAGGGACTAAATTTGTTGTTGATTATTTCCCCGACTCTCCAGGAGTGGGGTGGCGAGAATGGATTTCCATCCATTTCTGCCAAAGACCATATAGCCTTTTGCCACTAGATTAGACAGGTTGGTGTCTGGTGGGGAGGGGCTGGTCTGATCTTTTCAGATTGCCACTCCCAGGTAAGCTTCACATTTGCTTCTCTGTGCCTTGGTTTTCTCTTTTGGAGTGTCTAGGGCCAAATTAATGGGCTGACAATTACAAGGTGTTTTTGTGTTGCTTCTTCTGCTTATTAGATCATCAGTCAGTGTTCATTGATGAGAATGATGGGAATGATAAGTAAAGGTACCACAAGATGCACGTAAGAATTCTTTGCATTGCATGACTGTTTTAAAACCACAGTGGCTCACTCCCGAGGAGTGGGGGAATAGGGAACAAAGTCCCCTTTGGGATGTGTAGAGAAGAGGTCAAGTGGTGAGTGGGTAGGAGAGAGACTAGCATCTCACTGAGTCTTCATTCTCTAGTCCTGTCCCTGGCCAGGCAATAGTTTCTGCCTCCTTTCTATGCTTGTCCTGTTGGTTTCCACTCGCTCCTCTCACCTTGCATGTTTCAGTGAAAGGCGAGAAAGAGCAAGTGTTCCAAGTCACCCAGTTGCTAGTTTTCCTATTTACAGGCTATGTAATTAAGCAATTTAGACTTCACCCAAGTAAGTTCTTCCATTCAAAAATTATTTTTAAAGGAGAGAAAAGGAAACCAACAACAAATACAACATAGAAGATACTGTTTTACCCTTGTCCCATTATCTGTAATTATTTTCTGGGTTGTAAATTGATTACTTATGATTCTTTTTGTCTTTGTTTTCAAAATTTGTAATGAAATATTCACTTGCATATTTGTTTTTATTGTTGTCATTTTTATTCACGAGTGTATCAACTAGGCCAACAACTCTTCAAAACAACCCTTGGAGACACAGGGGCTGCAACCTGCATTCTGTCAGAAGGGTGCACAGTCTAATGTGGTGGCAGGAGCCAGCCTCTCAGTACCCCTTGGGTTAAGCCTGCCAAGCTACAGGCAGGGCTGACATTCCCTGTTTACCTTTACATGAGGCATAAAGCCATGCCCTGAGAGACACAGGGAGGTTCCCCTGGAGGGCAAAGCCATTAGCAAAGTCATGAATCAGAATTCTGTTTTTAGTTCTTTTGTGAAATAGAATCATTTCTTAGCTTTAGAAAAGCCCTGTGCCTAAATTATTCCTCTCCAGCAAAGAGCAAGGGTAAAATCACAGCTTCAGAAGTGCCAGTTCCCAGGTGAAGGAGCACAAGCGGCATGACCCCATTCCAGAGAGCGGCATTTCCCCAGAATTCACGGAGCACCGATTTCATGACAGCACAGATTTTCCTCGTTGTATCTAAATTCAGATGTTTGCCATGATGGTAGAGATCATTCATTCATTTAAGAAGTATTAATTGAGGAGCTATTGAGTGCTCATCACGGTGCCAGGTACTGGAGATTTAGCAGTGATCTAGACAAAATATCTGTTCTGATGAGTTTACCTGTTCATGCAATAAATACATTCTAGATGGAAAAATTTAACACAGTAAACAATAAAAAAATCACATATTATAGTAAAAACTCTGAGGGAAGTAAATGAGTGTTATGTCATAAGTGAACCTGGGAATCCGACTTTGAAGAGGGTGGTTGGGAGAGTTCCTCTGTAGAGATAATCTTCCAACTGAAAATTCAAAAAATGAGAATGAGCCAGCCATGCTAAAAGCAGGGAAACAGCACTCTGGGAGGACAAGTGCAAAAAGCCCTGAGCTAGAAAGGTCATAGGTGTTCAAGGATGATAAAGAAGTCAATGTCCTGGGAAGAGAATGGGCAACAGGAGGGACACACAGGGCGAAGCTAAACAGGAAGCAAGGGGCACATTCTTGCTCAGATTTCAACCTAAGGGTGATGTATGTAAAACCAATGATGGCTCTCAAGCAGAGGGGAGACTTGGTATGATTTACATAGAGGCTGTCAGGAGAATAAATTACAGAGGGGCAAAAGAAAAAAAATAAGAAGACCAGGAAATTGTGGTGGTCTGGGGAAAAGATGATGGTGACTTGGACTAGGGTAAAGGTAGGGTAAATATAGAGTGGGGAGGAGGCAGGGGTGAGGGTGAGGAAGGGCTTAGAAGATAGACTCATCAGGACTGGTGATGAATAGGACGTGAGAAATAAATAATGAATGCCATGTTTTTGGTCTTAGCAAGCAGGTAGGTTGGTGGTGCCGTTTATTGAGAAAAAGGAGATGAGGGGTTAAACAAACCTTTGCTTTTAGACATTAAATTGGAGAGGCAAATTGGACAATCAAGTGAAGACATCAAGGAGGGTATTGCTTATCTAAGTCTGAAATATGGTAGAGAAATTTATGATTTAGGAATTTAAAATATTTAAACCCATGGCTCTAAAGTCTTCTGAAGACATAGAATATATACAATGAAAAGAAACATAACCAAGACCAAATCCTTCACATATTCAACAACTTGCAGTTCAAGTTCAGGACAAAGAGGAGCCAGCAAAGAAGACCAAGGGATTATCATGAGGCAGGAGAAAAACCAAGAGGAGGGGTTGTTGGAAACCAACAAGTGGGACTAGACCCCAGGGCTCCCATCCCCCAAGCCCATGCTGACCTTCTAGCTGAACACAAACTACAGGAGATCAGGAATATGTGGTGGGAGGAACAAGGTGCCATTAGGGAAAATCATCCATAGGCAATGTATGTGCCAACCAAGATGAACTCATACAACGTGGCACACAATTTGATAATTATTTATGCTCCCACCTCTGTCCTGGATCTGAAAACGTACTCAAGGTATATAGGTGATCATTTTATTCCATTTTCCAGGCTTCTCTTAGTACATGTTTTACCTTTCTCTGTATGGTGTGTATGGTGTCATTACCCCAGCAGTAAGATCCTTTTAGTTTTCCTCTGGGAAGAGAGGATGGTGGTCAGAAGCTTAGTCTTGTTTCTTTGAACAATCTCTGGCAATGGTTCTTTCCACTGCCCTATCACCCACAGACCTGTGTGGAAGGAAAGAGTAGTAAGTAGCCAACTCCCTCAGTTCCCACTGAATAAATATCTGTGCACAAGTATACACACACCCTCCCTAAGAAGAATCACCCCTCTCTTTAGCTTTCTGCTGTAGAGAGCAAACCACACAGTGACTATTGTGGGCAGCAGTGATGAATCAGACACTGTGGCCTTCATCTTACTGTCTCACCTCTGGGCAAGGCTTACTGCCCCAGACCTTCTGTTCTCCAGGATGGCCAATGTGGAAGTTCCTCTGAGCAGAAGACAATCTCCCTCATGACCCAGCTCCTTTCTACCCAGGTCATTTTCTCAACCTTCCCTCATTTTCTTTGCTGGGGAGATGAGGGAAGGAAGCTTTGAATCCCAGGGTAAATGGGCAGAATAATGAGTAATTCTATACTCTACACACATTTTTTACTATTCTTCTCTTGTTTCCTTCCTTCTACACAGACACACACACCCCCAAATTTAGTCATCAAAGAATTACATTAAAAAGAAATCAATTGCATCAAAGAATTACAAAAAAAAGAAACTAATTTCCTGCCAACAGCACCCGCTGGTTCTACAAACTAATCGGTGTCCACTGCCCACACTTGATAGGATAACACTTACGCCGAAAATCCCTTTTACTAGTTTAGCCTTTGAAGCACCTTGACCATTTCCCTCCTTCTGGAACCAAAGTGGACAAAGGGAAGGACAAATGCAAATATACATTCTGTTAACAAGCATCACTTATAATTATCCGCTTAGCCAAAGTTGTGATGATGAGGAGGAGAATAATGATGATATGGCTCATGATGATGATACTATGAAGTGCTGATGGTGATGATGAATTCATAAGAAAAAATTCTAACAGCTCTCTCTTGAGTGAAGCTGTATGTTGAAAAAAGGAATGCATTAGAATTGAAAAAAGGAATGCTGAGCCATGAGAAACAACCTCCCTAGGAAATGACTAACCATGCTGAGAAACAAATCCGTAAAGGACTCCTTATCTTTCAGGGAGGATCCCAAGAGAGCTTCTTTGCATCACAGGTTTGTTCTTCTTCATCCCATTCCCCTACTGTGGTTGTCGTTAGTGCTGTTTTTCTAAACACCTCCAGCTCCCTATGTTTCCAGGCCATGGGAATTCTACTTTCTAGCTCACTTATGATTGAACCAGGCAAGTAGTTCTGACCAATACATTATAAGCGGAATTCATATGTATCACTTTCAGACCAAAACACTTAATTACCAGTGTAGAAGCCTCCAGAGCTTTCTTTACCCCAGCCACAAGGCCAGCATGGCTCAAGAGTGGCTGTTCATTAGAGCGAGGTGGGTACCAGAGTGAGCTGACACGGAGACAGACCCCCAGCCAAAGCAGAAAGAATGCTCATGAGTGAAAAATGACCTTTTGCTGTTCTGATCCTCTGATACTTGGGAATTGATTTGTCACTCAAACATAATCCAACCCATCTAAACTGACTCAGTAGTGGGACCCAGAAAGGAGAAGCAGCTATAACCAAAATATAAACTTGAGCCATTGGCTTAGTGGCCAAATAATGGGTGGTGAAGAAACTTCACTGGAGACTGTTAAGGGCAATTCATGTCATGAGTGGCAAAATATTTGAAAAAAAATGGTATTTGTGATAACTTAGAAGGCAGCTAGTACTCCTAAAATTTGCATATCTTGGAAGAGGTTCAAAAATAGATTGTATGGTGGCTACTATTGGCTGCCTCTGACAATGTAATACAAGATACTGATGAGCTCAGAAAAGCATTGACCAGTAGGCAAGCAGAGATGAAATGAACAACAGAGATCCCAGAAATATGGGGATTTTCAGGGTTGACAGAGGCAACTGCTTCTCATTTCCAATATGAAATAAGTAAAATTTTAAAAAACCTCTGTGCAAGAAGGGCTTGATTCATAGAACAAATCAGCATCAGGCAGTCACACCCATTGCTAAAACCTTGGAATGGAATGAGGTGTTTTAGAGCAAAGCCTAATTACAGTTTTTAAATTGTATCTTCCAAAAAAATAATTTGATTGGACAAAGTGGCTTGGGGGGAAAAAACTAAAAGTTTAAGCTATAGAAAACTGATACACTCAAATTATCTACCATTAAGTTCATCTCAAGAAGAAGCATGGGTATGGTTATTGGCTATTGGCACATACAGCTGCCTGGATAGATAGGAAAAAAAGCCTAAGAATACTTAAGATAGTCATATTGCCAAAGGAACCATAACCTGAACTAAACTATGTATGGCTGTTCAAGACTTGAAACAACCTTTAGGGCCCTACATTTTTATGGTCAAGAAGCAAAGTGACAAAGCTGCTCAATTTTCAAGGAGGGTGTCACCTGCAATGCCAATCTCAGATATGACCAAGGAAGAGAGTGGAGAAAAATAAATGTTCCAGAGGGAAAAGCCAAGGGGCAGAGAACAGTGGACTGAAAGCCTCTCCCAAGCAGCCAAATGAGGGCCTAACTCTATTTAGCAGCATTTCAGAATCACTACAGATCAGCAATGGCTGTGCTTCTCCCATCTTCCCCATTTCTGAAGGGGAATATTGATTAAAGCTTTCCTGTTCCAAATCAACCATTGTTGGTTGCATTGTGGGAGAGGGAAAGATGACTTGTCTTTTTGATTCCTTCCCTTTCTTTTTTTTAAAAAAGATTTTATTTATTTATTTTCAGAGAGGGGAGAAGGGAGGGAGAAAGAGCAATGTATGGTTGCCTCTCACATGGCCCTCACGGGGACCCGGCCCGCAACCCAGGCATGTGCCCTGACTGGGAATTGAACCGGGACCCTCTGGTTCCCAGCCCGCGCTCAATCCACTGAGCTACACCAGCCGGGGCTGATTCCTTCCATTTCTGAATTAGGAGCAGTCACATTCATAACTGATGTAGAGACCAGAACATGTCACCCCCTAACGTAAAGACTACTTCACACCACTGAAGCTCCTAGAATTTCAACTCAATCCCAGAACTGGACAGGACTTTTGGTTTGTCTCCCTTAGGGAGTTAGCACAGTTTATCTGTGGGAGCCAAACATTTTGTCATCAGAAGGGTAGTTGATCGTTGTTGCTATTTACCAAATATTTCCAACTCTCCACCTTCTAGGCATGTGGTAGGATTGGGTCCTTCCTGGTCCACGTTTGGTTGAGTAAGATCATGTGACTAGTTCTAGCAATTGAGTTGTGACATGTGCTGTATCTGGCCTGCAGCACTCAATTACCAGAGCTTTTCTCTCCCATACTGATCTAGAACACTTGAGAAGATACCCGCTCTACCATGTATGACCTGGCTTGAAAGACATAGAGCACAGCCCCAAGAACATCAGTCAGGGGTATGAACAGTAAGACCTCACTTAACATTGTCAATAATTAAACCTTTGAATGAAACAATGTATAATAAAGCCAACTTTCCCACAGGCTAATTGACATGAGTTAAATTCATCAATGTTATAATGAAATGATGTTAGTCAAGGACCTGTTGTAGTCTGATGATTATTAAATAATCCTGTAATATAAACTGCTGAGATTTAGGAAATGTTTGTTATTAGAGCGTAACCTATCCTTTTCTCACTAATACACGTACTTGTTTTGCTTCTTGGAAGATACATATGACACAGAAGTCACTGATACTCTGTTTTCTATGGCTACAAAAAGAATTTCATGAGCATGGATCATGAAATTCATTTCAAAACTTAACTTTGGCCAACATTTTTGCTCTTACTGTTGCTATTTCTCCCCCTGCCATATCATTCTATAGAGATTTTCTCATATGTTTACATTGAACTCATCTGAATTTTTGTTCTTCCTTGTCCATTTTCTGACCTCACTCTTTCCCACTAAGGTAGCAAAAACCTGTTGTCTAATGCTGGTGTCCCAGCCGACATCTCGGGGTCATGGACTGTGGCTAAATGTTTACGATAAAATGTTGTAAGTACCTTATGTTTACTAAGCTTTTAATAAATATTAACTAAGGATAATAATAGCTAATTATAAGCATTTAGTAAATGTTTACTTCATTCTGTGTCAAAGCTTGTGTTCTTCATTCCCGAACTGTGCTCTGCACAATTCCAGTTTCACATCATGTTAGTAGATGTTCACACGCATGTGCACACACACACTCTCCAATCAAATGAGTCTGGGAGTCTGATACTTGAACTGACACAGAGGTTTACAGTGGACATTACAATAAAGGCTACTTGAAAAGGCTCTGATACACCCCTTAACATTATTTAACCCAATTTTTCCCAGATAGATTTAATCATAGGACCCTATTTTCACCAAAGCTTACATTTTGAAAGAATATAATTAGAGAAAATCAAATCACAGGAACCAAGCATTAAGAATGACAGACCATAACCATCACCGCACTCACCTGCAGTGTTTTGACGGTGCCAGAAGAGGACTTCAGAACAAGTTATGGCCTCTCCATGGACTAGGTGGCAATGATTGGAATCCAGATCTCTGGCTTCCTGTTCAGCATGATTTCTCTACCCTACTGGTTGTAAATAGCAAACTCTTTCTAGGTGAAGTGGTGGATCAGAGAGAAGCACAAGTTCCCACAAATACCAGCCATTACAAGGACAGGGACCCTGCCTGTTGCGCGTTTCCCTCCCGGCCCAGCCCAATACCCTTCACATGACAGGTGCTTATCATGTTAGTTGATGAGCAACAATGAGGAATGGGAGGAGGACGAAGTAACCACAGTAAAGAGATGAAACGAGCACGTGGCCTATGCAGAGAGTGTTGGTTACGAAGTAGGTGACACAAAGAAGTCCACAAGGTCCAAAAGGATCCCTCTTCATCTACAATAACACTACCCTTCTCGAGGTACTGATGGAGTCAAAGCAAACCCTGCAGAACTGCGTATGTGAACGTGTGTGTATGTGCGCACGCACAGGGGTTGGGGTTGGGTGGCAGAAGGAAGGAGAGCTGGACAAGATGTAGAAAATCACATCTAACGAGAGATATTGCCCCAGAGAACAGGCATACAGGTGAAGCGGTGCCAATGCCGTTCCAGTAACAGAAGAACAAAGAGCCATGAATCTCAAAGTCTCTTCTGGAAAGATGAAGAGAACATGTTCCTTCCTTTCCCACCACTGGAGTGAAGTATAAGTCCTTTGTACATAATCACAAAGATATGGATCTAGAACCTTTGACGCAGTAAGAGAAACTATAGTTTCGAAGTTTACATTTATTGTTGGTTTTGCTAAATGTTGAGCCCATAGAGTACAAACTTGTTTTGTTTCTGAAAACTGTTTTTTCATTGAAGGAAGGTCAAGCTCAGGATATGGTTTGTAAAGGAGACCTTAAGGCAAAAGAAATTAAATCATTTCACATCAAAACAAAAGTGAAATAATTTTCATTCTCTCTCAGGGTCAGGAATTTGGGGAAGCCTATGTTTGCAAAAGAGAAGAAATTAGAGAAGGAGAATAGGACAAGTCTCTAAAACAGGGTAGGGAAAACAGGGTAGGGTGACAAGGTCAAAGACTGTCCCTGTGAGGAACTGTGTCGGGTGGGATACAGAGATTGGAACAGGGTTGTCTGATGTCCAATATTAGGCTGCTCTCGTCCAGCCTTGAATTCCCCTTCCAACCTTGGGGAATGAAGGGGCTGAATGGGGAGAGGAGACGGGGGAAGGTAGAGAGAATATTAACAGAAAGAGGAGATTCCAGTAGGATCTCTCACTCCCCTCCCTACCTTTCTTTGATATAAACATGTGGGAGCAGTAAGTGGAGGCTGGGGCGGGGGCCGGTTTCCCAGGCAGAGAGCTGCTGCCCCTTGCCGAGTGAGTCTAAGTTGTATGTAGTTGGGCCTCCGAGATGCTGCTTCCCTTCCTGAGGAGTAGAGGGTGTGATTTTAATGTTCTGGTTCTTCTGCTTTACTGGTGTAATGAAATAGCTAGGCCTAAATAATGCAAAACTCCTGGTCCACTGATGGTAACTTCTCTCTTTTTTTAACTACAGACTCTAATTCACTCCAAGTAACAAATTATGTTTTATGGCCTTTTATAAAATATTCATTCCTCCCCCCCCCCCCAGTGCTCTCAGTAGTTCAGAAAGCCTGGTGTAAGGAGGACATCATTTCGTCCTAGACACAATTTACCGTGGCCAGCTGGGCTCTGACCCCTGAGGGGTGAGGAAACTGGGCTGGGCAGAGGGTGAGGGTCCCAGCATTCTGTCCCCCGTGGAGGTGGACTTCCAGGACACCTGGAGATGGGGACCAGGGAGGATGTGAGGGAGGAGAGAGAAGAGGACCCTGCTGCATTTCTTCAGAGTCCTCACACTTTGTTTCTTCTGAACTGGTCAAAGCCATGCCAAGCTCTCTTCACACAATTCCTTCCCCTCTGCACCCTCTTTCCGGAAATGTGTGTGTTGTTTCCACCCAGGCCGGGTTCAGGGCAACAGTGAGGGGGACAGAGTCCAGAGACGGGAGGGCCAGTGTGTACAGGGGGCAGCGGGAGAGGAGGGCGAGGTGATTGCTGTTCTGGAGAGAAGGGAGATTCTCAAACGTCCTCCCATTTCCCCTCTGCTTATGTTTTCCATCTAGGCAACGAAGGGACACACGATTCTTTTTCATAGTGCTTTACAGTTTGCAAAGGGTGATCACGTCCAGGACCTTTAACACTAAGTTGGGGTCAGGAAACCTGACTTCCAGGCCCAGCACACCCATTGCTCAACCCATGTCCCTCAGTTTCCTCTCCTGCACAGAGTTTATAGGAGAGAACTCTGAGTTATAGAACTACGGTTAAAATTTATAACCCTAGTTCTATAACCCTCAGATTCTGGATACCATTTTAGAGGGTCTCTGGGAATCTGCCCACTGACTGGCAGAAAGAACTGCATATTCCCCGAGGACACAGTGGCTGAAACTCCCCGATGAGAGCAGTCTTCTCATCAGGTAACACGGGGACCCCAGGTGTTACCCAGCAAGCTCTTCCTGCTGGGTGAACAGGTGAGGAATGGGCTTTATGCATCTCTCCTGGCAGGCCCAGGACCTGTTGCTTGGAGGCTGTGCAGAGGACACATGTCACCAGCTATAGTATACGGAGCCACAGAAGGAGGGAGGGAGAGGGAGAGAGAAAGAGAGAGAGGATGCAAAATACATGTATCAACCCAGGTCCTATTTCGCCTCTATTCAGAAGTATCCCTGTACCTTTCTATATTGGGAAGTGCTCATCTGAGAGTAAGATGAATGGCAGAAGCTGAAAGATCTTAAACTAACAGCCAAAATGTGGAGAGGTGAAAATTACAGTAGAGGGCATTTCCAACTGATTTGCCACCTAAAATTCTCAAAGTACACCATGTCTTCCATTTATTCCCAGAGCTTATTAATCTGAAAAGTCCAAATTAATTATTGCAGGCATTTTATATTATCTGAGGCAATAGTGTAGGTAAGAATCTGTGAGTCCTGAACTCCTCAAGATGTATTAACTGCAAAATACATAGAATTTGCCACCCATTCGTTTCAGCATGACTTGAGCAGAACTTATGTGTGGGGAGAGCATAAAAAGAAGCCACCTTGACAGCACTGTCTCTGCTGACTCTTTTTTGTCATTGCCTGCTGTCCCTTGCCTATGCTTTCTGGAGACTTGAGAGGAATTCACTCATTTACTCAGCAAATAATTACTGAGCATCTTCTGTGCACCAGATACTGTGTTAGGTGCTGGATATACAATGTTGAACAAAATAGTCATGGCTCCTGAACCCAATGACAGTCTATCTAATAGGGAACAAATTACACACACACACACACACACACACACACACACACACACACCTGTAGAGAGAAAGAACAGCAACTCCTAGCTGTCTCAGCACTCAGTCATTCCAATCATCCCTACCGAGGCCCCAGACATCACAGAGCAGACACCACACATTCCCAGCGTGACTTGTCCGCCATTCCTAAATCATGGAATTGTGAGATATAATGGGTACGTACCCTGGTATGCAGCCATGGAAATCTGACATCCTCAGACAAGCCAAGTTACCTGCAGAAAGTCACTCAGACAGTTATGGAATGGAGTTTCCCAGCTGAGCTGCTGGAAGGGACTGCCTCCTGAGAAGGCAGTAAGATTGTCAGAGCTCGGGGGCCCAGTGCTCAACTTATTCATCTGCTTTTCTGAATGCTGAACTAGCCCTGTGAGGATTCCTTCACACGCACACACACTCACATATACACACTCACACACCTAGGCATTGTGTTTCACAATCATCATCACCAGGAGTGAGTTCTTACAGGCAAAGTGTGTGTACAGGCTCTCATTTAGGAAGAAAGCTTAGCTAATCAGAGAGTCAGCTGACCTCTGGAATGCCAGATCTAGGTCTAGCCTTGCTCTGCAGCACAGAGGAACCAGACATAAGGTTCCAATTTGAATTCCATCTCCATGAAAAAAAAAATTACTTCCAGCCTAATCCTGTGGTCCTTCCCACAGCCAGGAAGGGGCCCCGCTCTAGGGAAGTGCCCTGCATCCTCTCAAAACAGGTTCTTACTCTCTTGTCAAAAATATGGAGACCAAGGACGGAGGAGTATGTGCAGGTGGAGGGCAGGCCCAATGTTGTCAAGAAATTCAGCAGTTGGCATTCTTAACTTTGTCAGCTCAGGAATAAGCAAAAGAAGGAGCAAACTGACATAGGAGAAAACTTCCCTTATGTGACATCTTCCTTGTGTCCAGATTCCATTTTCCACTGCTGCTTAGGAAAATGTCAAACCACATGAGTGTGTAGGATTCCCTTAAAGCCATGGATAGCCCTGGCTGGTGTGGCTCAGTGGATTGAGCCCTGGCCTGTGAACCAAAGGGTTGCCAGTTCGATTCCCAGTCAAGGCACATGCCGGGGTCACCAGCCAGGTCCCCAGTGGGGGGCGTGTGAGAGGCAACCTCACACTGATCTTTCTCTCCTCCTTTTTCTCCCTCTCTTCCTCCTCTCTAAAAACAAATAAATAAATCTTTTAAAAAATGCCATGGATAGAGTGGAAGTGAGCAAATGGGATTTGTGCTCCAAAGTTGTAAAGGGGAACATAGAGAGGGTGTCTTATTCATCACTGCAGCCCTACTACCTACCTGGGGTGGCTGATAAATAATAAACATACATGATTTGCTGGATGAATAAAAAAATAACCTCTGTACACTGGCTTGATATCCTAAACATTTCAGAAAGGGGCTGGTTTGCTCCCTGTCCAGAAACATGCCTGTGATCTTCTGAGAAAGAACAGATGCACTGAAAGCCACGGCTCATTTGCTCACTGGTAGATCTCAAGCTCATGGGAGATGTGTGGAAGGAACACAGGCCACTGCCCCAGATGCCAGTCGCCAGTTGTGTGCCCCTGGGCATGTTTCTCAACCTCTCTGAGCCTTAGTGTTCTCATAGCTAAAATGAAGCTAAAATTACTCTTTTTCTCAAATTAATATGAATGTATTTAGAATACTTTACATAAAGTTAAAACTTAATAACTGTAATTCCTTTCTCTTTACCTTGAGCTGCCACAATTCTAAAAGCACAATTTTGCTGAAAAAATCTATAACCCTAGATTTCTCCACTCTCTCTCCCTTCCACTCCCTGCCTTTGCAATCTGGCATAGCTGGCAGCCTCAGCATGCAAGTTCACTGTGGGACATGAGGCTATACCAAAGTGCATTTGAGATACTGATGAGAAGCAAACTCTAAGGTCAAGTTTTTCTTTTGGTCATTAATTATTAAATGTATTAAAATTATACTGTTTGTCCATGTTTTATATTTTTAAATACCATTTTACATGCATTCAATAAATATATTGTTATATACTTGAAGATGGATTGTTGAATTCATAGTTCCTCATTTTTTTATTGTTGTTCAATTACAGTTGTCCCCATTCCCCCCATTGTTCTGCCCTTCCCCACCCACCTCCCCATTCCCACAGTCAATCCCCACCCCATTGTCCTTGTCCATGGGTCATTCATACATGTTCCTTGACTAGACATTTCCCCTTCCTTCCCCATTATCCCCTTCTCCCGCCCCTCTGGTAACTATCAGTTTGTTCCTTTTTCCATGTCTCTGGTGCTATTTTGCTCCTTTGTTTGTTGATTAGGTTTAATTTATAGGTGAGATTACATGATATTTGTCTTTCACTCCTGGCTTATTTCACTTAGCATAATGCTCTCCAGTTCTATCCATGCTGTCACAAAGGGTAGGAGCTCCTTCTTTCTTTCTGCTGCATAGTACTCCATTGTGTAAATCTACCACAGTTTTTTGATCCACTCATTTATTGATGAACACTGAGGCTGCTTATAACAATGTTTCTCTGAACATAGGGGTACATAGGTTCTTTTGAATTGGTGGTTCAGGATTCTTAGGGTATAATCCTAGCAATGGGATCACTGGCTCAAAAGGCAGTACCATTTTTACTTTTTTGAGGAAATTCCACAGTAGCTTCACCAGTCTGCATTCCCTCTAACAGTGCACTAGGGTTCCCATTTCTTCAGAACCTCACCAGCACTTGTTGTTTGTTGATTTGTTAATGATGCCATTCTGACTAGTGTGAAGTGGTATCACATTGTGGTTTTAATTTGCATCTCTCTGATGGCTAGTGATGATGAGCATCCTTTCATATGCCTTTGGGCCCTCTGTATGTCCTCCTTGGAAAAGTGTCTGTTCAGGTCCTTTGCCCATTTTTTAAATTGGATTGTTTGTCTTTCTGGTATTGAGTTGTATGAGTTGTTTATATATTTTGGAGAGCAAACCTTTGTCTGAGGTATCATTGGCAAATATGTTTTCCCATAGAGTTGCTTCCCTTTTTATTTTGCTGGGGCTTTTTAGCCATGCAGAAGCTTGTTAATTTGATGCAGTCCTATTTGTTTGTTCTTTCCTATATATCCCCTGCCCTAGGGGACATACCAGTGAAAATATTGCTGTGTGGGATATCCGAAATTTTCCTGCCTATGTTCTCCTCTAGGACTTTTATGGTGTTAGGATTTATATTTGTCTTTTATCGATCTTGACTTTATTTTTGTGTATGGTGTAAGTAGGTGGTCAAGTTACTTTTTTTGTATATAACTGTCCAGATCTCCCAACATCATTTGTTGAAGAGGATATTTTTACTCCATTTTATGCTCCTGCCCCTTTTTTGAATATTAATTGACCATAGAGACATGGGTTTATTTCTGGGCTCTCTATTCTGTTCCATTGATCTATGTGTCTGTTCTTATGCCAGTACCAGACTGTTTTGATTATAGTGGGTTGTAAAATAGCTTGTATCAGGTATTGTGATCACTCCTACTCTGTTCTTCTTTCTCAAGGTTGCTGAGGATTTTCAGGGTCATTCATGGTTCCATATAAGCTTTTGAAATATTTGTTCTATATCTGTGAACTATGTGATTGATATTTCAATAACATTGCATTGAATCTATAAATTCCTTTGGGTAGTATGGACATTTTAATGATGTTAATTCTTCCAACCCCTGAACATGGTATATGCTTTGATTTATTTGTGTCTGCCTTAATTGCTTTCTTCAGTGTTGTGTAGTTTTCTGAGTACAGGTCTTTTACCTCCTTGGTTGGGTTTATTCCTAGGTACTTTATTTTTCTTGTTGCTACAGTAAATGAGATTTTTTTAATGAATGGGTTTTTTTTTTTTTACTGAAGGAACATATAATACAAATTTATTAGCATGTAGTATCACATGGAGGGATTCAGGCACAAAGGGAATATTCACTCCTTTGAAAATTGGCCCACCCTCAGCTTTGATAGAAGATTTGGCTTATAAGACATCGCGTGAGACATGGCAATAGTCACAGCAATAGGGCTGCAAGATTCAGGTATCATTTAAAATCAGTAGCCTAGCAGCATGAGACATCAAAGATAAAGCCAATGTCAGAACCTTCAGAAATTAAGTTTCTTGGTCTCAATAATAATGAAATTGTTGGGAAAGCAGTAGCAGTAGTTTTTTTTGAAGGAGAAAACAAATTCAGTAAAATGCACCAATTCAAAATTAATTTCACTTGATGAGTGTTTTCAGATAAGTAATTAGCAATTAAGGAATGAACTTTGATACATGCTATAGCATAAGTGAATCTTGAAAATATTACACTAGATGGAAGGAACCAGTCATAAAAGATCAAGTAATATGTGATTCCATTCATGTGAAATGTCCAGAATAAGCAAAAAGCTAAAGACAAAAAGTAGGTTAGTGGATGCTTAGGGTTGGTAGGAAAAGGAGGGGGGCTCTGGAGGAGGCTTTGGAAGTGATAGTTAAAAGTATTTCTTTGGGGTGATGAAAATGTTCTAAAATTGACTGTGGTAATGGTTGCACAAGTCTACCTGTACCCACTCTATGTACACTTTAAATGGGTGAATTTTATGGTTTGTCTCTCAATAAAGCTGTTACCAAAGAACCCAAATGTATATTATGTTAGGTGGTGATAAATCCTATGAAGAGAATAAAGCAGCAGCAAGGATAGGTGAGGTATGCTGTTTAGGTAGCATGGCCAGGGAGGGCCTCTCCAAGAGGTGACATTTAAGGGAGGAATGAGAGAGCAAGCTCTGCAGATTTATGGGGCTGGGATGGGAGAGACAATGGTCCAAGCTGGAGGAACAAGTGTAAGGCCCAAAGCCATGGAGGCCTTGTGGAATGAAGGAAATGCAAAGGGAGAGGAGGGATGTCAGGAATGGGAGTCTCAGAGGCAGGCACCAGCATGAGCCAGATCACACAGGATCCTAAAGACCGATGATGAGGCTTCAGACTTTACACGTAGTGTGATGGGAAACTGTTGGAGTCTTTGAAGCAGCAAATGACCCACGAGTTTAAATTACTATGATGGTGGAAGGAGTGAGCTGTCAGTAAACCAGCTCTCTGGGAAATTAAAAAACGCCCTGGTTTGTAACGTTTGCTGATTTCTGTGGTGTAAATGTTCCCACCATGACCAATTTCAACCACCAACTCACTGCCAAATTTCTGAATATTTAGCAGTCAATTCTGTGAGCCAGCATGAGCTTCAGCACACCACTGGCAAGAGACCAATTGAGAGATTTATAGAGCAGTGAAGTGGTGAGAAAAAGAAGTTAGATTTGGGGTATATGTTGAAAGTTTCCTTCTATTATGAACCAGAGTAAGTGATGTTGTTGCTATATCTCATTTGATCCTCATATCAACCCAGGGCCACTTTTAGCCCATAGAGTACCTTTGTGCAAATTAGAAAAAGACACCCCTTCCTCTGGAGTGAGCAACCTCCCAACAGGTGCATGGCATTGTGTATGGATCAGGCCCACCTCTCTGTTCAGGGTAGACCTGCCAATTCAGAATGTGGCAATGTTTTACCAATGCTGACAATGACAATATGTTGGCTCCTGTTTTTAGATGATAAATTGGTAGTCCAGATTAGTTAAGCAACTTGCCTGAAGTGGAGGAGATAGGATTTAAGATTTTATTTATTTATTTTTAGAAGGAGAAGAAAGGAGGGAGAAAGAGGGGGGAACATAAATGTGTAGTTGATGACTGGGGGACTGAACCACAACCCAGATGTTGCTGGGAATCAAACCAGCAACTCTTTGGTTAGCAGGCTGGCACTCAATTTGCTGAGCCATACCAGCCAGGGTGGGAGATGGGATTTAAATCCAGTTGGCCCGATTCTCAAAGCCTTTGATAATCTCCCTTAAAACTTTACTCTTAGATATGGGAAAACATATTTGCCAATGATATCACGGACAAGGGTTTGATCTCCAAAATATATAAACAACTCATACAACTCAATACCAGAAAGACAAACAATCCAATTTAAAAAATGGGCAAAAGACCTGAACAGATACTTTTCTAAGAAGGACATACAGAGGGCCCAAAGGCATATGAAAGGATGCTCAGCATCACTAGCCATCAGAGAGATGCAAATTAAAACCACAATGTGATACCACTTCACACTGGTCAGAATGGCCATCATTAACAAATCAACAAACAACAAGTGCTGGTGAGGTTCTGAAGAAAAGGGAACCCTAGTGCACTCTTAGAGGGAATGCAGACTGGTGAAGCTACTGTGGAATTTCCTCAAAAAAGTAATGGTACTGCCTTTTGAGCCAGTGATCCCATTGCTAGGATTATACCCTAAGAATCCTGAACCACCAATTCAAAAGAACCTATGCACCCCTATGTTCAGACCAGCATTATTTACAATAGCTAAGTGCTAGAAACAGTGTAAGTGCTCATCAGTAAATGAGTGGAATAAAAAACTGGCAGATTTACACAATAGAATACTATGCAGCAGAAAGAAAGAAGGAGCTCCTACCCTTTGTGACAGCGTGGATGGAACTGGAGAGCATTATGCTAAGGGAAATAAGCCAGGGGTGAAAGACAAATATGTAATCTCACCTAAAGTTAAATCTAATCAACAAACAAAGGAGCAAAATAGCACCAGAGACATGGAAAAAGGAACAAACTGATAGTCACCAGAGGTGTGGGTAGAGCGGGTTAATGGTATGAGAATGGGAAGGGTCAAGTCAAGGAACTATATGAAGGACCCATGGACCAGGACAATAGGGTGTGGACTGCCTTTGAGAGCAGGGGGTTGGACGTGGTAGGGGACAGCAATGGGGATGAAAATGGGGACAACTGTAACTGAACAACAATAAAAAAGAAAGAAAATTAATTTCCCTCAAAATATTCATTCCTTTTTGTGGCCAGATAACAGTCCATCACAAGGATATATTGCATTTTGTTTACCCATTCATTAATTGGGTTGTTTCTACCCTTTGGCTACTATGAATAATGCTGCTGTGAGCATTCATACAGGAGTTTTTTGTGAACATATTCTCATTTCTTCTGAGTCAATATCTAGTAGTAGAATTGCTTGGTCATATGGTAACTCTGTATTTAACTTTTTGAGGAACTTTTCAGACAGTTTGCCAAAGTTGCTGCACCCTTCTACATCCCACCAGCAGTGTATGAGGGTTCCAATTTCTCTACATCCGCACCAACAGTTGGTATTTTCTGGGTTTTTTTTTTTTTAATTATAGCCATCCTAGTGAGTTTGAAGTGGTATGTCATTGTAGTTTTGGTTTGCATTTCCCTCATGGTTAATGATGCTGAACATTTTTCATAGGCTTATTGGCCATTTGCATTACATCTTTTGATAAGTGTCCATTTAGATGCTTTGCCCATTTTAAAATAATTCTTTGTATTCTAGATACCAGTCTCTAATCAGATATATGATTTGCAATATTCATTTTATTTTTTGAGTTTTTAAAAACAATGAATAGACTTTATTTTTTTTAGAGCAGCATTAGCTTTATAGAAAAATTGTGGGTTGCCTTCTCACTTTCTTGATAGCATAATTTGAAGCACAGAAGTTTTTCATTTGATGAATTCAAATTAATCTGTTTCCTAAGATGAAGGGGTTGGGAAGTATAGATTGGTAATTACAAAATATTCATGGGGATATAAATTACAGCACAGGAAATATGGTCAATAATATTGTTACAACTAGGCATGGTGTCAGGTGGGTATTGGAAATATTGAGGGGATCACTTTGTAAAGTATATGATTTTTCTAACCACTATGTTGTATACCTGAAACCAATAAAATAATTTTGAATGTAAACTGTAGTTAAAAAAACCACTTTTTTAATCTTATAAAAAAAAGCACAAAAATAATAATCTGTTTCCTTTTGATGCTTGTGCTTTCGGTATTATATTACATGTAGAGTCCATTGCCAAGTCCAAGGTCCTCAAGATTATGTTTTCTTCTAAAAGTTTTGTAGTTTTGTGTCTTACACTAAGGCGTTTGATACATTTTGGGTTAATTTTTGTATATGAGGTGAGGTTATGGTGCAACTGTGGATATCCAGTTTTCCCAGGAGATATGTTTATTTTTAAAATATATCCATTTTCCTGCTTAGGTCATCAGTTCCCTGAGAACAAGGATTCTCTTCTGTTTTGTTCACTGCTGTATCAATCTCCAGCACCTAAACGTTGTCTGGCACAGAGAGGCCTCAAGGTTTGTTGATTAAGTGAATAATAATTAATTCAATAACTGTTATTTATTATCATTATCCTTATTTTATACATTTAACCCCTATGGCCTTCAGCCCATATAGTTAGAAATTCCTAGTGTAAAACGGTGCCCCACATGAATCCTACCTTCACTCTTGTTCCTGGAATTCAGTTCCTCCTGGCTGTAGCGCTGACCCTGCAAACAACCTCAGGGTAATCTCCTCAGTCCCTTCCTCTGCTGTCTGTCAACTTCTGAGCACTTTCCAATTCTGTCTCCTCCCCACTCCCTCTTCTCTCTTCCTAGCCATCCTAGCCTCCCACTGTCAGGGATCACCATTCTGTACCATACCCCAGTGATCCACCTCAGTGACTGCTCACATTTGCCTAGATTCTTGCCTTTCACAAGGTGCTCCTGAGTTTGCCTTATGGATATCCATGAGACCTGCCACCTATGACACAGATCAAGTACTCAGTATTATCCATATTTTAAAAATGAGAACCTGAGTCCTGAAAGGCTTCTCAAGTTGCCTGCAGGTTTCACAACTTGTTAGTGGTGGCACTATGACTAGGACGCAGGTCTGACTCCAAATGGCAGCAAATCCTATGAAAAAGGCCTTCAGGTTTTTGTTTGCATGAGGACAACTCTATCACACTGTCTGGGATGGGATGCCTCCCCAAATTTCCAATCATCTCCTTGATCAAACTAAGCATTTTTTACAGTATCAGTTAAATTTTGACCAAGGATTGCTTATGTGCCAGACACTGCTGTTTTACATACATTATTCTTTTAATGCTCACTGTTCTGCAAAGCTTGGAGGGATTAACAGACTCCTTCAAGTTCATCTAGCTAACAAATGGTAGAGTTGGAATTCAAACCTAGGTTTGTTCTTAACAACCGCACGTTGCAAACCCCTCCCATAAAGAGCTTCACTAAAACCCAAAGCAAAACTGGTCGAAAGGAAGGGCAGCCTTAGAGTTCTTCTCCACCCTGAGGGAAGGTGGCTATGCATTGGTCCTAATGCCCCTCCTTTCCAAAGCAAGGAAAGCTTGTTGCAGAGAGAGGGCTCTAGGACCAGGATCCTGGGTCCCGGGTTCTCGGCTGACCTGCTGAGCTCCTTCTTCAACTCCTTCTCCTCCAGCTTTCCTCTAGCTCCTGGGCTAATCCCTAACCTCTCATCCTCCCACTCACCCAAACCAGGCCCTCTTCATTTTCATGTTCCCACTCTGAAGCTGAAGAAGCCTGCAGCCCTCTCTCCCCAAGCAGAGCAAGAATAGCTCACAGCAGAATAAAAGCTCTGAGTCCTGAGCCACAACCATTATTTCTCTTTAGCTTGTCATGTCCCTACTCATCACTCTCTGCAGTCTGCCCCTCAGCCCCCTCCTCAAATGACCCATTCTTGGACATCTTCAGAGGGACTTGCTTTCCAAGCCACCACAAGAGCCCCCTGCCAGCCAGCCCCCAGCCTGCAGATCCCAGAATTCATTAGTGAGCTACAGCAGCTCTCTCAACAATTGGACACTTAATGGAGATGTATCTGTCCCCTGGGATGGCTCTAAAAGCAGCACACATCAGTTAATAGTTTCTTTACAATGTTTTTTCCAAGGTAGGGCTTCAACTGGTGAAAGGGAAAAGAAATAATATCTTTATTATGTCTTTGGAAAAGAAAATTGTTCTAATAAAATCATCATCCCCAAAATATGCAAGAAGGGAGGTGGAATTTCTTTTATTTCTAATTCAAATGCCATCATCACATAGGGGGAGAGAGAACAGGGAACTTGAAGTGGATTGGGAAGACATAAGGTCCTAATATTTGGGGTAAACAAAGTCTTACTTCATTACAAGATGTTTATATTAGTATTCCCTCTACTCTCCGTTCAATTGATTTGCATACTTAGTTGCACAAGCTTGAATTAATCTGGACCTCTCTCAGGTAATATTCTATTTAATTCTCCTTTAGATGACCTATGTTGACTTATTTATTCCTCTAAACTGTGTTGTCTGATTTCATCCACCCTCCCTCATTATCACTCTGGATTCAGTTCCCATTATAACCTCAATAAGGGGAATCTCTGTGTGTGTTGGGGATGATGGGGGAGGGGGTACAATTAGTCGGAAAATAGGCATCAAAGGAAGATGCAGAAGGCTGGGGATATTGGTAGCAGAGCCAGGAAGCAGCACTCCCTTCCTCAGACTAAGAGCTCTTTCCTAAGGTGCCAGGGCTAATGGATGATTTTATGTTGAAGTATTTTTTACTGATACTAATGGACTATTTCTTACTGAATATTATTTCCTGATACACTCTAAAAGAAACCATGAAGGAGGACTGCTCTCACAACCCACAACTTACATTTCCTCCCTAAAGCATTTGTTGGTTGTTCACCGAGGCATTCTTTACAATGCACAAACCGACATTCAGCATTTACCATATTTTCAGATATAAGATACTGCTCTCAGCACTAGCAGTTACGTATCTAATTTAATTCTAGAAACAATTTTATCCTTATAGTCGAATAGTCAGAAAGACTGACCAGGTGTTCCGTAAACCATTTCCTTTCATCCTAGACACACAGCTGGACTACATTTCCCAGCTTCCCTTGCAATTAATTGGGTGCAGCCCTGTGATTGGGTTTTGCCCAATGGGATATGGGTAAAGGGAGTGTGGATCCCTTCCTGTGCAGGCCCCTCAAACTACACAAACCTTAACAATCTCTCAACTTTCCTCCTCTTTTGGCCAAATGGGGAGGACTCTGAGGACTGCAGAGTGGAGGGGAGTTGAGGGAGCCATAAGACAGAGGGATCCTGAATCTCTGAGTCACAAGCTGGAGGAGAGCTATGCAGCAGAGCCACCAGGGCAGGAACATCCATGTTGGACTGTTGTGTGAGTAAGATATAAACTTTTATTGTGTGACACTGTAACAGGATAGTAAGAAGCTAGGAAAATTCCTGAGCAAGTGGAATGGGGAAACTGAGGCAAGAAAATTAAAACATGGCCAAACAATTGAACAGCTTACAGCCAGCTCATGAATTACAAGACCTTTTCTCCCCTAACCAAGGACACTTGAGAGCAAACAGTTTATAACTCTCCTCACCAACCAGAGACTACATAGCTTAAACCTTCCTAGTCTGGGAAATAGAGAACAGAGACCCAATTAATGCCATTTGTGGCAGATAAAGACAGATGAAGTCAGGGGAACAAATAACAAAAACCCCATTAGAGCCAGAAAGACCCAAGATAAAAGTAAAACAGTGAAGCAGATCAAAGAATGATCCCACCCTCCCATACACTCATTTTGATTCATCAACATATTAAAAACACACCTGCAAAGCTGATGAGTATTCTGTAAAACTCTCCCTTAAGATTCTCACCCACAGAAGAGAGATTAAAAACTCAAAACAAAGACCTGGTGCGGGCTGCTCTAGAGCACGTCCCTGCCTCTTCTTGGGCATGAACATTTTACTTCCTGCTAAACTCTAAGGGTCCCCATGAGACTTGCAACCAGGGGAGTGGCAGGCAGTGGCAGGTCATCCAGGGTTTACCCCCGATCCTGTCTGCAAGGCCCCCTTTTTCTCTGACTTTCCAGTGAACTAAGAGCAGCCCTGCCTTGGCTCACTTCTTTTCTATAGATCTTCTAAAGAGCCAAAGCAGAACACCACCTAGTCTCTCTCCTGTTGTTTCTTCTGTCCTAGGCCCTTCCTGTTTCACTCTCCCCAGCTTTAGTAAATGTACTCTCAAAATCACGTGGGCTTGTGTTGTGAAATCTTTCCCACATGAAGTCAAGAACCCACACACTATAGGGTGGCCAGAGGCAGACCTACTCCAGGCCAGTCACCATTCAGTAACAGATTAAAATTATGGTTACAGTAGTTAACCTACCCTGACTAATATATCCCACATTCTACAGAATATGGAATTGAGACTCAATGAATTTATATGACTTTACCAAGTTCAAATGGTTATTACATGGCAGAGCTGAGATTCATGGACAGATTTTTCTGACTAAAAATCAGTGCTTTAGCCACTATACCACATCTGCTTCATAATCGCTTCTGCTACTGCCTTGAAAAAAGCAACAGATCTGCTGAGACAAGCAATAATTTTATACAAATGCATTTATAGTCCATTGATGCTGTCCTAATTAGGACCTTAATTAAGATGGCTCTGGGGAAAACAAGACTGAAAGCAGGGAGGTAATCAGGGCCAGGTTCTGGGCATAATATGGGAAGAGATGCTGCAAAGTCACCTTTGAGAACCTCAAAACATCATTAGCTAACAAGCGACAACTGGGTTAGCCCAGAGAGGTCAGCAACAAGGGCAGAAAATGGCTACACTCTGCTCACACTAGAAAAAGGTAGAGCATGTGTGGCCCCCGGAAGGAAGGAGGCCCTAAACGTGCAGTGGAGAATTCTTGGAAAGTCATTCTGCATAGCCAGCACGTCAGCCCACCATCACTCCTTTCTTGGAAATTCTTCAGCACTTCCCAGTGGCAATAGCATAAAGTCCAGCTTCTTACCTGAACACAAGGTCCACCATGATCTGTCTACCCACTGTTAACCTTTTCAGCCTCAACTCCCCTCCTTAAGGACAGCACAGGTGTAGTGTAGGGAAAGTGACTTATTCTTTACTATCTTAACTGCAGAGGAGCATACCATGCTGTCCAGGCCTTTGCAAATGCTATTCCTTCTGCATGACCCACATTCTTAGTCCCAGCCCCTTTACAGCTTAAGTCATGGGCCATCTCTTTCTACAGTCTGGGACTGATGCTCCTCTGTACCCACAGTTTCCTCACCCACCAATTATTGTGCTGGTCAGACTGTAATGCAATTGTTCATTCAGCCCGCCTACCACACTATGTATTGCACATATTTGATTTTCCAGCACCCAGCAGAGCACATGGGACATGGAAAGGGCTCAACAAATGCTAGCTGAGGGCATGGGTAGATAACTGAATAAACAGAATTCTGGAGAAAAGTCACTTGGCACCATTGTAGGCAGAATAATGGCTTCCCAAAGGTGTCCACATGCTAATCCCTGTGACCTGCAACTATGTTATGTTGCATGGCAAAATGGAATTAAGGTTGCTAATCAACTGACCGTAAGATAGAGAGATGATCCTGGAGTATCCAGATGGGCCCAATGTAATCACAAGCATCTTCAAAGACTGGAAGAGGGAGGCCGCACAATCAAGGGCAGAGTGGTGCCATGTGAAAGAGGTTTGACCGGCCACCACTGACTCGAAGCTGAGGAATACAGGCAGCCTCTAGAAGCTGGAAAAGGCAAAAACAAAAAAAGAAACAAACATAATAGCACAATTCCCCCCTAGGACTTCTAGAAAGGGACACATCCCTGCCGACACCTTGATTTTAGCCCAGCGAGAGCCATTTCAGACCTCTGACCTACAGACTATATAAGATAATGCATTTCTGTTGTTTTTAGCTACTGTTTGTGGTAATTTGAGAAACCAAATAGAGGCACTTTGAAACCCATGCAAAGACAATATAGGCCTGAGCTAAGGTAGCGGCTGCAGGGCAGAGGAGGCAAGCAGCTACAGAAAGCAGGATAAGCGAACAACTTAAACATGATTTCTACACTGGTAGGCTGAAAGGATGAGGCATTACCATAAAAATGGAGCAGTTGGAAAAAGCTTGGTATCCAAAAAGAGAAGAGGGTATACATATATCCCTTTCACCTCTTTTTAAATTTTATTGTTGTTCAAGTGCAGCTGTCTCCATTTTCCTGCCAACACTTTCTCTAGTCCAGGGGTCAGCAAACTATGACCTGCAGGCCAAATCAAGCCCTTTGTCTCCTTTTGAAAATAAAGTTTTGTTGGAACATGAAAAAAAAGAAAGAAGCCCATGCAAAGAAGTTCCAAGAGAGAATACTCTATTCATTCTTCCCCATTAATTGAGCATCTTCTATGCTCAAGTGCTATGCTAAGATCTGGAGGGATAGAGGGCTGAATAAGAGCAAATCCTGACCTTGGGGTTTATCCTTCCAGGGAATTTGGCAGTGATAGGGGTTGGATCAGGTGATGCCACCTACCACTAAAAGGCACTAGAAAGCACTCAAAGAGGGAGGGAGCTAAAATTAGGAGGGAAAAACACTGAGAGAAAAAACACAAAGAGAGCAGATCAAATGCAAGTATAGGGGAACGTGCCTATGGGGGCCATTTGTCACATCACAGTAGAAGGGGCCTTTGAAGGCACCATGCAATATGGACTCGGGATCAAACTGCCCAGGGAACACATATGTAACGCATATGTAGTTGTCTGCGTGTGGAAAAGAGGTGTTTGTGGTGACAAATCTGTGCAAGATAAGGGAATGAGGATTATGAAATGCTAAAGCCAGAAATCACTCTTGTGCGATTCCTGAATTTAACAGGTGAAATGATCATGGCTCAGGGAGGGGAATCCCACTCATTTTGAAGCCTTTTCTGGCTCTCGCCAGGCAGGTTTGAGCCTTCCTTCACAGCTGCGTTTCCTCAGCGCCTGACTCATCATTACAGGGATCATGGTGTGTATGTGGCTACCTAACCTCATTTTTTAAATTCCCCTTAACAGTGATTAATACATGGTCATTGAAAAATAAATGTTTGTTGAATGAATTAATGTAAGATAATGATGGGGAAAATCAGATAGGCAGAGACTTCCCAAATTAAGGTGCCAGAGAAAAGAAAGAGATTAATAGCAATTTTTCTTCAAAAAATATTTTTCACTTTTATAGTCTAAAAGAAAGTTCAGAAATGATTCAAAGTCATGTTTTTTGTTTATTGTAAAGCTTATATTTTTCTATTCTTCTAACTCTTGGAAACCCAAATTGTAATCCTCACACAGCCATCTACCAGTAGTGTGACCATGAATTGGTCAATGGATCTCTGAGAGCCTTAGGTTCCTCATATGGAAACTATGGATGATAACACTTATTTTGTCAGATTGTTAGGTAAATGACAGTAGTATTTGCACAGCCCCAATGCCCAGCGCACAGTAGGTGCTCAATAAATGATAAGTGAATGGGCATCCTCCCAGTGGGGTGTGCCCCTTTGCACTCAACTGGACAGCACCAACCCCCTCGTCACGCAGCAGCTCCAGACTTCTGGGCCTCCACCCACCACACCCAGGGAGAAGAGAACTCTTTTCCCCAATGTACCTCCATCTGCTTCTTCCTTCTCAGAACAGCAGCCCCCTGCGCTAGGCTGCCAAGCTGAGGGGGTGCCCAGCTCTACCCAAAACCTGTGCCCGAAGAGACTTGCCAACACAGTTATTTTCCAAATCTTGTTTTAGAAACTTCTGTTCTTTGACAGATGACTTCTCTAAACCCATAAATAACGGACTAGTGAAAAGTGCTGGACTTCTATATAAAATATTAAATTAGAAAATAAAGCTACAAGTGTATACAAGGTATGGTCCTGATTTTATTAAATGTATAAATATATCCAGACACACAGATTCAAAGAAAACAGATGAGAAGAAAATAAAGAGAAATTTATCATTACCTCAAAGGGATAAGATCATGCATGCTATTTATTCGTTTGTTGATTATTTATTTATTTTTGCTTTTACGTGTTTGGAAATGTTTACAGTGAAAGGTAAGACATAATATCATTTACTCATTTGTTTCTCTGTGCATTGCTTAGGGAGTCGGCATCACGGAAGACATTTCTTTGGGCTGTTATGTTCCCAGTAGGCCCAACACTGTCTCTCAGGGCTTGCCCTCATCTCTTCCTTTCCCCTTCATTCTATCCGTGCAGATTCAGTTTTATCTCTCTTTTCTCCCAGTTCCTCATCTCTGTTCAGATGCAGCCACATCCTTGGACAGTCTCAGGCCCCTCTAGCAGGAAGAGGCCACTTCTCAGTCACCTCTTCAAATCTTACCTTTGTTGGGAAGCCTTCTAAGCCTGAGGAGTGAACTCAGAAACTTCTTCACACCCCTGCTCACCCCTTTTAGCTTTCCCTGATACCCAGGGGTCCTGTGTCCTCTTCTGCACCCTCCAAGTTGATCTGACTGGGTGTCATATGAGTAGAAATGAATGTTAGGACTAAAGGTAGGAATGATGGGAAAATGAGTGAAAACCATAAAATTAGAAAAACTAAGTTTGCATAATTTGGTGTATCTAGGCCATGCATTCAGCAGCTACAAAGTCTCAAAAAGCAACAACAGAAAGGGCTTCAGATGATCTTTTTTCTCTTTTCTCTGACCACAGAAGGAAGAGGCAAGAAAATGTGCCTGAAGGAGAGGAAACGGAGTCCCTTCTGTGAGGACACACACTCTCCAGAGAAAAACGCTGGATTACAAGTCCCCTCCAGACTGGAGAGAAAACACTGGTCTGAAGGTAGCAGAGCTGTGTCCCCAGGGCCTCCCCTGTGGGGAGCTTATTTACCTGGAATTTTCTATTTTCTGACTCATGGATTTAATTCTCTCTCTCTCTCTTTTAATACACTGTTTTTAAAATCTCAATAGTGGCTTTAGAACTGACTTGCACCCCCAGTCTAGAGGCCCATTTATAATCCCAAATAGCAGGAGCGTGGTGACAGAGTTGAAGACATTACTTATTAAAACAACATTATAAGATAATCCCTGATTCAGTCCAAAGTTTTCTCCTTAAAAATGGGATATTTGTCTCTCTTCTTGTTGCTATTCCAGGGAAAAGAACTGCCAAATGGAGTTTTTCCATATTTGACTTGAAAGGGGGCGGGGGAGAGGTAGAAGTGGATCCTTGTTATAACATTGGTGCCAACAGTTGGCCTGGAATAAAGTGTTCACAACCGGATTTTCAAATTACAGTAACCAGGAGCCCAAAATGAGAAGACTCATACAAATCTCTCTCTGAGGCCTCTGGCCAAGGACAGCAGGAACCTTTGATCTTGTCCGGAGCCAAAAGGCCCTAAGGATGGGGTGAAGACAGACAAGAGGGCTGGCAGAAAACCCAGCCGGGGGCACTTACTAAAAGCAGGTCTGAGATGAAATCTCCGCTACTGGGTTTGCCAGACCGCTGAGCCTAGGGCCAGGGCAAGCTGGCTTTCAGAACATTTGCCTGTTTATTCTACCATATTGCTGTCAGGGAGTGACCAGCCAACTGGGATATTTGCCCAAAGAGGCCCAACCTGACCACTGCCACCTCCCCCAAGGGCCCTGGCTTCTCCCTTTAGAGCCTCTCTTCCTTGTCTTCCAGATAGAACTGGTCCTGGACTGCTTTTGTTTTTCTAAGCCCCCCTGTAAATAAATGGCTGTTTGGAAAAGCTAAAGATGGCCAGGGGTCTGCTGCGTCGCCCATCGATTCTCACTCAGAAAGCAGTTCTGGGCAGCATCAGTGGACTTGCTTCTCCTGGGCTCTGGGTATTGCCCAGAATCTCTCTCTCTCTCTCTCCCTTCCCCCTCCACCCCCCGCCCCTCTCTTGTTCAGAGAACTTGACTACAGAGGGGTCACACTGGTAGAGAGGTAAAGTAGAAGAAGAGATGCCTTCAGTTTCTAGGTGTTTCCTATCGGGGCTTAAGAAATCGCCCCCTTTCCCCATGGCTTTAGGGGGAAAAGGTGAGTCTCATAGATGGGACATTCCTCTTTACAGAGCTCTTCTCAAGTTCTTATGGGTTGGGGTAGGACCCCAAAGAAGAACCCTCTATTGAAAACAGCTTGTCTGTGATTAAAGGTCATTTGGGCACCGTGTTTATGAGTAAAGACCCCTAATTGCTCCCTTGTGACCGAACAGAGCGATGCACCCTAGCAGGTTACCTCATTGATCCATAGCAACCAGAGCACACTCCACTGGAGCTGAATTAATCCCAGATGCAAAGGCCCTAACATCTGAGCACAAGGAGAAGAAAACCACAGGCACAGCGAGAGAATCAGAGCCCTCCTGCAGAGAGGGGCATGAGAGCCCTGGCCGCCACAGATAGAGGCCTCTTCTCAGGGTCTTTCACAGCCATCCCTGCCTGGCCAATCCTCTGGCTTAGCTTATCAACATTTTCACACTGAGCCACTACCTGCCACCGACAGAGTTCCCTGAGGGTGACCCAGGACCACTGGGGCCTTTTGCAGCAGCTACCGGAGGCAAGAATAGGCCAGGTCCACCCCTTCTGTCACCCCAAAAGATCTGCTGCCCTACTGATGGTATCCTAAGGCATGCTGGTGCCTCTGCTGGCACCACTGGTACCCATGCAGCCACACCCATCCCACAGCATCCTCCATCACCCAAACTGGCTTTGCAGTCGGCCCCCAAGGCCATGCTTTTCTGTCCCCTCAGTCTATCTCCCCTGTTCCTTAAGCCATGCTGGGTGACTCGGGAGTACAGTGTTCCAGCCCAGGGGAGCAAAGAAAGGCCTGGCAGGTAGCCAGGCCCCAGAGCAGCAGCCCTGCCGAGGGCCCAACAGGCAGCTCTGACTGGGGAAGAGGAGCCCTCTTTGGAGGGTCAGGACCCAAGGCTGTGAAAGCCAAGTGCCTGTGCCTAGAGTTTCTGTCCTGCAGAATCTGTGGCACCTCCCCTGCACCCTCTGCCCACGTGTGAGGAAAGATTCCAGCAACAGTGTCAGGGTCCCATGATAGGGCTGGGTGAAACTTCTGGGAGAAAGGGGTTGCATGGGTTAGGATGCTAGAGTTTTGTGCTTCATGGATTTCTTTTGTTGACATGTTATTGTAACCCATGCTCCTAAATTTTCTCCTCCCCTCCATGGATCAGACCCTGGAAAGGGACATGTTATTCCACGCCTCTCCAGTGAACTCCATCTTCAGCAGAACGCTCTTGCTCTGTAGAGAAGCTCATTAGATTAAAATGTCACTAGGAGCTAATTGTTTGTAACTGTTACAGTCATGAGAACCACCGTGGCCAGTAGGAGCCCACAGACACTGTATCCAAACTGCTGTCCACCTGGCCGTAGTTCTCACGACAACCATAGCAAAGGTACACATAGACATGCGGAGAGAAGACTGCTGGAAAGCTATTTGGCCAATGGCATTTAAAAACACTTGATAAAAAAAGAAGAAGAAGAAGGAAAAGGAGAAGAAGAAGCAGAGAAAGAAGAAAATACTTCAAAAGCAGAGGCAAAACAAAGACATTTTAGACCAATAAATGAACAAGTAAAAAATAAATAAAAACATGTGGCAAATTTGCAACAATGTAGATGGACCTGGAGGACATTATGCTAAGTGAAATAAGCCAGACAGAAAGACAAATATTGGATGACCTCATTTACATGTGGAATCTAAAAATAGACAAACCCACAGAGGCAGCAAATAATGGTGGTTGCCAGGGGTTAGAGAAGGCAGAAATGGGGAGGTGATGGCCAGAGGGTGCAAAATTTTGGTTATGCAAGGTTAATAAGTTCTGCCCTGGCCAGGTGGCTCAGTTGGTTGGAGTGTTGTACAGTATACCAGAAAGTTTGTGGGTTTGATTCCCTGTCAGGGCACATACCTGGGTTATGGGTTCGATCCCCAGTTTTGTGTTCTCTCTCTCTTTCTCTCTCTCTCAAATCAATATCCTTGGGAGAGAATTAGAAAACATATCCTTGGGAGAGAATTAGAAAAAAATGAATAAGTTCTGGGGAGCTCCTTTACAGTATAATGCCTGTAGCTGAAAAGTACTGTATTATATACTTAAAATTTTTCTAAGAGAGTGAATCTTATGATAAGTGTGCTTACCACAACTAATAATAATAATAATCATAATAATAATAATAGGGGTAAGAGGAAATCTTGGAAGGTGAGTGTATTCTTTAAAAAAATTTAATATATACATTTACTGATTTTAGAGAGAGGGGAAGAGAGAGACAGTGAGAGAAACATTGGTATGTGAGAGACATCAATTGGTTGTCTCCCATTTGCACCCTAACTGGGAATGGAACCCAAGATCTTTTAGTACACAGGATAACTCCAACTGAGCCACATCATCCAGGGCTCGTGGGTGTATTCTTATCCCAAAACTCACCGAGCTGTATTAATTCAATATGTACAGCTTTTGACATATCAATCAGACTTCAACAAAGTGGTTTGAAATAAGAACACTAGACAAAAAAAAAAAAAAAGACAAAATTTTTATAAAGCAAATCTGAAAGGAAACCTGTTTGATTGGTTGTTTAATGGAGAGCCCAGAGCAATAAATTGAGGGAGACCACCCAATAGGTTTCAGCAAAGTTATGGTAGAATTCCCAGCAGTTTGCCCATAGATATTATCTTTGGGATTCAGGAATGAAAAGTGAGAACTCTCTGGAATTTTCAGGAATTTCCCCAAATCATATGTTATTCTTTTAAGTATTTCTAGAATTATAGATTCCTAAAAATTTGCTTAATAAATAAGTACTAAGTTTAGTAATATCTATAAAATGATAGTTTTAATATAACAAATACTCAAACACTAGAAAACAGCAATAAACATTACCACGTAATATTAGAATAATGTAGCATTCAGATCTCCTGGTAATAAGTTAACTAGGTTAACAGCACTAGTCAGAATCTATGTTGAAATGGCTAATTTCAAGACATACTTTGCTTTCAAAACTTGTTATTGCTTAGAACATCATTCATAAGATTTGTATTAAGTACATTATGCATATGAACTTATTAATATGTATCTTTTATTTGCAACAATTACCATGACAGACAGGTAGGTCACAAACACACACTACATAAGGGTTGCTATATGCATGACCAACTGATTAGATCTTTTTCCTTTTTTAATTGAATTTATTGGGGTGACACTGGTTAACAAAATTATACAGGTTCCAGGTGCACAATTCTATACTATGTCATCTGTACACTGTACTGTGTATTCATCCATCACCATTTACCCCCCCACACCCTCCTCAACCTCTCTCCACACACCCCCAATCATCACTACACTGCTGTCCATGTCCGTGAGTTTTTTCTTTTTTGCTCAGTCCCTCCACCCCCCATCCAGCCTCTCCTGCCCCGGCAGCTGTCAGCCTGCTCAGCCTGCTCTGTATCTGTGAGTTTGTCTCTATTTTGCTTGTTCGTTTATTTTGCTCATTAGATTCCACGTATGAGTGAAGTCATGTGGTACTTGTCTTTCTCTGACTGGATTATTTCTCTTAGCACAATGCTTCCCTTGATTAGATCTTGATGGCTTTTCTTCTGCATGTATCTGTCCTGGTTTCCAAAACTATCACCCATAACCTTGGACTCTGTGTCAGTGTTTCCGGCTCTCGAGTTCCTTTGGACTTCAATGGATTCCTTCTCACCAGTAAATCTCTGTGTTACATGCAGAGCTTGAATCTTGCAAGAGAATTATAGAGCTCTTTTCTGTTTTCCTAATTTTTCAATGGATTTTTCTTAGAATTTGGAATTTGGAAAAACACAAATTTCCCAAGCAATGCTGGGAAGGAGTCCTCATATGGAAACACTAGCAGGCTGCAGGTCTAGTGGGGAAGGCCCAACAGCAGGCTCTTTGGAAGGGAAAGTAGGGAGATTAGTGAAAGCTGGGCCTTGGGGCTGTAGCCAGTCCCAAGTCTGGGAAAACAGAAGAGTATAATCCCATCTTCTTCATTTTAGCCTTGGCTGGCATGTGTATTGTAAGCAGAAGCCACCAGACTCATTTGGTAGTTCATGAAGAAACTTTAAAGAAGGGGAGATGATCCACAAGGTGCTTGGGAAAGACAAGTCCTGACCTAGCCACAGGACTTTTTCGAGAAAGGGAAAGTTAAAATTGAACCTATTTCTAAACTTGCGAAAAATTTGAGTTTTCTGCCTAGGTCTTTTTTGTTAAGGTGGCCAAGCAACTTTTTGATAACAGTAAGAAAATTTGGTTTTTATCATTCCAGGGAGAGTAGATCTGTAATCTTGAGACAAGTTTGGTCCTTGAAACTACACTTGTCAAAATGTTTGCAAGTGTAAACTGTGTTAGTTAAAATTAAAACGTAACAACTTAAAGTCATGAGAAGTTGATTTTATCCACCAATACTTGTGATACCGTATTTTGCTGTGGATAACGTGCTCCCATGTATAATGCACACCCATGTTTTTGGCCCAAACTTTCAGGGAAAAAAAATGTATCATTTTAATTTTTTAATTCAGTTTTTATTTACTCATATTTAGAAACAAAACCGATTATCATATTCCAGGGTATTATTTTGTGTATGGATATTGTTGTTGCTTTCTAGAGTTACACTTTTAGCACATAAGCATAAATAAAAGAATTTAAAACATTTATATAGAAACAGAATTAGTACTACCCATGTATAATGTGTGTCCTCATTTTTTCCCTCAAATATTTGGGCAAAAACTGCACATTATATGTGACAAAATATGGTAATTACTCACCAAGACATTACTAACCCTAACTCTAGTTCACTTATCTCTTTAAAAACTTTACAAATTTTCTCAAACTTTGAAAATTAGTTAAAATCCCACTTCCTATTGTAAAAATGGATTAACAAGTAAAATAAAGGGACTCTATAAAATATTAACTTTAAAACTGCTAGAATTTCAATTTGTTATGACTCGGCCCTCTTATGTTTTGCCCACACGAGGAAATTGCTTGCCCTAAGTAAAGCATTGGATTGCTCCGTCCTGCTGCAGAAGATGCTGAGGGCCTGGAGGACAGAGCCAACTGCGTCGTGACTGTGTCGTGATGGCCTGACTGCAGTCTCCAGGCCCATCTCCCTTTGGAAAAGGGCCGGAATCCTAGGATGCAGCTGCAATAAAGAGAGGGGCAAATCCAGGCTGCATCCCTGGGGTTTCTGTGGGAACTTGGGGGACCAACCACAGCAGCTTTGTACCTTTAGTTTTGGACAGATGGCATGAAAAGGGGAAAAAAGCCTGGCACTTTAGGGCTGAGAGGAGTGTGTGGTTACAGTGTGGTTCCTTCAGGATGCTTGTAGGCATGGCTTCTCCACATGGGCCCAGGAGGGGTCAATCAGGGACGACCATGAAGAAACCCCGAGGCAATGTGGGATGAAGAGAGTAATGGACACTGTGAGACACCCCAGGGATTATCACTGTCTGAGCAGAGGAAGGGAACTGGCCAGTCCACAGTTCCAGGGACCCAACTCATGGGGCGAACACAATTACTTCTCTGTAGGGGTTGTGCGATGCCTTGTGTATCAACCTGTCATATTTCTGTTGTTTATAAGGTAACTAACTCATAGTAGAGCTCCAACATTCCCAAAAATCAGAAAGAGAAGAATCAGTGAAAAATGAACTTGGTTACCAAGGGAACAGTCTCCTGACTGTACTAAAGATAGTCACTGAGATGACCTTCACAATGTTCTGACCAATGAAGGCTGGTGGCAGACAGTGAGCAGAGAAGCAGAATTTCATGCAGAACTTTGGGCAGGTAGATAGGTGGTTGCAGGGCCAAAGAAGTAAATCAACAACATCCTTGTCTTTACTAACAGGCAAAGAGCAGAGCAGCTGGAGGAAGCTGAGAACCTCTAGGGAAGTGGGGGAGCCCGAGTCGATTTCTGTCATCCTAGCTACAAGTGTGAGAGAATTACAAGCTTCCCTCAAAGATTAAGGAATGCCAAAGTTAGATTAAGCAGCATTGCTTACAGATGCAGTTTAGCAGGAAGTGATATGTAATGTGGACAGACATTTTGTTTGTGTTTTAAATCTTTTTATTTTTTTAAGATTTTATTTATTTTTAGAGAGAGGAGAAGGGAGGGAGAAAGCAATGTATGGTTGCCTCTCACATGGTCCTCACTGGGGACCTGGCCTGAAACCCAGGCATGTGCCCCCACTGGGAATCGAACCGGGACCCTCTGGTTCCCAGACCGCGCTCAATCCACTGAGCTACACCAGCTGGGCATGTGTTTTAAATCTTTTTATTTTGAAACAATTTCAGACTTACAGAAAAGTTGCCAACATAGTACAGAGAATTCTTGTATATCCTTTACCTTTCATCCAGATTCATTTTATCACATTTGTTTTATTATTTTCTGTTCTAACTCTCTGCTCCATCATTTGTTGTCCATCTGTTCATTTGTCCACCCATCCATCCACTGCTCTATCATTCTGTCTATCTATCTATCTATCTATCAATCATCTATCCATAATAAGTACATATAAAATCTCAGATAATGCCTCCCCCCAGTCCATCTTCCAGTGAGTATTTCATAAAATCAGGGATGTTCTCATATGGCTGGAGTACAATGATCAATATCAGGAAAATAACATTGATACAGGACTAATATCTAACCAACAAGCCTTATTTACATTTCACCAGTTGCCCACTGCTGTCCTTTATAACCAAAGAAAAAGTAATTTCCCCTCCGGCCCAGATTCCAATCCCGGGTCACACATTATGTCTAGTTCCCCTTTCTGGGGCAAGTTCCTCAGTCTTTCTTTCTCCTTTGTGATTTTGATATTTTGAAGCACACAGACCATTTATTTTGAAGAATGTCCCTCAATTTGGGTTTAATTCATGTTACCTCAAGATTATAGATTCAAGTTCTGTATTTTTGTCAGGAATATCATAGAAATGATGTATTCTTCTGGGTGATTCATATCAATGGGCACAGGATATCCATTTGTTCAGTAACTAGTGGTGTTACCATTGATCACTTAGTTAAGATGGTGCCTGCCAGGTTTCTCCACTGTGAAGTTACTTTTTTTTCTTTGTAGTTAATAAATATCTTCTAGAGAATGACTTTGACACTGTGTGTGTATCCTGTTCCTCACTACCCTTTAGCTCTAACATCCATTGATGATTCTTGCCTGAAACAACTTTAACTACGTGGGCTGCCAAATAATTTTCTAAACCCATAATTCTAATTACAATTTTTAGTTGGAATTCTGCCATAAAGGAAAATTTTCTTTTCTTCTTATTTATTCATTTGTTCATTCACCCATCCATTCATGCATTCATTTGTATAAAGTTATAGATCCTTATTTTATTGTATGGCTTATAATCTACTTAATACAAATCATTTTAATGCTCACATCATCTAAGATTTGGCCAGTGGGAACCCCTTAAATCTAGATGCTGTAAATTGTGACATGTAGTTTCTTATTTTCTAACATAGGAAGATATCCCAGCCCCCCAGCTAAAGTTAGTGATTTCTCCAAGGAGCCCTAATTTCTTTCACTGGAAAACATTTAGAAACCAAGATTTGGGGGCTGGATGCTGAGTGTGCTAGAGCGAGTGTGTATTCATTTAAACTAGAGAAATAGAATCAGGTTCACTTGGGTTTGTACTCCATTTTTTTTGTTTGAGCGTATGAAATATAACATAATTCTAAAAGTCTAAATTATAGGAAAAAATGTATATTTTGAGAAGTGCCACTCCCTGCACAGCTATTCTATCCTGTTCCTGTTCCCAGTCCTTCCCTCCCTGTTCCCAGCCATCACCCCTCAGTAACCAATCTCATTAGTTTCTGGTTTATCTTTATGCTTCATTTTGCAGAAATAAACTGATGCATGCATATTTTTTCTTTACTTCTTATCTAAAAGGTACATACTATAGATGCCATTTTCCCTTTTTACACTGGAAATCACTCCATATTAGTTCAAAGAAATATTCCTACTTCTTTCTACAGCTGCATAGTTCTCCCTTGTGTCGATGCATTCAACTACTCTCTGGTGCTTGAGTATATACCTTGTTTCTAATATCTATCAATAAATACTGCAAATAATTACTCTGTGCATAAGTATTTTCTTAATTTTGGGGGTGTGAATTCCTTGAGGTAGAATTATTGACACGAATTGAAAATGCACGTATAATCTTTTTAGATATTGCCAAATATCTCTCCAAAAGGATTGTATGAGTTTGTATCCCTACCGTCAAAATATAAGGTTACCTGTTTCCCATAACCTAGAACAGAATGTGCTGTCATACTTTTTAACTTCATGAACTTGAGCAATGATCTCAGTACAGTTTTAATTTACACATCTCTATGAATAAGATTAAACATTTTCCTATATGTTTAAGATATTGTGTCTTTTGTCCATTTTCCTAATGGATACAAGCTTTTTAAAAAACTTTTCTATGAATTGTATTTTCCCTTCAGTTTGCTAGGCAGAAACTAGAAGTTATACATTTGCTTAACATTTATCTTGTCCCATAAATTTTTCATGATAAAATCTTATCTGTGACAATGTTTTAGATTTTGTTATGGGTGGTATTCACTGTGAAAATTTTACCAAGCTGTGCACTTATGACTTGTGCATTTCTAAAAGCTTATTTTAAAAATCCATGCCCTGGCTGGTGTGGCTGAGTGGATTGAGCAACAACCTCAGAACCAAGAGGTTGCTGGTTCGATTCCCAGTCAGGACACATGCCTGGGTTGCAGGCCAGCTCCTGAGTAGGGGGCGTGTGAGAGGCAATCCCACATTGATGTTTCTCTCCCTCTCTTTCTCTCCTGTTCCCCTCTAAAAATAAATTAAATAAATAAATAAATTCTTAGCCAGTTTAACTCTGTGCTAAATTAGCAGTCTTGCTTGCCAGTTGCTTAAAGTAAGCCTAATGATTCCCAGAATCGTACCCAAGTAGCTCTGATGTGAGGCAAAAAGGAAAAAGTGACCCGCTGAAGAAGAGGCCCTGTAAGCTCACGATTAAAGGCTGAGCTCACTACACACACACACACACACACACACAGAGTCCTTCTGCCTCCCCTCCCACCATGGTGCCCATACTCATCCTCTGAGACCTAGCCAAAACTGGCTGCCCTGGACATGCCTTCCCACCTCACCAGCTAGGGAAAGGATTTACCCATTGGACAGCAGTAGGAGCCCTGGTTTCAAGTTTTTCCTACAATCCCTCCTTTGTGTCCCAATAAGAGATGCCCCTCTGTTTCATGCCCCATTTTCTCCATAATTTTCAGGGACTGTAGAAGAAATATATAATCAAGTTTATTAAATGTTATAAGTACTTTGAGAAAGATTCAGATAGCTTGGGTGTTTCTACCATTTTCTGTGAATTGTATTTTCCCTTCAATTTGCTAGGCTGAAGCTAAAAGTTCTACATTTGCTTAACATTTATCACATCCTATAAAGAACTGTGATTAGCTAAGGTACATTCTCTGCTGCTCTCAGCCTCTGGAACCTTGTTGATACAGGAGAGGTTGAATAATTCAAATAAAGCTGCTGTGTGTGGATAAATGGAGATTTTAAAGATTATTGTCTATTTGTTGTATCTTTCAGGACAGCCAAGAAAGAAGGAGTAGGAGCAGCAACATGCCTTCAGAGAATTGGTGGCACCTGAATAGCTGTCTCACTGTCGCCCGAGGATGATGACCGTCCTCTCTGGTATGGCAGCCCCAAGGCGGTGGGGAGTCCCTGAGCAGATGAGCTTGGAGGAGACATGTGATAGTAGTTGTCAGGGATGAAGACTAAACAGCATTGGCCAGACAGCCAGATGACGGTGGCTATTTCAAGGAGTTTCCAAGAATGGCATTGATATATATTCCAAGGGAAGCTGGGGGTGGGACATTGAATCTCCTTACCCCTCCCCAGCCAGAACTCCTAGACACATGCACAGAGCTCATCTCCCCGCATCCTATGTGTCACAGGCTGAAGTCACAGTAAACACCCACTTCCACTTTCTTTCTCTCACCCTCTCCCACTCCGAACAGCATTGGGAGTAGAAGCCATTTAAGTGGCAAGAACTGGTGTTCTAAATCCAGGCTCTCTGAGGATCCCTGGGTGTTAGCTGGAACCCCAGTTTTGGGCGGTATGCTTGGGTTGCCCATGCTTGTGTGGTATAGGCCTGGAACACAGGCACCTGAGTACCCTTCTTTATCTCCAGGCAGCATTTGGTGGCTCCGTTTATGAGGATGAGAAGAGAAACAGAATCAAGGTATCAAAATGTGCTAGCCGTGCGTCATGTCTCCTGCTGGAGGGGTCCCACAATCCTCTGCCAGCCAGCCAAAGGACAAATGGAGCAGTGTAGAGTTAGGCCACCCAGTGCTTTCTCTGCTAGCTCTGGGGAAACTAACCATAGAACTGGGAGTAAGTCTTGCAGTGCTGGATTCTAGCGTTACCATCTGCCTCTCCTGAGACCGAAGCATCAGGTCAGTGTGACTGACAAGACATGATGACCTTGGAGAGCCATGCCCTTCTCTGCTTTTCCTTCCTTTTCACATCTTCACCCCTGAGTGCATGAAACCCACCGGGATTCTCCCACACTCATCAGTGGGGCTCTGTGGTTGGCCTGGAGCAGGAGCTACACTCAGGAATCTCAGCCTATTTTTCTCACCACTCTGGGGGACAGTTCCTACCTCTCCTGTGTGGGGCTTCACCAGAGTTTACTACTGGGAACAATGAGGGCTTTAGAGCTAGAGCATCTAGGTTATATCCCTGCTCCACCATGTACAAACACAGCATCTTTTGAAAATTACCTAAGTTTCAATTTCCTTATCTATAAAATGGGTTTAGGGTTAATATTAGGGTTAAAATTAAGGTTAATATTTATTGAGCATCCTGAGGCAGAGGCCTCTCCCCATACTAAAGAGGGAAGAGGAAGGAGGGGTCATCCTTCTCCTTATTCCCAGGTGCCAACTTCAAACGCTCTGAACTCTTCCTTCCTTACCTCTGAGGCTCAGCAATTGATGAGCTCGCCATTATCCTGGTTCTCTTCTCCCAAACCTCCCACGCCCTCTTCCCCTTCCCACCTTTTGGCAAGAATAACTCACATGATCTGCCTTAGTGTGGAGATGACTCCGTTTTCCCTCTGCTATCATCCTCAGAGTTTACAGCCTCCATTTGTCTAGTGAGAACGCTGATCTCTCTGTTCCACATCGGATTACCAGCCACCATGTATTTTAACAGCAGAAAGGGCACCAGCTCTACATCCAAATCCCTGCTTCCCTCCCTAACCATCACCTCCCAAACTGCCCCCAACAACCCTGCCCCCCAAAGTCACCTGGTCCTGGCCACACTGGACTCCCTCTGTCCCCACCTCTCCCACCTCCCAGGGTGCACCCATGCAGCATCACTAGTCAGGGTGGCTCTCTCTGTTCTTGAACTCCTCTTGGCCCCTACTTCCAGACCACGCAAGGCTCCTGGAGATGGCCACCAGCAGAGTAGGCCTGGCCCACAAGTGTGCCTGCAGAAGTCTGGCCTCCGCACGTGGCTTATTCCTTAAGGTTGCTCCTCCAGGCCTCTCCAGCAGGCTGTATCCCTTGATGCTCACTGCCACTAAATGCCTTTATTTCCAGTTTGTCAGAAGACTCGCTTCCCGTCAAACTAGCCCCTCGCCGAATGTCGAATGTCGTGAGCAGTCCTCCAGATGCTGCTCGCAGGTGGTCTTTTCAAAGGAGCTGCCCTGCCTCGGTCTCTGCTGCCAGCAGCCCCGTGCTCTAAGCCCAGCTATCCTTGACACATACAAAGAAACAACACTCGTCCTGTCTGGCACGTTTCTTTCATTTTTCCTTTTTGGCAGCTTCCTTTTCTACGGACTTTAAAGATATCCAAATTTCCCAATATTAGAAAGGGGGGAAAAAGATCCTTAACTCTGCCTTCTTTTTCAAATAAACTTTCAATGTTTTTCTCCCTTTCAGAAGAAAATTTCCTAGGCAGCCAGGCAATAACAAGCAGTGGATAAGAGTCTGTCTTTGAATCCTAAACATTTACTATGCGTGTGAGACCTAGGGAATATTATTTGACTTTTCTATGCTTTAGTTACTTCATAGGTAAAGTAGAGCTAGTGATAATTCTTCTCTTATAAAATTTATTTAAGACCAAATTAGATCATGTGTAACCCTGTGTCTGGTACATAATGCTCAATAAATCGTATCTACTATAATTTGCTGTGACCTTTCTGGTAGAGTCTGTGGTCTTTTTTCTATTTTCTTGTCACTTACAAGTAAAATGTACTTCAGCGGTATTTCTTACATTCTGGATCTTGTATGTTTTTGCTTTGTTTTTTATTTGGAGGGTTGTTGACTTTCAGGGTTTTTTTTTTTTTATTTTGTTTGGTTTTCTTCACATTTACAAAAGAAGTATGTGCTTTTTTAGCTTAGAAAATATATATTGAAAATTAGAAGCACTCATAATGGACTAACATGGAATATAGATTTTATGCCTGCTCTTTAAATTTAACATTACATCATGTGCATTTTACAATTTCATTATTTTTTTTCAAATATATATTTGAGAGTAGTTTGAATGGCTATATAACATTCAGTTCGAGGGATGAACAAAAATCTCCCCGACCACCCGGCTGGGGGGTTCAGTTGGCTGGAGTGTCATGGATCATCATGCCATGCACCAAGAGGTGGCGGGCTCAGTAACAGTCAGGGCATGTGCCTGGGTTGCAGGTCTGACCCCCAACATCCCTGGTTGGGGCACATATGGGAGGCTGCAGATCGATGCTTCTTACATTGGATCTCTCTCTCTCTTCCCCTTTCTCTTTCTCTAAAATCAATAAAAGCATATCTTTGGGTGAGGATTAAAAAAAAATCTCCCCTACTGATGGACATTTAATTTTTCCTAATATTTTGCTATGATAAGTATTAAGATATTTTCTATATGAATCTTGACCTACATTCTACATTGTTCCTTAAAATAAGATATTGTCTTAAAAGAAAATTAATGCCTTTAAATAGGGCATAATTAGTTTTGGGGCTCTGATTGGTGTCAAGATTTTTTCTATAGACAGTTAAATTGCTTTCTGGAACTATTCCCACCAGCAACTTGAAAGAGCACCCCCTACAGGTCTCCTTCTCTTTTCAAACCCTGTTGACTACAAGTGATCTCCTCCTTCTCACTACCTTTCCCAGAGATTTTTCTCACGTTCTAAGCTGTCACACCATCTGGAAGACTCCAAATGAAGACTTTCACCCACACTGTCCCTAAATTCAGATGTGTCTCCACTCTCAACTCTGCTTCTCATCTTGAAGTCCAGATACCTCAAGTAGGCTTCATCTCTCTGCACTGGGTCTCTTCTCAGTCACTACCATGGTCCCTCTTGCGGTCTTCAAGGTCATAACTTCCTCTGATTGACTCAAAATGTTAATCATGAATTTGGAAGAAAAAAAGGAATTGTTTAGTCTACCCCCCCTCAATTCTGGAAAATATCTTTGGTAAATTTTTAATAGAATGAATGTGTAAGTTCTGTCTACAAAGTAAGTAGAGCACAAAAGGGCCCCAACATTCAATCAGAAATAATGTTCACATGTGAAAGAATTGAGATAAGACGGTTACAAAAGTGTTGGATAGAATGAACTGACTCGAAACTGACTTAAAAGCAACAAACACTATGAGCTACATGATTGCCTCCTTTAACTTTTATTTTTTTATTTTTATTTTTTAGCAAGCTCTTGCTTCTTTTAAAAAAATATTTTATTTATTTTTAGAGAGTGGGGAAGGAAGAGAGAAAGAGAGGGAGAGAAACATCAATGTGTGGTTGCCTCTCATGTGGCCCCTACTGGGGGCCTGGCCTGCAACCCAGGCATGTGCCCTGACTGGGAACCTAACTGGTGACCCTTTGGTTCCCAGCCCACGCTCAATCCACTGAGCCACACCAGCCAGGATGCCTCCTTTAACTTTTGGAGTTCTTGACCTAGTGACCATAAAAAGGAGTCCAGCCTGGGCTTCAGAGTGGTGGGGCACACTCCCCCTGGATGTGGGGCAGCTCCAGGTCTCACCTAGTTACAATCTGTATTCTACCTGCCACTTCAGCACCTAAGAAAGTGATCTTCCAAAATTCTCTTGAAAAGGCAAGTCTCAAAATGTTTGGGATGTCATAATTGTTTCTTTAGCATAAGTAATATCTTTAATTTCCAGGAGAGTTAGAAGTATAAATGTTAAGGAAATCAAACACATAGTATTTGTTAAAGATTCTGTATATATTACTATACTTAAGTACATGCTATGCTTAAGAAAAATTGTCTAACAGATTAATCTTGTGCTACCAACTTAAAAATGTGTAATTGAATATTTAAATCTATGGTATTATGCTGAAATCTTACTGGCTTGCAAACACCTTTGAACTTTTAAGAGAACTTAAGAATCATTCAATTTAAAGTCAGATAATTGAATTTCTTAAGAAAAATGTTTTGCCCTGGCTAGTGTGGCTCAGTGGACTGAGTGCCGGCCTGTGAACCAAAGGGGAGTCAGTTCGATTCCCAGTCAGGGCAAGTGCTGAGTTCGATTCCCAGTCAGTTCGATTCCCAGTCAGGGCAAGTGGGTTGTGGGCCAGGTCCCTAGGAGGGGGCTCATGAAAGGCAACCACAAACTGATGTTTCTCTCCCTCTCTTTCTCTCTCCCTTCCCCTCTCTAAAAATAAATAAATGAATGAAATCTTTAGGAAAAGAAGAAAGAAAAAATTTAATGTATTAAATTTATAAATATAGTCTATATGTTTAAGGAAATTTATTAAATTGTAAAATCCTCTTTAAAGTTGCTAAAAGAATAGATCTTAAAAGTTATCATGAGAAAAAAAATTGCCACTGTATGTGTGTGATGCTAACTAAACACATTGTGTGTGGTAATCATTTTGCAATATACACAAAAATGATGTATATTGTGTTGTATACCTGAAATATACAATGTAATATGTCAATTATATCTTAATGATAAAAAATAAATAGAACACAACAAATAACTTAAATCTTATAAATTTGAAGAAAGGAGCTAATTCCTCAAAAACCGTAAACAACCAAAGCTCAATCATCAAAAATAATCATAAAAACTCAAAATAAAGTATCTGAATAGTCCTGTACCATTAAAAAAAAATTTAGCACTAGCTGGTGTAGCTCAGTGGATTGAGCATGGGCTGGGAACCAAAGGGTTGTCGGTTCAATTCCCAGTCAGGGCATATGCCTGGGTTGAGGGCCAGGTCCCCAGTGAGGGCCATGTGAGAGGCAATCATACATTGCTGTTTCTCTCCCTGTCTCCCTCCCTTCTCCTCTCTCTAAAAATAAAAATAAAATCTTAATAAAAAAGTTTTTTAATTCAGGATTTTAAAACTCATGAAAAAGAATTCTCCAGGCCCACAAGATTTCACTGAATAAGTATACTAAATATTTTAAAGAAGGATTATATTGGCTAGAATTTTAGTACCTGTTGTACACCAATTTAAGACAATATTGCCCAGAGAACATCTCTTCCAGAAATCGTTCTATTCTATAATTTTTGTCAAAAGCATAAGTTTTATCAATAGAAAGAGGGAACAATGCCTAACTCACTCTTTAAGGCCAGTACTAAAACCACACAGTACAAAAAAAAAGAAAAAAAGAGGCTGCAGACCGTTATCTCTAATGAACTTAGACACAAGAATCTTCAACAAAATACCAGCAAATCAAATCCAGCAAAGTATGTAAAAAGTATGCACCATGACTAAGTGTGATTTATTCCTGATATACAAGACTGGTTCAACATTTGAAAATTAGTGTAATCCATCATGTCACTAAGCTAAAGAAAAAAAAATGTGATCATATCGATTGACACAGCAAAAGCATTTGACAAAATCCAACTCATATTTGTAAAGCAAATTCTTAAAAAGTTAGAAACATAGGGAAATCAATTGATAAGGAGCATCTACAAAAAAATCCACAGCTAATGTTATACCTATTGTGAAAGCCTCAATGCTTTCTCCCTGCATTTGGGCACAAGGAAAGAATGTTTACTCTCACCACTCTTAATCAGCATAGTACTAAAACAGCTAATATAATAAAACATGAAAAGCAAAAGTCATATGGATTAGACACTTAAAAAGTGATTGGTAAAACTTGATAGGTTTGTAGATAAAATAAGATTTGTAAGCAGAACATAAAAGTTTAAAGAAAAACTAGAGTTCTTTAATTTATAAGTTCAATAAATTGAATATTAACTTTTTAAACAAAAGTAAACCTGTAGTTTATTTTCTGCACTCAAAAGAAACCATTAAGGATGTCAAAAATTCACATTATCTACACTATGCCTTCCAGATGCTCTTTTGTAGGAGAACTTAAACCATTAGACTGTGAGAGAGTCCTCCTCCTGCCCATTATGTTAAATCAAACTCCTTGATCTCCAACAACTGGTCTTCGTTCTGCCCTCCTGTGGACACTGAGCAAGTCCACTTCTTCTTTCACATGAATACAGCATCACCTTTTCTCTAGATTCACCTCTCCTCTAGCCAATACCTCCAGGTCTGCCAATCTTTTATTTGTTCTGCAACCATTTCTGAAATGCCTGCGAAGTTTCACACACTGTGTTAGATGCTAGAGAGAAAACAACAAATAAAAACCAGGCCCTGTCCCCCAACCTACAGCCTAGTGATAGCAAGAAGCAAGTGAGTAGGCAATTAGAACAGATAATTGCCTACGAAAGTTAACAGGACCTGATAACACATGGAGAATCCAGAGGGACACTTTGCATTTGGCCCAGTGAAGAGGTGGGAGAAGAGGAAACAATGCCTGAGCTAAGAGGGAGCATGACCTTTTGTAGAATTACATGCATTTCCATACAGTTGGAGCTTGGAGTAGGAAGACAGGACTTACTCTCTTCCTCCTTCTCACTGGTGTCATCTAGTTCTGAGAGACTTAATGTACGATTCAAAAACCCTCTGAAGTTGTAAACAGAATTGTGCACATATGTGCACATATGTATTTTTCTGGAGACAGTCCATAGCTTGCAGCAGATTTTCAAAGAGGTCATTAGCTTTAAGTTAGGAATTACTTAGATTGTCCATGCCTTTTTATATGTGGCTTCTGAACCTAATACACAATGAACATGCTCAGAGGTATGTTCACAGACTAAGCATTGACTCCTTCCATCAGCACATCACATTCCTGCCAATGTGACTTAATGCAACCCTATCACACAATAAATTCACACATAGACACATAGACAACCCTCATGTCATTGTTATGTAAATTTTGACAGATTCCCTCCACCTTGTTCTTGGTCAATGGATACCAAAGAAAAGTCAAGACTTTTAGCCCTAGTGTGGCTCAGCGGATTGAGTGCCAGCCTGCGAACTGAAAGGTAACCTGTTTGATTCTGTCAGGGCACATGTCTGGGTTGTGGGGCAGGTCCCCCGTCAGGAGCGTGTAAGAGGCAACGTATTGATGTATCTATTGTACATAGACATTTCTCTCCTCTCTTTCTCCCTCCCTTCCTCTCTCCATAAATAAATTTTTAAAAAATCTTTTATATAGTCCCTGTCAAACTTCAGCTTAGTGTTCCAGACTCTCTGATTATCATCAAAAATAAAACTGATCACAATGGCTAATATCTATTGAATACTCTTTATGTACCAAGCACTGTGCTAAAATGTTTTACACGCGTTATCTCATTTAATCCTGCCACCCATTGCTATTATCAGCTCCATTTTATAGATGAGGAAATTGAGTCTCAGAGAGGGAAATAAAATTGCTAAATGTAACTGAACTATGATTCTAAACCAAACTATTTTTTTAATTTTTTAGTATGTATTTTTAAATTGTTCAAATACAGTTTTCTGCCTTTCCCTGCCACCCCAGCCCAACCTCCCAGCCCTCCCCACTCCCTTCCTGCCTCCCTCCCCCACCTTGTTTTTGTCCATGTGTCCTCTATAATTGCTTCTGCAAACCCTTCACCCTTTTCCCCTAAAATTCCCTCCCCTCTCCCCTCTGGTCACCGTCAGCCTGCTCTCAACTTCAGTGTCTTTAGTTATATTTTGCTTGTTTGTTTACTAAACCAAATTCTTAACTGTTTAGCAATAACAGATTCCATATTTCTTTTCCCTAGCCACCTCCTCCCACTTAGTCAACACACTCAGTGTTTCACACCCAGTTCCCTGTCTCTAGTGTTTTCCCTATACAAGTCCACAAAACAAATATTTCTCAAACACTATCAAATCACATCTGAACCTCTCAGGTTATATTTTAATATATCTACCCTTTTAAAAGTACGTGACTCACCAGTTTAAAATCCTAATATATGTGCAGTCTATTTTTGGCTGCCTTGGAACATGACTCTAAAGTGGGCTTCTTCCTACTTCCAGGGTCTGTCAGACAGTGATCATCAACATCTGTCTCTGCTATCAGTCGTCACACCTACAACTCCCCAGTTAGGTGGTAGTAGACATTCTAAAAGACAGCAAAGGGGTGTGCCATGGACAGTCAGGGGGGACGCCTTTGACCATGTGGTGGACATAAAGACTGCTGGTGAGTCCCCTAGACACTCAGTCACCATGGGAAGCACCCTCTGCTTCTTTCTCCCCTCCTCCTAGTTGATTTTAGGAAGAAGACCAGGCATGAGAGGGAGCACTAGCCTGCTTCCTAGCATACAGGGAGCCTAACCAAATCATGATTTGCATGGATGAGGGAGCTTATCTTTGAAAAAAAAAAAAAAAAGCCCACAACTGAACTCCATGAGGTGTTATTGTAAGCCTCAGCTATGAGTTTGTTGTCAGGGAACCTTTCAAATTTTCATTCTGACCCTGCCTTACTCAGTGAGTTTGAACAAGTAGGTTGTTTTGTGTCCCAGTTTTTTTCCATTTGTTAGTGGAAATGTTATCTACCCTGCATCCCTCAAAAGGTTCCTGTGAGGGCAACGTGCAAAGTAACAGGACAGATGTGACTGGTCACAGGGAAAAAAATTCCCTTGGCTACATCTTTCACTTGGTGCCAGATCTCCTCTATCCCCTGGAGGGATTTCCATTTAGCCTCTTTCTTCTCTAGCCCTCTGTTCAGCTGCCCACCTTCTGCATATACAAGGAGCAGCAGGAGGGTGGAGGGAGGCAGTATGAAGAGGGGGAAAAGGGGATTGAAAATTACTGTCAATGAATATATTACCATAGAGAATGAATGCAACAGATCAGAGCCTTTCTACATAGCCTACCTGTACCTGAAATAGAACTGTCTTGCTATGACTTTTTGAATGAACTTGGAAGTGCTTAGTTATAAGTACAGGTTTGGGTTTCACCATGACTCATTACCCAGGATGCTTAGCTCCTGCCTCCCCATCATCTAACACGGAGTCCAAATCTGGCAAAGGTTGTTATGGGCTGAGCCCCAACAGACTCATCCTATCTGGGCAAAGAAGATTGTGGAAGATACCTGTGAACTGCATTCATTACAGTAATACATGATGGGGGTATTGCCTGGAATAGGTCCTGATCCAAGCAGATATGTTCATCCAGTGGGTTTTTCATATGAGAACACTGTTGGAAAGAGTTGGAGAAAGAGCGCCATCAAGCCTCCCCAGGTTCTATATTTTCTCTGATTCTCCAAGGGTGCGAGAAATGACCAGCAAAAGGGACCAGCAGTTTAGTATCCTGGCAGCAATTTTCTAAGCACTAGGCAAATGCTGAAGTGAGGCATTGATATGATACCAACTTCCTGGGAACACCCACCCCCTTGGCCCATCCCAGCACATATAGAGAATGAGCAATCATGCCTGCATTCAGGTGGGCAAGGATCCTAATTGAGAAACTGAGAGGGTCAGAGCATGGGCTGTAGTTTGCAAAGTAAAAGAGTAGGAAGAGAGAGGGGTTCTGGGGAGCAAGAGATAAACAGAAACTGAAAGGGTCCAAGGGCAAAAAGCCTAAGGAGTTGGGAATAGGAAAGGAATCTTGAACAGGATGGATTTTGCAAACCCTTTTCTGGGTAGTCTTGTGATTCAGGTTTCATTGTCTGTTATAGTCAAACATTTAAAATCTGAAATGCAATTTTATAATACATATTCTTCCATAGCCCACGATGTTGTGGATTGGCTTCAGGGCTGGATAAACATTTTTCAGATACCAGTCAAAGTTTTACATTTCAGTTTCTTCAGAGTGCCATTCTGGAAGAAATGTCTCCATAATCGATTCCAGAGTTCTGTAAATAAACCCTGGAATGTCTCTAAAGGGTATGAATGATGCCTGAGGAAACTGGGTATTTTTCTGATGGCTTATAAAGTAACCTAGAAAATTTATAATTTTCCAGGGAAAGTGAAAAGAGCTTGAAACTTAGGAATCTCATTTGGTTTCAAAGACTCATGCAAGGCCAGCATAGTGGGGTCCCTTGGGTTTGCTTCTCATCATTAGCAGGCTGATGCAGATTGTTCCTGTTAGAGATAATATTTATATCAATAAGATAATAAATACTACCCATGACAGTCAGAAAAGGCTTTTAAAAGAAATATTGTGTTAGCAAAATTTGGAAGTTAAAAGACATTTTCTAAAAGTGGTATCTGTGGAGAATTAAAGTAAAAGAATGAGGCCAGAGCCACGGCTCAGGAACAGAAGAAAGCAAATCCCGCTGACCTCTGGTGGCAGGGACAATGGTATGGCCTCAGCCAAGAAGGTCACCTTCATTCATGTGCATCCAACAGGATTATTGTCCTTATTGCCATCATCCCACATCCTGTTTATGTCCTCTTAAGACAGGGAATTGATGACGGATGAATCTTATCTCGACCACTTAATAACTTATTACCTTAAGCGAGTTTCTTTTAACTCTCTGTGTTTTGGTTTCTTCATCTGTAAACTTAGAATGATAAAAATAAAACCTACCTAAGGTAAACTCTGTGTTCACCTCCTCCTATGACCACATGAAAACTACAACTAAATTATATAACAACAACTTTTGAGAACCACCTGAAGACTAGTTGAACAGAAAGGAGGCACATCGAGACTAGCCAGAGGGACATAGACGCAGAACAGGCTGGTTCCACACCCACACATGGTGACTGAGAATTGGGAAGGATATCTCAACCATGAAGGTCTACACTTAGGGGTCCCAGGCTCACACCAGGCTCCCCAGCCCCAAGCACCAGTGCCAAGAAGAGGAGCCCCCACAATATCTGTCTGTGAAAATCAGCAGGGATTCCATCCAAGTGAGACACAGGGCTCCTCTCTCTTTTTTTTTTTTATAAGTAGAAAATACACAAAATATTTATTTCCAAATATTTAGATTTTGCATTTAAATTCAATTTTAAAAATTCAAGCATATTTGCAGTTAGTTGGTTTCTTGTGGGTTTTTTTTTAGACTTCAAGAAAAAATTACTTTTCAGTTTAAAAATTCATCTGTTCTGGAACCCAGGTATCCTCTTAAATGACCTGAGCACAAAATCATTTGCTCACAACTTGCCCTAAATTCCAGTGAAGGAACAGCATCTTGAAAAGCACCAGGGACAAATGGGAGGAACTGAATCGACTGGCTTTGGGGTGAGGGTTGAAGGGGCAGTTCTCTCCTAGACAGAAGAGCTGGCAGGTGCCATTGTTCTCTTGTTGAGCCCTCCCCCTACCCAGACTTCAGGCAGAGGTGGGCACCACATCTGGTCTCCAGCAACCTGGCTAACTCCAATTGCCCCTGCTGGGTGATACCCTGAGACCCTATCCCACTGAACTCTCTTTGAGCATGACCCTCTTTCAACAGCTGTTCATAAGTGGCCAGGTTCAGCCTGAGCTGTGGATCTTCCTAAAAATTTCTCAAAGATTTACAACCCCAAACAAGTGGTGGCTGTCTTCTTCATGCCCTGCACCTCTTGCTGAGCAGCCCCGAGTCCAGCATGAGTGACAGTCATACTTGGTTCACAGTATAACTGCTACAAGATGCCTCCAAGCCCACAGAAGGAGCTACCAGCCACAGATCATTTTGTAGCAGCTCCTACCAGGTGGCCCTGGGCCAGGCAGGCAGCATCTGACTTTAGCTAGCACTAAAGCTCCTCTCAAGAGACCCCAGAAACAACATACCTAGTGGCCACCTTTAAACCACACCAGAGCACCACCCAGTTAGCTCCACAAGTGACACAGCAAAAGGGTGGACTCAGTAGACAAAAGAGCCCCACAAAAGTGAACCTTGATCTGTCAGGTCAGCCCCACACAATAAATTGTCTGCTATAGTCATGGCCAGTCCTCACACCCAGCCAGTCTGAAGGTCAATACCACACACCGATGTGCCAACAAAAATCAAGATTACACTACAACAGGAGTGCACACACGCTTCACACAAGGAACAGCCCCAGAATACCCATTTCAAGTGACCATGGAGACTGTGCCACTGGGCCCCATAAGACACCTACTATATAAGGTGACCCTCCCAAGACTGGGAGATGTAGATCATCTACCTAATACATAGAAACAAATACAGAAGGCAGTCAAAATGAGGAGAAAAAGAAACATGTCCTGAATTAAACAATACAACAGTCCAGAAAAAGAACTAAACAGTCCAGAAAAAGAACTAATTGGAAGCGAGCAATCTACACATACAGAGTTCAAAACACTGGTTATAAAGACATTCAATGAACTTAGAGAAAGAATAGATGACTTCAGTAAGAACTTATACAAAGAGATATAAGCTATAAAAAAGAACCAGTCAGAAATGAAGAATATATTAGATAGTGTCAACAGCATGTGGGATAAAGCAGAGAACCAAATCAGTGATTTGGAAGAAAAGGTAGTAGAAAACACCCACTAAGAAAAACAAAAGAAGAATTTTTAAAAATAAGGATACTTTAAGGGATCTCTGGGGCAGCATCAAGCATACATTTGCATCATAATGGTGTGAGAAGGAGAAGAGAGAGAACAAGGGATTAAAACACTATTTGAAAAAATAGTGACTGAAAACTATCCTAATCTGGCAAAGGAAATAGACATACAAATCCAGAAAGTGCAAAGTCCCAGAAATGATGATCCCAGAAAGGTCCACACCAAGGCACATCTCAATTAAAATGACATGCTTAAAAAAAAAAGAAAGAGCCCTGACTGGTGTAGCTCAGTGGATTGAGCGCGGGCTGGGAACCAGAGGGTCCCAGTTCGATTCTCCGTCAGGGCACATGCCTGGGTTGCGGGCCGGGTCCCCAGTGAGGGCCATGTGAGAGGCAACCATACATTGCTGTTTCTCTCTCTCTCTCTCTCTGTCTCCCTCCCTTCCCCTCTCTCTAAAATAAATAAATAAAATCTTAAAAAAATATATTATAAAAAAAAAAGAGAATCTCAAAAACAGTAAAGAAAAGTAGTTGCATACAAGGAAGCTCCCATAAGACTGTTAGCTGATTTCCCAACAGAAACATTACAGACCAGGAGGAACTGGCATGAAATATTCAAAGTGATAATAAGCAAGGACCTAAAATCAAGATTATTCCACCAGGCAACACTATCACTAGAATCAAAGGACAGATAAAGAGATTCCCAGAGAAGAAAAAGATAAAGAAGTCCTCCACCAAATGAGTATTATAAAAAATGTTAAAGAGACTTCTCTAAAAAGAAGAAGCAGATCATCCAGACAAAAATATCCATAAGGAAACACCAGCCTTAAATAACACATTAGACCAGATGGATTACTTGATATTTGTGAAACATTACACACTAAGGCAGCAGAATATATGTCTCCTTCAAACACACTTAGAACATTTTCCAGGATAGACCACATGTTAGGACACAAAACAAGTCTCAATACATTTAAATATTGAAATCATATCAAGCATCAGATCACAATGGTAGGGAACTAGAAATCAATTATAAGAAAAAAACTGGAAAACCCACAAAAACCTGCTATTAACAAATGAATGGATTAATGAGATCAAGAAAAATAAAAAAATATCTTGAGAAAAACAAGAATGAAAGTGCAAATGACCCTCAAATATGTGGGGCATAGCCCAAGCAGTTCCAACAAGGAAATTCATAGCAATACAGGTCTACCTCAAGAAACAAGAAAAATATCAAATAAACAAGCTAATCTTACACCTAAAGGAACAAGAGAAGAAATAACAAACAAAGCCCAAAGTGAGCAGAAGCAAGAACAACAACAACAACAACAACAAAAAAAAAAATTGGGGCAGAAGTAAACAAATAACAAAGATCAATGAACCAAGAGCTTGTTCTTTGAAAAGATAAGTAAAATTGATAAACCTTAATCCAGACTTATCAAGAAAAAAAGAGAAGTCTCAAGTAAAAAAAAATCAGAAATGAAAGGGAAGTGGCAACTGACACTACCAAAACACGGAGGAGTATAAGAAAATACTATAAATAATTATATATCAACATGGTAGACAATCTGGGAGAAATGGGTAAATTTCTAGAAACATACAACCTCCCAAGACTAACCTAAACCAAGAAGAAGCAGAAAATCTGAACAGACCAGTCAGTAATCAAAAAACTTCCAACAAAGTCCTGAACCAGATAGAATCACCAGTAAATTTCACCAAGCATTCAAAGAAGAATTACTACCTATCCTTCTCAAGTTAATTGAAAAATTCAAGAGGAGAGAAAGTTCCAAAGCTCATTTTATGAGACCTACATTATCCTGATTCTAAACCAGATAAAGACACTATGGGGGGGGGGGAGAAAGTTATAGGCCAATATCCTTGAAAAATATAGGTGCAAAAATTCTCAACAAAATATTACCAAACTGAATTCAGCAACACATTAAAAAGATTATAGGGTTGGCTGGTGTAGCTTAGTGGATTGAGCATGGGCCTGCAAACCAAAGGGTCGCCAGTTCAATTCCCATTCAGGATACATGCCTGGGTTGTGGGCTAGGTCCCCATTGAGGGGGTGTGAGAGGCAACCACACATTGATGTTTCTCTCCCTCTCTTTCTCCTTCCCATCCCCTTTCTCTAAAAATAAATAAATAAAATATTTAAAAATGATTATATACCATTATCAAGTGGGATTTATTCCTAGGATGCAAGGTTGGATCAAATCCAAGAATCAATTAACATGAAATACCACATAAAATGAAAGATAAAAATCACATGATTATATCAACAGATGTAGAAAAGTGAGAAAAATTCATTATCAATTTATGATAAAGTGGCAATAGAGGGAACATACATCAACATAATTAAAACCATATATGACAAACCCACAGCTAATATCATACTTAAAGGTGAAAAACTAAAGGCATTTTCCTTAAGATCAGGAATAAGACAAGGATGCACACTCTCACCACTTTTATTCAACATGGTATTAGAAGTCCTAGGCATAAAAATCAGACAAGAAAAAGAAATAAAAGACATCCAAATTGGAAAGAAAGAAGTAAAACTACCATTTTCAGTTGACATGATACTGTGTATAAAGAACCCTAAACACTGCACCAAAAGCTATTAGAACTGATAAATAAATTCAATAAAGTAGTAGGATATAAAATAACTATTCAGAAACTAGTTGCATTTTTATACACCAATAACAAACTATCAGAAAAAGAAATTAAGAAGACAATCCCATTTATAATTGCATCAATAAAAATAAAAGGCCTAGGAATAAATTGAACCAAGGATATAAAAGACATGTACTTGGAAAACTATAAGACATTGAAGAAACCACACACAAAAAATGGAAGAATATAGCATACTTATAGACAGGAGGAATTAACGTCATTAAAATGTCCATACTACTCAAATAAATCTACAGATTTAATGCAATCTCTATCAAAATACCAAAGGCATTTTTCATGCAACTAGAACATATAATCCAAAAATTCACATAGAACCACAAAAGACCTTGAATAGCCAAAACAACCTTGAGAAAGAAGAAAAAGTTGGAGGAACCTGACATAAAACTACACTGTAAGTTTGTAGTAATCAAAACAACCTAGTACTGGCATAAAAACAGATACATAGATCAATGAAACAGAAAAGAGAATCTAGCCCTGGCTGCTGTAGCTCAGTGGACTGAGCACAGGCCTGAAAACCAAAGAGTCACTGCTTTGATTCCCAGTCAAGGCACATGCCTTGGTTGCGGGCCAGGTCCCCAGTGGGGGGTACATGAGAGGCAACCACACATTAATGTTTCTCTCCCTTTCTTTCTCCTTCCTTTCCTCTCTCTCTAAAAATAAATAAATAAAATCTTTTTAAAAAAAGAAAGAAAGAAAGGAGAACCTAGAAATAAATCCATGCCTATATGGTCAATTAATCCATGACAAAGCAGGCAAGAATATACAATAAGGTAAAGACTATCTTCAATAAATAGTGTTGGGACAACTGGACAGACATGCAAAAGAATATACAAGAATAACTTCAAAATGGATTAAAGACTTGAATATAAGACTGGACACCATAAAAATCCTAGGAGGAAATATAGGCACTAAATTCTTTGACATTGCTTTTAGTAAGACATATATATTTAGTTCATCTCCTTGGGCAAGGGAAACAAAACAAAAATAAATAAAAGGAACTATATCAAACTAAAGAATTTTTGCACAGTGAAGGAAATCATCAACAAAAGACAACCTACTCAGTAGGAGAAGTTATTTGCCAATGGTACATCTAATAAGAAATTAATATCCAAAATACATACAGAACTCATACATTTTAACACCAAAACCCCCAAACAATCTGATTAAAAAACGGGCAAAGGACCTGAATAGATATTTTTCCGAAGAGGATGTACAGATGGCCAACAGACATAAGAAAAGATGTTCAACATCACTAATCCTCAGGAAATGCAAACTAAAACCATAATAAGGTATCACCTTACATTTCTCAGAATGGCTATCATCAATAAATCAACAAATAACAAGTGCTGGCAAAGATGTGAAGAAAAGGGAACAGTTATGCACTCTTGGTGGTTTTGTAAATTGGCGAAGCAACTATAGAAAAAAATATAGAGGTTTGCCAAAAAATTAAAAATAGAACTACCAAGTGACACAGCAATTCTACTCCTGGGTTTTTATTCAAAGAAATACAAAACATTAATTTGAAAAGATATATGCACCCCTATGTACACTGCAGCACTTTTTACTATAGTTAAAGAATGAGGACTTCCAGCCAAGATGGATGTGTAGGTAGACACACTGTGCCTCCTCGCACAACCACAAGAAGGACAACAACAATTTAATAAAAAAAAAACAACCAGAACTGACAGAAAATCGAACTTTATGGAAGTCCGACAACCAAAGAGTTAAAGACACATTCATCCAGACCGGTAAGTGGGGCGGAGCTGGGCGCGTGGTGAGACAGAAGTTTGTGAAGCGGAGTGCACAATGCTGCAGCAGGCAGGGGAACCGAGGCTGGCAGACCCGGACCTGGCGGGACCAAGGCCAGTGGAGCAGACAGTCCAGCAATTGCACATAGATAAACTGGGAGAAAAACCTGGGAAGCAGAGAAGACTGCTCAGCCCAGTGCTCCAGCACAAGGAAATAAAACCTCAAACCACCAATTGAAAACACATGTGGAGGTTGAGGCAGCAGCGGGAGGAACACCCAGACTCACAGGGGAGTTTGTTGGAGAGACCCATAGGGTCCTAGAACTAGCCCGCCCGTGTGGGAATCAGCACCAGAAGGGCCCAATTTGCTTGTGGGTAGCAGGGGAAGTGACTGAAAGCCAGCAGAGAGCAGAGTAAGAGCCATTGTGCCCTCTCAGACCCCTTCCCCACTGGCAGCGTCATGACGCAGAGACGTGGGTTACCTCATCCTGGTGAACACCTAAGGCTCCACCCCCTTATATGTAACAGGCACGCCTAGAAAAAAAATGGCCCAATTGAAAGAGCAGATCAAAACACCAGAAAAAATACAACTAAGCGATGAAGAGATAGCCAACCTATCAGATGCACAGTTCCAAACACTGGTAATTAGGATGCTCACAGAACTGGTTGAATTTGGTCACAAATTAGATGAAAAAATGAAGGATACACTAAATGAAATGAGGGGAAATGTACAGGGAACCAATAGGGATGGAAAGGAAACTGGGACTCAGATCAATGGTGTGGAACAAAACGAAGAAAAAAACATTCGACCAGAAAAGAATAAAGAAACAAGAATTCAAAAAAATGAGGAGAGGCTTAGGAACCTTCAGAACATCTTTAAATATTCCAACATCTGAATTAGGGGTACCAGAAGGAGAAGAGGAAGACCAGGGGATTGAAAACTTACTTGAACAAATAATGAAGGAGAACTTCCCCAATCTGGCAAAGGAAATAGACTTCCAGGAAGTCCAGGAAGCTCAGAGTCCCAAAGAAGTTGGACCCAAAGAGGAACACAGCAAAACACATCATAATTATATTATCCAAGATTTAAAATAAGGAATCTTAGAAGCAGCAAGAGAAAAGGGGACAGTTACCCACAAAGGAGTTCCCATAAGACTGTCAGCTGATTTCTCAAAAGAGACCTTGCAGGCAAGAAGGGGCTGGAACTTTACCAAGTCATGAAAGGCAAGGACCTACATCCAAGATGACTCTATCCAGCAAAACTTTCATTTAGAATGGAAGGGCAGATAAAGTGCTTCTCAGATAAGGTCAAGTTCAAGGAATTCATCATCACCCAGCCTTTATTATATAAAATGTTAAAAGGATTTATATAAGACATAAATCCTTATATAAAGGATTTATATAAGGATTTATGCAGGGTTATCAACAGGGGAGTGGGAGGGGGAGAGAGGGGGAAAAGGTACAGAGAATACGTAGCATAAATGGTAGGCAGGAAACAGAGAGGGGGAGGTTAAAAATAGTATAGGAAATGTAGAAGCCGAAGAACTTACGTGTATGACCCCTTGGACAAGAACTAAAGGGGAGGAAAGGGGGAGGGGTTATGCAGGACGGAGGGGAATAAAGGGGGGGAATTGGGACAACTATAATAGTTTAATCAATGAAATATATTTTAAAAAAGAATGAAAGCAACCTAAGTGTCCATCAATAGACAGATGGATAAAGAGGATGTAGCACATATGTACACTGGAATATTACTTAGCCATAAACAAGAATGAAATCTTGTCATTTGTGACAATATGAGTGGACATAGAGGGAATTATGCTAAGTAAAATAAGTCTGACAGATATAGGCAAATATCATATTATTCTACTTATATGTGGAATCTAAAAAACAAAATAAATCAACAAACAAAATAGGAATAAACTCATAGATAGAGAGAACAAACTGATGGTTACCAGATGTGAGAGGGATGTGGGTTGAGTAAAAAAGGTGAAGGGATTAAGAAGTAAAAATTGCCAGTACAAAATAGTCACAGGGATGTAGTAACTATGTATGGTGCCACGTGGGCTCTAGACTTATCCAAGGGAACATTTTTTATGTTGTACAAATGTTTAAGCACTATACTGTATACCTAAACTAACATAATATTGAATGTCAACTGCAATTTAAAAATAAATAAATATATAAAATGAAAAGTAAACCTACTGTATAGGTCTGTTGTGGTGATTGAGTGCCTAGAACATGGTATTGCCACATAAATTGTCATTATCATCACACCATCTGGACCTTACCCTTATTTTTTAGGGCTGGTATGGCACTTTCGCTGTATCCCCTCCCATTTCCCACCACTACCATATATCCTCGTCCTTTCTTCTTCCCTGCTTCTATTCCGTTCCATGACAACCCTGGAGAGGTATGTTCCAGGCCAAGTAAATCACGTGTTTGTGCTCATCCATCCAGATTTCTGCCACTCTGAGAGCATTGTGCTTCAAGGCAGAAATCAGATCCAAGGCATAGGGTTTGTGGTGTCTCTCCCGGTGAGTGATCTGGGAGCTGGGCAAGACCTTAGTTCTTCCTCCACACTGCCACACCTGCAAGAGAAGAGGGGAAAAAAACATCTGGACAGGCTTGACCCCTTGGCCAATAGTGGCTTAGCTTACTGATGCATAGAGACAAACATTTTGAAACCATTTCTAAAAGGATATAAATTCAGTCCTTCCATCACTATGTCGCCTCCTGACTCACTTATCTAAAACAGCCTTCCTTAGAAGTTTACCAAATTTCTTCTCTCCAGTCATTCAGACAGTTCCAGGAATCCTATCCACTTTAGCAAGTCTTCCTGAGCAAACCAAAGGAAGTTCTGTCTCTGCTCTGTTATCCCCAAGGAAAGTGCCAGTGTCCTGACAGGGGCCACGCCCTGAGCTAATCCCACTGCAATTAGCGCCCAGGGCCCCTCTGCATGCCAGATATAAGGTGATGGGCGGAACAGACTCTCAGGTGGCCCCTTGATCCCTGCCTCCTGGTCTTCACATGAGTGTGGGGTGGTGATCTTCTAACCGACAGGATATGGCAAACATTGCATTACATAAGATGGTCATGTCCGTCTTGCTAAGAGATGCACTCTTGCTGGTTTTCAAGAAGCAAGCCACCATGCTGTGAGCTACAATATATAAAATGCAAGAAATGAAGGGTAGCTTCTAACCGATAGCCAGCCGAAACCTGAATGCCTCCTTGGTCTGGGAGACTTCACAGAACTGAGTGCTGCTAACACGAGCCCAGAAGCAGATGCTTCTTCACTCAGTCCTAGATGAGAAGCCAGCCCTGGCCTACAACTTGCCTGCAACCTTGCAGAGGTTGCAGCTTGGCCAGGAATGGACTCCTGAGCTACATTAACTGAGACATGATAAATATGTACTGCTTTAAGTTACTAAGTTTGCGATAATATTATGACATAGCAATAGACAACTAATATAGGTAATTCTTGACTAAGAGATACCATGATTTGTGATATAACTATAAATATTTTTTCTTGTCATCCTGATGAATACAACCATACTTGTCAGACAACACAGTCTCATATTTGGCTTAAAACTGTGGTCTTTGTCCTGGTAGGTGGTTGAACTATCTAATGCTATGAGATTGATGCAATGGCTCCAGTGTCTTCTCTTCATGGTTGCCCAAGTGAGTTGTAATTTCAGGGAGATAATTAGCCTATTTGGCAGCAGTTAGCAACCTACTGCACTCATGCCTGTGGAGCCCCTGAGGCAGCGGCAAGCAACCTAAGTCCTGCTGGTTCACCTAAGCACTCGAGGACCCAGGCCCCTTATCTGACTCTCAATTTATTTCCCTCCCTTCTTCAGCTCCTGAAACCACAGATTCCCTTCCCTTGCCTCTTGAAAAAAAGCCAAGCTTTGAAGTCAGACTGTGTTCAAATCTGTCACTGCGCACCGTATGACTCAGAGTAGAACACTCCTCATGATGAGCACAGCCACCCTGTGGGCTGTCAGGTGGACTGAATGACTGACATAACACAGGCTCAGGGAATAGCAGCATCCGTGATTATTAATTCGAAGCACCTCTTCTTCCATTTCTCATCAGTTCCCAGAACCATGTGGAAATTACAGCTAATTTGTTTTCAGATTTTATTTTCTGCGGCAAAACATTTAAAAACCCAAATACAACCTCAATTTTTCTAGTTAAAGGAGTTTTCCAAACCATAGGAATTTAAGAGAAAAATTAACCTTGGCACAAGAAACCTTAAATTCAAGTGAAAAGATAAAAGTCAGAATTGACATTTATGAAGTAATATTACTGTTATCCTCGACCAACACTTTTCAAATTTTATTCCCTCAGTTTATTCCCACTTGCCAAACAACTCCCCCTCTTTCTCTTGACACACACAGACAGACATGAAGCTTCTGCATATGATAGTAATGGCTTAATTTGTGCCACATACTATCGTAGTATTTTTTTAATATTTTATTTATTTATTTTTAGACAGAAGGGAATGGAGGGAGAAAGAGATGGGGAGAAACATCAATGTGTGGTTGCCTCTCACGTGGCCCCCCTGGGGACCTGGCCTGAAACCCAGGCATGAGCTCTGACTAGGAATCGAACCAGCAACCCTTTCGTTCACAGCCCGCACTCAATCCACTGAGCTACACCAGCCAGGGCTATCCTAGTATTTTTCATAAATTTAACTCTTACCTCGTAGGTATTAGTATTATCCCCACTTAAGGAATGTGTCCTAGGGAGTAAATGACAGAGCTGGATTTGACATTCTGGCAGTCCAGTCCACGTGTTACATTCTGGCACAGCACCAGGAATTCACAAGGTGCTTGACAGGTGTTGGTTTTAAATTCTTGCCCATCAGCCTCATTGCTCCATCTCCATTGATACTCATCCATGCACAACATCACTGCCATGGCTTCTAGATGTCAGAATAAAACACTCCATGCAGCTCTGATGTTCTCCAAGTTCTGTTATTGGGGAAAGACAGATCCTAACAAGTGCTTAGAGGTTTTGAAAGGCAAATGACCATACACGCAAACCCAGGAATCTGGGTAAACTATTTTATCCAAGAATAGCAACAGAATGACTCTTCCCTGACACTCCCCACTTTTCCAGCAAAATTTATTTTTAAAAATCACAAAATGTTAAAAGAAAGAAGACTTCTGTCAGAACTGAAATGGCAGAGTTTGAGATGTGGGACAGGGGAATGGAAACAGGGAGAAGCAGTCTAGACACAGAAAGGGAAAGCAGAGAAAAGGACAAGGAACACGGAAATGGGAAGAAGGGCTCTGGGCACTAAATTGGGAACTGGGGTTCCAGCCAAACTCATGGGAAGCTCTGGTGGGTAGGAACACCCCAGCCACAACGTAACTCAGGTCATCTTCAAGACTCTGCTAAGTACCACGCCTAAAATAATTATTTTTGCATTTATACTTTTTGTGCTAGAGACTAGTAGTACTCCCAAGATCTATCCCCGGGTACATCTACAGTCATCGAAGGAATAACTGGGCACATAACCAACTAGCTGAAATCTACATTCCCCAGCCTGTTTTTCATATAGATGTGGCCATATGACCAGTAGTGGCCAACGAAACACAACATACGCAACTTGCATGTAGAGCCCTTAAAAAAAAGACATACTCTCTCTTTCCCCCCTTTTTCTCTTCCTACTAACTAGAACACAGATGTGATGTTGAGTGTGACAGAATGACAAGATGGGAGAGTCTTAGACTCTGTCACCCTGGAGCTGCCATCTCAGTCCTGAACTACAGATGTTTAAACAGTTATGGAAGAGAGAAATTAATTTCTACCTTGTTTAAACATCTGTTATTTTGGAATCTGTTCCAGAAGCCAAATAAGAATTCTAATTCATATCTTAATAAAATCATGTCAAAGTATTTATTACTTTTTAACTGCATGATCACTCTCTTGGGGTAGTTAAAACAAGGACACTCCTCTTCATTTCAGAAATAGGAAAGCTGATCAAGACCACAAGGTAAAAAGTAGTTCTCTTTGCCAAAGAATGGTTATGGCTTAATGGACAACCCAGACAGGGACTCAAACTTTATTCATTAATATATAAAGGTGGGTGCAATATGTGGTCATCAGCCTCGGTTGGAAAGAAACTGAAGGGAGTAGACCAAAATAAGCTTTAGACAGAAAATTATCTTGTTCCTCCAGAAACCACAATGGACCAGAGGCAACCTGGTTTCAGGCCCAGAAGTCTGGAGCTGGGAAGGTGGGGGGAACCGTCGTATAGAAGCTCAGTCCACACGGAGTCAGCAGAGCCAGGATTAGTACCTAGGTCCGGCATTTTTTACAACACCATCCTGGCATCCTTATTATTAACTATTTTACGAAGCAGAGGCCATGTGTCATTCATCATGCTTGGGTTTGTTTTTTAGATTGATTTTAAGAGAAAGAGAAAGAAAAACATCAACTTGTTGTTCCACCTATTTATGCATTCATTGGTTGTTTCTTGTATGGGCCCTGACTGGAGATCAAACCCACAACCTTGTTGTATGAGGACCATGCTCCAATCAACTGATCTGCCCAGCCAGGGCCTCATGCTAGGTTCTTGACGTAGCAGGTATGGCTTAGAGAGCTTGTGTATTGCCCAGGATAACATAAGCTTTCTAGTGAAAAAGTAGGATTTGGACTTAATATTTGGAGTCCAATGCCTGTGAAATTTTCACTACTTTTATGTAACCTCTTTTAAAAGTTCAGCCTTAGGCCCTGGCTGGGTAGTTCAGTTGGTAGGAACATTGTCCCATGCACCAAAATTTGCAAGTTTGATCCCTGGTCAAGACACATACCTAGGTTTTAGTTTCAATCCCCAGTCAGGGTGCATACAGAAGGCAACCATAAATGTCTCCCTCCTTCTCTCTCTTTCTCTCCTCCACCCCCACCTTGCTTTCTCTAAAATCAATAAACATATCCTTGGGTGAGAATTTTTTTTAAAAGTTCAGCCTTAGGCTGAAAAATGAAAGAGAGGTAAACTAACAAAACAGTCACAAAACCAAGAGTCAGGGCCTTTTTTAAGAAGGCCTGTAGATTATAACAATACTATGGAAAGAATGTGTTTTATATAGAACATCTTCCAAACTGATCATTATTGGCTGTAGTTCTTCATGGCTTCATTGTAGACAGAAGACACTCCCCACACATTGACTTTGGCTTGGCTGTAAGACGTACTTTGACAAACTGGATAGGGCAGAAAAGATAATGCACTAGTTCCAAACTGAGGCTTTAAGAGCCCCATCAAACTCCAGCTGGTCTTGCAGATCTCTGAAATAAATTATTGTTTTTTTAAGTCACTGAGTTTGGGGTGCCTGGTTACCCAGCATTTTTGTGTCAATAGCTAACTGATATACTGATGTAATATGAACCTGCACTTGTCATTTCTCCAATCATTTTAGTTTGTAGCCTGAATTCCCTTATAAAGCACAGTAATTCAGGATGTCCATTTGACCTGAGAAAGCATGAGAAGCTGTCAAGGGCAGAGAAGAGGCATAATTGCTGAAGTGAGAAGCCAGCGCACAAAAAGTTGGTCAGAAATAGAAGTGGCTTGAGGATTCCATTGCTATAGAACCTATCGCTGGCTGTTTGTCCTCATCTAGACTACATCTCAGCATGAACTCATGTCATTATGTCAGCTGCTCCAGCTGTCCATTCAGGAAATACTTTCACTGCCCACACATCTGTATCCCCTGGTCCCTCTGCCTAGTTTCTCTTTGGTCTTATAGAGAGCTTTCTGCCACCAAGTTGTTTTATTCTAGGAGACGCTTGAAAAATGCCTGGATTCCTCAAAGGAAATGGGGACACCATCTGCTGAGCCTCAGTTCTACCTCTTTCCACCCATGTGTCCCAGATTACATAGACCTACACCAAAGAACTCCACTCCTCAAGTCCCATTGCCTCTCTCTAGTGACCTAGAAACATGAGGATTTCTCCACCTCTTGAGCCAATGACATTCAGCCCTGTTCCAGGATTCCAGCAATCTTATCACCCTCCTTTATTTCTCTCTGCTTTGTCCTATAAAAAGAATAGAAATGTACCCACCCTCAAGCTAAATTCCACATTTTCTCCTCTATAGACCAGCATTCTACCATTCACAGATCCAATCTTCTCCAGGAAGAGCCTGTCAGCAGTCAGAATGCCCATGACAGAAGGAATCCTGAGGAGCACAAAGAAAGAGTTACTAACCCTCTCAGTAATGCGTGGGTTAGGATGGAAGTCAGAGTAGAAAGCCAGTGATGGTTTGACCTTTGAAACTCGACCCAAGGCCCTTATCCTGTAGGCTTTCCCTAAACCCTCCAGCTGGACTAAGTGTGTATAGCCTTTCTTCATTCTCTGTTGTTGTCACAAACTTTCTCAAATTTTACTAAAAGTACATCTTTTTCACCTTGGCATCCTACTTAATAGCCTGATAAATGCTTAAAATGGCCCAAATGTTTTCTAAAACATTATAAAATTTGCTTTATTTTGCTTGAAAGCCCTAAAATAGTCTTAAGAGTCTGTGATCTCTTACCTGGCATCAGCTTTTTTAAATTTTATTTTTTACTTTTTTTTTTGTCATCCCCTGTCCCTAATCTCTCCCACCCTTCTTCCATTACCACCACCACACACCATATGCCTGATTTCCCATGTGCTTACCAAGTTCCTGAGCCCTCTCAGACTTACTTCACTGGAGCGGTGACATCATTCAGATCAACCCAAACCTTTGGAAGTAAATCATAGTGGCACCAGAGTTCCCAATTAAATCCATCAACTGCCAATTCATACTTAGTTCAAAGGTGTCAAAACAAATGTCAAACACAGGTGACATAATCACGGTGTGGTCTTCCTGAATCCAAACCAAGATGGGCTCTGCCCTAGAAGAGGTAACAAACCCAGGTTGGATATGAGGGTAAGCAGCAGAAGCAAGCAGACAAAGCTGGTCCAAGCACCTTGCCCTGACCTTGAGCACTTTCTTCATTTAGCCCGTGCTGGGTGGTAAGAGGAACTCTCCAGAGTCCAGAAGAGCTCTGCAGTTTTTGGCATAGCCGGGGATGTTAGAAGCTGACCCATGTCAAAAGCATATTTGAAATGAGCACCCAGAAGGACTTCCGGCCAAGATGGAGGCATAAGTAGATACACTGTGCCTCCTCGCACAACCAAAAGAGGGAAAACAACAATTTAAGAACAAAAAACAACCAGATCTGACAGAAAATCAAACTGTATGGAAGTCCGATAACCAAGGAGTTAAAGAAGACATGTTCATCCAGACCAGTAGGTGGGTCGGAGAGGGGCGGAGCGGGATGGAGAGCGCACGGCTAGACGTGGCTTGTGGAGTGGTGGGGGCAACAATGCAGCTGCCGGGAGAGGCCTGTGGCTGGCGCACCTGGCCAAAATGTGCCGGCACACTCGGCAAAACCAGTGGCTGGCCAACCCAGACCCAGCAGGGCCAAGACTGGTGGACCAGGCGGTCCCTCATTCGCACACAGATAAACCGGGAGAAAAAGCTGGGGAGCAGAGCAGACCTTGCAACCCACCATCATGGGGAAATAAAGCCTAAAACCACTGATTGAAAACACCTGTGGGGGTTGAGGCGGCAGTGGAAGGAACTCCCAGCATCATGGGAGAGTTCATTGGAGAGACCCACAGGGACTTAGAACTGCACAAGCCCACGCACCCAGGAACCAGCACAGAGGGGCCCAATTTGCTTGTGAGTTTCCAGTGAGGTGACTGGGAGCCAGAGGAGAGCAGAGCAAGAGCCATTGTTCTGTCTCAGGCCCTGCCCCCATAGGCAGCATCACAACACAACGATGTGGGTTACCCCACCCCAGTGAACACCTAAGGCTCTGCCCCTTAAAGTAACAGGCGTGCTGAGAAAAAAATAATGTCCCAAATGAAAGAGCACATCAAAACACCAGGAAAAATACAACTAAGTGACAAAGAGATAGCCAATCTATCAGATGCACAGTTCAAAACACTGGTAATCGTGATGCTCACAGGATTGGTTGAATTTGGTGGCAAATTAGAGGAAAAAATGAAGAATACACTAAGAGAAATTGTTACAGAACAAACGGGGAGGCTGAACAATATGAAAGACCCCCCCCAGCTTTTTTGTACCAGGGGGGTTTCTCCCCCTTACCAGGTTCGCTTTACCCACCACCAGAGGAAAGATTTCAAAGGAAAGGAATTATTTATTTAAACACACATAGTCCTTCCCTCTCCCTTTGCCCCGTCTGGGGTACTGTATCTCACACAGGCTCCCGGCACCATCCATGTAGCAAAAAGGAGCACTTCCAAAGCCACGTGGTCCCAAGCCACGTGGTACCAAAAAGAGACGCCAAAGGGCTGCCCTGTCTGGATTTAAATCCCAGAGCCTCATTTCTGGCTCCGCCCACAATTGCCCACAGCTGCTAGCATTCAGGGCAGGTGTGGCTCTTTGGTGTGCAGCCAATTATCTCCAAGCTCTTCTGGACCCCATTATAAATGTCTCTTTGGGGGCCCCCCTCTTGGCTGCACCCTGTTAACACTTTCATTTAGAATGGAAGGGTAGATAAAGTGCTTCCTCAGATAAGGTCAAGTTCAAGGAGTTCACCATCACCCAGCCTTTATTATATGAAATGTTAAAGGGATTTATATAAGTCCTGGAAAGATATCAACAGGGAAGTGGGAGTGAGAAAGAGGAGGGGAAAGTACAGAGAATAGGTAGCGTAAATGATAGGTAGAAAACAGACGGGGAGGTTGAGAATAGTATGGGAAATGTGGAAGCCAGGGAACTTATGTGTATGACCCATGGACAAAAACTAAAGGGCAGGAAATGCGGGGGGGGGGGGATGCGGGACAGGGTGGAATAGAGAGGGGAAAATGGGAAAACTGTAATAGCATAATCAATAAAATAGATTTTAAAAAAAAAAGAAATGAGCACCCAATTACTACCCCCAAGCCTCTGAGAACCAGGACCATCACTATTGTATCTGAATTTACATTATCTCTTTTGTCTCCCTGTTTCCAAAATGATGTCTCTTTACTATCTGATTTCCTACATTCTCCAAAGAACACAGCTGTCTTTGTAGCGTGTAATTTCAGGGCTGGGAAACCTTAGGAATTATAAAAAGATAATCTCTTCATTTTACAGATAAGGACATGAATATCAAGTTAGGAGAAGTGATGTATACAGAGTCACAAAGTATTTGGGAGAGTCAGGGTTGGGATCAGTGTCAACAGTGAAGACCATTGTTTTTTTCTCCAGCACTAAATTACTATCCTTAGCCAACTAAAATCTCTGAGTAAAAGCATCCCATTTTAGTAGCTGCCCTTTGTTTAAGGTCTGGTGTTGGCTTTCCCTATTTCCACACTACCCTATCTTGTATTCACGATATGCAACATCTCCTTTCTCCCCTTTTTCAGGGGAAGAAATCTCCTGGAGCCTTACCAGCCAATGTTCACTTCAACATGAGCATCTAAAATGGCAACCACATCAGTCATGGCCACTTCCCGGCCAGTGTTGCATGCTTGGGCAAGACCTTTTCTCCTTATGTGCCGGACTATTTTCAGTAGTCCTGGATACTTCTGGTTGTAAAGCTTAATACTCTTGTCCAAGTTTGCCTTTAGTTCTCCTGCCAACAAAACGCACACCTATAGAAATTCTGAGTGCAATAATCAATTTTGTACAGAAACTTTATACTATTCTATATATAGTAATGGTTGAACTACCTCCAGCTTCAAATGAGAAATTCTACAACCTTGATTGTTTCCCCTGCAACTACCTCTCCTCCCTTCCATTTTCAGACTTAATATTACCATTTTTAATCTCCTTTCCTTCAAAGTTAAACTACCTTAAATAATAATACTGCTTACTATTTGCCAGACAGTGTATACAAGCTTTATGTGTATTGAGAAATTTTAAAAAGAATGAGTAGGACAGACCTGACCTAACTAAGGTAGAAGTGCTGATGGTCAGCCATTGCAGACAGCTTGCAACACCTTCTTTGCTGCAACACTCAAGATTTTCTAGAGAAAACATAAACAACTGAAATTGTTTTCTTATGTGTTAGCTATTCCTGCTTGGCCTACTCAAGGACCTACTGGGACAAAATGCCCAAACTGAACTCTTTTCCAGCCTCTAGCTAATGAATTTATCCCCCAAATTATGAAAACAAGATTCACTATTCCCAGGTTGCTTACAGCTATTTTCTTCCTCTCTCTCCTCCCCTTTATAAAGCCTATCTATGAATTTGTTCTTTGGCTGAGCCTACCCATTGAATTTCTCATGTGTATGAAAATAACCAGGATGCAAATCACTAAGTAGAGTTTAAAATATCTAACCAAATGATTCCCTGATAATATTAATTCATTTAATTCTCAAAGAATCCTATGAGGAAGGCACTTCTGTATCCCCACTTTGCAAATGAAAAAACAGACTCACAGAGAGGTTAAGAACCTTGTTGAAGTCATACATCTTGTAAGTGGCACAGCTAGCTGTGGGCACATTTTTTGTTTACCTGCCATGCCATGCTGCTTCAAGAATTATGTATGTGTTTGGTTAGGTTTGTTAAGATTTCCCTCCCTCTCCTCTCCCTGACTCCCACCCCCAATTGCCAAGATATGAGATTCTTTCTGGTTCCTTTCTTAGAGGAAGAGTAGATTTGTGACTCCTGGAGTGGTCAGGACCTGAAATCAAAACTACATGACTATGGTACTAAAAATTTTACCCATTTTAGAACTTTCCCTGTTTCACTACAGGGTTACTAACTCAATTATTGAAGGTGTTAAGAGAGAGCCAATGGACCCGAAGAATGTTTGCTCCTACTGAAAGAAACAGAAGGTGGCAACTCCACCTTTACTCAGTCACTCCACACTCTGCATTCACTCAGTCACTGCTTTTAGAACATAATCAGAAGGAGTTACATTTTTTCCTTCCTCTGCTGCCACCATAGCATCTGTGAAAGAGCTTTTGGCAAAGCAGGGCAAAAACAAAGGAGCAGGTTCTGGAGTTCACCTTTGACTGTTCCCACCCTGCAGGAGATGGAATCATGAATTCTGCTCATTTGGAACAATTTCTTCAGGGAAGAATTAAAGTGAATAGAAAATCTGGGACTCTCAGTGGCAGGTGTACATCTATTAAAAGAAGCAAGACCAAGATTACTGTAATATCGAGATTCCTTTTTCCAAAAAATATTTGAAGAATAGTCTGTTTGATTGGTTACATGTAGCTGCTAACAGTGAAGAGAGTTGGGAATTATGTTAGTGCCAGATAAACCAGGATGAAAGAAAGAAGAAAGATGAGGATCAAAACTCATCTACCTGGAATATTTTGCATGAGTTCTTGAATTAAACTTGGAAAGCAAAATAGTGGGGTAGGGGAAGGAAAGGAAAGGGAAAGAAGAGAGGAGGGGAGAAGAGAGGAGAATGGAAAGGAAAAGAAAGAAAAAAAGAGGAGGGATTACCATAGACCCTGGATATCTAGACTGTAATTTGGGCTCCCTCACTCTCTAATTCTCTGTCACTTGCCATTTGAGGATCTCTGTTTCCAAAACTCAGAGAAGGCTGGATAACATGTCAGTATCCTTCTAATTCCAAAATTCTATGAGTTGTAGATTCTGAGTCACCCTGTCAGAAATAATGCCTATAGTCCAACATATGAATTAAAGATGCTCTATGGATCTTCTAAAGTAAACCTATGCTCCCTTCTCAGTCTTGCTCTCCAATTGGTACTGCACCCCCACCACACCTCCCCCAAAATCTTTTATTTCAGTCTGGTCAACTCAGGGTGCTTCTAGCTTCTGCATCTTTGCTCACATTTATTTTCCTCCACTCCCTATCTCCCCCGCCCCACAACCAGTCTCCCTTTGTTTTCTTTGCCTTTTCAAATCCTAGCAAATTTTCAAGTCCAAATCCAAGGCTCCCTCCTCCCAGAAGACTTCCTAGGTCACCCCAACCACTTCGGGGCTTTCTTGCACTCACTGACAGCTCACTCAGTTTGACACACTACTTTTCATACACTGTGGTGTCTTCATAGTTTTGTCTTACCTCATCAATTTAAAATGGGAATTTCTTGAAATCATTGACATTCTCTTCCATGCCTAATTCCTAGAACATGGTAAAAACTCAAAAAATAGTTGTTAATTGAGGAATTTGTCCAAAATTGGAGAGAAAATACAGGGTTCCACGTACATTAAATTAATTTCTGAAAAACTTAGGTTAGCTCTGTTGACACTTGAAACATTTGACCTGCTGCAAATTTTTACATCTGGGGAAAAATAGGAAGGAGATATACCTCTAATACTAGGTTGTGGCATTTCAACAGTTCTACAAATGATATTGAGATAAACAAAGTAATAATGCTAGCAAATATTTACTGGGAGGAAGCCCTGTTCTCAGGATATTACATGTATTATTTAATCCCTAGAATAGTCCTATCAGAAAGGCACTTTTATTTCTCCCATTTTACAGATGAGGAAAAGGAGGCATAAAGTAGCTGAGTGACTTACCCTCTAAGTCACATGAATAGTAAGTTTCTCTTGTGGTATGCATGGTACAGACTTCCAATTACTTTTCTCGGTTAATACAAAACAGATTTTTGAGTTACGTTCAGTGTAGGCTTAATCTAGCCAGTGCTTCCATGCTTAATGAGAGAGAAGCTGATTCTTGTCCCAGTGACAACAGTCAAAGAATGATTAACAACTCCCTCTTCTGTGCCCATCCAAATAAACTATCTCTATGGAAAACATAAATGAGTTCCCAACCCACGTGAGAAGGATGTGTTATACGATACAGGCACAGTACAGAACAATAGAGGGCTTTGTTATGTGTCTACCCTATGTTTGTAATCTTGTATCTTTTGATTTCATTGTTCCACATGAAAAGGTCTTGAATTATTTCTTATCTGCACTTCATAGAATGTGGACTGATGGATTCATTGATTTTTTTTTTCATAGGAAAAGATACCTTCAAATATTCTCCAGGTTAGCCCCTGCATTTGCCCCATGAAGAAGCTGAGTCCCACAGAGGTGAGGTGACTTGCCTCAGGTCATCTCAGAGAACCAGGCAGTAGAGCCAGGGTCTCTTCAGGTGTCCAGAACAGAGGTCTTTCTCATTAAGCTCCTCGTTTTTGCTTGAAAACCAGATGTGCAAGTTTATATTGATCTCCATCCCTAGAAATAAATGAAGTCAGCCATTCTCTTTTCTTTGCTTTTTGGTGGAATTTTGCTTAGGAATTGTACCTTCTCAATTTGTTGTGCCGTTATATTGGAAGGGCAAGAGAAGAAGGTATTAAAGCATGAAAAGGAGTGTTTTTAGTGTCTGGAAATCAAAAAGAGAAAGTGTAAGAGGTCATTTGTTTCCTCTCCTTGGGTCAAACTGCCCCTAATTTGAAGCTGCAATAACCTGTCCGGTACTTAAAGATGCTCAGAGAAGGAGCAACTATTCCTCCCACAGGCTGCCATTCTACAGCCCTTACTATTAGAATTTTCCTCCTTATTGCCAGCCCATATCTCTGGTTTTGTGACTTAGTTCTATTTCTTTTGTTTGATGTCCAAAATTAATAAAACTAAGAACTAACACTGGCTGAGTGGGTACTATGTGCTAAATGCTATTCATAAACCGTGTGTTATATCAATGAACACACTGGCTAGAACTAGGGCTCTAGACACTGAAGTTTATGATCAAATCTCAGTTCTGTCATTTACCAGCTGTTTAATGTTAAGCAAGTTCCCTGACCAGACTACGCCTTAGTTTTCTGCATCTGTGAACTAAGCAAAGAAGTGGCTCCTTCCCCACAGGATTTTTGTAATGGTTAAAGTAGTTAACGTAAGTAAGGTGCTTAGAACAAACCATGTTAGCTGTGATTATTATCGCATTTAATTCTCATTACAGTCTATGAAATAGTTTATCATCAACATCCATGTTTTGCAAATAAGAAAACTGCAGCATGGAGAAGTTAAGTTACTCAAGAGCACAGAGCTTGTAAAGGAGGAACTTGGATTCTGAAACCCCAGGAAGTGAGGACTCAGGTTTACCCACTATCTCCCAGTTCTCCATGTGTCCTCCCTGGGTGAGTTGGACCAGGCTGGGGAGGGGGCATGCTGCCAGCAAAAGACATTGGCACTGTAAAGAGTTTCAGCATCCAAAGCTCCTCTTTTCTCTGGGCTTAAATATCTGGGAAGGTTGTTTTTTTCCTCATAAAGAATGAATTGAATCCAATCTTAGTGTCTGAGAATCTCCATTGGACCCCACTTTTCCCTCAGGCTCTCCCATAGTGCATAGACAAGGCCCAGGCCCAGGTCAAGACCCATGAATGGCTTTGAAGTCACACAATCCTGGTTGTGGCTCAGCGCTACCACTGACTGGCCTCGAAGTTTGGGCACACTATGTGTTCTGTCTGTCTTCATTTCCTTATCTATGCAATTGAGATGATGATCCTCTGTGTTGACTTTGTGAAGATTAACGTGCCCAGTGCAAAGAGGAATAAATAAATGACTTCTTTCTTTTCCATATGTGAGGAGCCAAAAGTGTCCTAAACTCTACGCTAAAGCCCCTTTCCAGCTTAGCACAGCTGATAAATGGTCATTTTTACTTCTATTCCTTGATCAAGCTGCTCACCATTTGAGCTAAAATCATCCATCAAGATGATCTCCTTAAGCAGTCTTGAAGGGGTCCAGCTGATGATACTGGCAATGGCCCATTGTATAATGGACAAAGCTTCGTTTGTGAGTATGAGGATGACACTAAGGGATGGGAGTAGTGAGGGATATGTCTTCTGAAAACACCTATAAGAGACCATTTTTTAATAACAAGTTTACTTTTTGAAATTACTTAAACATTACTGTCCAATCTATTGCTTCACTATACATAATGTCATTATATTAGTCAACTCGCCATCTCCCCAGTCTCATTAGAATGGAAAACTCACTCTTGCTCTTTTTCTATTTATTTATCCAAAATTCTCCTGTTACGAGGACAAAATCTATTTCCTTTTCATTAATCTTCAGTAGACATTTCCACTTGAATATTCAACGGGCCCCAACAGGAATTCCTAAGTCTCCCCATCCCCAAATTAGCTTCCTTGCCAGACACCTTCTTTCTGTCATTGCCACCACCCTTTCCGTGTGTTCTTCGACCTTCAGTCATTTTTGACACCACAACCTTCTACTTCACCACTACAGAGAGGTAGAAAACTGTCCAAAGAATTGTGCTTGATGTATTTTTAAATATCATAGTTTACATTTATTAAATGCTTACCATATGCTAACCACTGGCTTACTCTTCTTTTTTTAAACATTTTTACTGACATACATTTTAAATATGATAAAATTTACCCATTAAAAGTGTACAATTCAGTGTTTTTAATAATATTTAGAGTTGACCAAACATCACCTTCAACCAATTTTTAGAACATTTTCATCATACTATAAAGAAACCTGATATCCATTTTCAGTCATTGTCTGTTTTTCCCCAAGCTCATTCCACTCCCACCCACCTCAGCCACAGGCAACCACTGATTAGTGACTTACTTTCTATCTCTGTAGAATTGCCTATTCTGGACTTTTTATATAAATGGAAATATACAATATGTGGTCTTTTGTGACTAGTTTCTTTCACTTGACATAATGTTTTCAAGGTTCATCAATTTTATAGCATGCATCAGTACTTCATTGCTTTTTGTTGCCAAATATTTCATTGCATGAATATGCCACATGTTTATCCATTTATAAGTTATTGGACATAAGGATGTTTCCACTTTTGGGCTATTAATGCCACTGTGAACATTCTTAAACAAGTTTTTGTGTTGTCATGTTTCTATTTCACTTACATACATACCTAAGAGTGCAATTGCTAAATCATATGATAACTCTGTGTTTAACACGTCGACCCTGAGAAGAAAGATTCATTTGATGTGAACCCGAAGCAGGAATTTACCTGCTGAGATGGACTCCCATGGTCAACTGGGGGCCCGGATTTTATAAGTAATAGAGCCTAGTGGCCATTTGCTGACAGGGGCTTCTTGCATACTCTGTACACTGAGAACCTCAGACTGAACTCTTGGCTTCCTGCTTTCACACTATGCCTGGTGTGTTTACACCATCTGAATCAACCACTGCAGGGAAGGAAACTCTGGTTTACTATTTCTACCAACAGACTGAGGCCTGCCTTATGCAATCAGAACTGCACAGTTTGGATACCTCATTCACATAAAATGGACCTAATTAAGAGCCTGGGCAGGGAACTTTTGCTATAAAAGACACTTGCTCTTTGTCTTGGTGGAACACAATTTAGATTACTACATAAATGTGTCTCCTGGGCTGCAGCTCTTTTTTGCACAAATTGATGTCTTCTATTCTTGATTATAGTCTAAAATTAATTTTGGTTTACAAACAATTTGATGAAAAAACTGCCATACTGTTTTCCAAAGTGGCTTACCATTTTATATTACTATCAATAATGAATGAGCATTCAAATTTCTCCACATCCTAGACATTTGTCATTTTCCATCATTTTGATGATTGTCATTCCAATGGGCATGAAGTATTATGTCACTGTGGTTTTGATTTTCATTTCCCTAATAACTAATGATGTTGAGCAACTTTTCATTTTTTGGCCATTTGCATATGTTCTTTGGGAAAATGTCTAAGTCCTTTGTTTATTTTAAATTTAGTTATTTGTCTTTTTATTATTGAGTTGTAAGAGTTACTTACATATTCTATATTCAAGTACCTTACTGGATATATAGTTTGCAAATATTTCTCCCATTCTGTGAGGGTTTTGTTTTTTACTTTTTTGATTATATTATTTGCAGCAAAATATTTTTTCAGTTTGAGTGAAGTTTAACTTTTCCATCTTCTCTTTTATCTCTTATGCTTTTCGTGTCATATCTAAAAACCACTGTCTGACCCATAGTCAAAATTTTCTCTTATAATGTTTTCTTCCAAGAGTTTTATAGTTTTATCTTTTACATTTACATATATGACCATTTTGAGTTACTATTCATGCATGTGTAATATAAGATTCCAACTTCATCTTTTTTGTATTTAAATCCCCAGTTGTCCCAATAATATTTGTTGAAGAAACTATTAATTCCCCCAGTGAATTGTCTTGGCACTTGCAAAAAAGGAGAACTCTCCATTTGTTTCTTTCCCTCTACTCACAGCACTACTCACAATAAAAGTTTTGGTGACCAGATGTGTATGGGGTTTTCCCATATTAAAGAATTCTGTGCCACCAACCAGGTGCCCGACCAGAGTTGAGTTAACTCAGTTCTGACTCTGTCTACCTGAAGTCATCCGATCCCACAGGTTATGGCCTCAGCCTCACAAGACTGCCTCCATCCCACGCCAGAAGCCAGTCACAAAAAGTCCCGGTTGTTACTTATGCTTCTGACCTACTACTAGCTGTAAATTCCCATGATCCTCTGCTGGGGTTAGATTAAATTGCTGGAGGGTCTCACAGAACTCAGGAAATCAGTTTACTTACTAGATCACTAGTTTATTACAAAGGATATTAAAAGATATGAATGAACAGCCAAATAGATGCACAGGTCCACAGGAAGCACAGAAGCATCTGTCCTAGTAGAGCCTGGGGTACAGCACACTGCTGGCATATGCATATATTCTTGTTCATCAACCCAGAGACTCTCTGAATCCCATAGTTCATGGATTTCTGTAGAGGCTTTATTACGTAGGCATAATTGATTAAATCATTGGCCTTGCACTAAGCAATAGTTTCTAAGATATAACACCAAAAGTAAATGCAGTCAAACAAAAAACCAGATAAATTGGACATCGTCAAAATTAAAAACTCTTGTGCATCAAAAGGCCATCCAAAAAGTGAAAAGACAACCCACAGGGGAGAAAACATTTGCAAATCATATGTCTGTTAGAAACTTGTAACCAGAATATATAAAAAATACTTGCAACTCAACAATAAAAATATAATAAACCAATTTTTTAAAAGAGAAAGTCTCTGAATAGACATTTCTCCAAAGAAGGTATGCAAATGGCCAATAGGCACATGAAAAGATGTTTGGCATCATTAGACATCAGAGAAATTTAAATCAAAACCACAATGATATAGCACTTCACACCCATTAGGGTGGTTATTATCAAAGACGGATAATAAGAATTGTTGAGGAGAACCTGGAAAAACTAGGACTGTCATCCATGCTGGAGGAAATGTAAAGTGATGCAGTCACTTTGGAAAACAGCCCGGCAGTTTCTTGAAAGGTTAACTGTAGAGTTATCTTATGACTCAGAAATTCTATTCCTAGGAATTCTATTCCTATTCCCAAGAAATATGAAAACATGTGTCCACACAAAAACTTGTACATGAATGTTCACAGCAACATAATAGTAAAAAAGTGGGAACGATACAAATGTCCATCAAATCATGAAGAGATAAGCATGACATGGCATATCGCTACAATAAAATGTTATTTGACAATAAAGGAATGAAATATGATACCTGCTATAACATGAATGGCACTTGAAACATTATGCTAAGTGGGAAAATCCAGGCACAAAAGACCCAATATTCTATGATTCTCTTTAGATGAAATGTCCAAAAGAGGCAAATCCTTATGGACAAAAAGTAAACTAGTGGTTGCCAAGGGCTGAGGAAATTGTGAGTAAAGGGGGAGGGGCTGTTAATGGGTATGGGTTTCTTTTAGAATTGAAAATGTTTAAAATTGATTATGGTGATGATGCAGAGTTCTTTGAAAATACTAAAACTCATGAAATTGTACGCTTTAAATGGATGAATTATATCTCAACACAGGTATTATTTTTAAAACTTATGAAAAAGAGTAGGACAAGCAGAAAAAGAAAAGCCAATAAGAACAGGAAACAGAAGAAGAAAGAGAGGGAAGCCTCTGTGAATTAGAATTAATAACAAAGAGAAATCCAAGCAGAGAATTGGAGGAAAACACCAGGGGAGGAAGTCGAGCTGTAACTTCAATGTGAGCTGCACAAACTCTTCCTTTTTCTCAGCCTTGGTTTCTCCACCTTAAAATTATGAATTAGACCACTCATATTAGAATTCTCAAGGATGCATGTTTCTTTGACATCTTGGCACATCTCTGAGAGTCTGTATGTATTTGGATCAGTTAACTTCTTTTAAGCTGCCATTATAAAATGGATTAGAAACAAAAACTCTGGCCCTGGCTGGTGTAGCTCAGTGGATTGAGTGCGGGCTGGGAACCAAAGGGTCCCGATTTGATTTCCAGTCAGGGCACATGCCTGGGTTGCGGGCCAGGTCCCCAGTGAGGGCCATGTGAGGAGCAACTATACATTGCTGTTTCTCTCCATCTCTGTCTCCCTCCCTTCTCCATTCTCTAAAAATAAATAAATAAAATCTTAAAAAAAAATTTCTTAAAAAGAAAAACTCTGCTTAGTACTACCAAACCAGTATTACAGGAAATGTTAAAGAACTTCTTTAAAAAGAAGAAAGAAAAAAAGAAGAACATAGTTATAAAAAAATAAAATGGCAGTAAATACATACTTATCAATAACTTTAAATGTAAATAGATTAAGTGTTCCAATAAAAAGACATAGGGTAGATGAATGACTAAAAAAACAAGACCGTATAGATGCTGTCTGCAAGAGACTCACCTCAGAATGAAAGACACACACAGACTGAAAGTTAAGGAATGAAAAAACATATTTCATGCAAATGGTAATAAAAAAACTGGGGTAGCAATATTTATATCAGACAAATTAGACTTTAAAACAAAGGCTATATAAGAGACAAAGAACATTACATGGGATAAAGGGGTCAATCACCCAACTTAGGAGCATCTAAATATAGAAAGCAAATCTTCATGAACATAAAAGGAGAGATCAATGGTCATAATAAGAGATTTTAACCCCCCATTGATATCAATGGATAGATCTTCCAGACAGAAATCAAGGAAACAGCAGCTTTAAATAACACACTAGACCAGATGGATTTAACTGATATTTTCAGAGCATTACACCCCAAAGAAGCAGAATATACATTATTTTCAAGTGCACATGAAACCTTTTCTAGGATAGACCATGTTTTAGGACACAAAATAAGCCTAAATAAATTTGAGACTGAAATAATATCAACCATCTTCTCTACCACATAAGTAAGAAACTAGAAATCAATTATAAGAAAACAAAAATGAAAAATATACAAATGCATGGAGGTTAAATAACATGGTACTAAACAATGAATGAGTTCAAGAAATAAAATGATACCTTCAGACAAATGAAAATGAAAGCATAACACCCCAAAATCTATGGGACACAGTGAAAGCAGTCCTAAGAGGAAATCTCAAGAAACAAGAAAAATCTCAAAGAAACTATCTAACCTTACACCTAAAGAAACTAGAAAAAAAAAAAGGCTCAAACTGAATAGAAGGAGGGAAATAATAAAGAATGGAAATAAAAGAAGTAGAGCATAAAATAGTAATACAGTAGATCGATGAAACCAAGAGATGGTTCTTTGAAAAGATAAACAAGATGGATAAACCTTTGATTTGACTCATCAAGAAAAGGAGAGAGAAGACCCAAATAAGTAAAATAAGAAATGAAAGAATAGTAATAACAAATGACACCACAGAAATACAAATAATTGTAAGAAAATATTATGAACAACTGTGTCAACAAATTGCACAATTAGTAAGGAATGGATAAATTCCTAGAAATGTACAATCTTCTAAAACTGAATCAAGAAGAAACAGAAAATCTGAACAAATGACAACTGATGAAATAAAAATGGTAATCAAAAAACTTCCAACAAATAAAAGTTCTCAACCAGATGGCTTCTCAGGTAAATTTTACCACATGTTCAAAGAAGAATTAACACCTATTCTTCTCAAATTATTCCAAAAATTTCAAGGGGAAGGAAGATTTCAAACTCATTTTACATGGCCAGTATTATATTAATTTCAAAACCAGATAAAGACACTAGGAAAAAAAGTAAATTATACACCAATATCCTTGATAAATACAGATGCAAATATTTCAACAAAATATTAGCAAACCAAATCCAGCAATACATTAAAAAGATCATGCCCCGTGATCAAATGGGACTTATTCCAGGGATTCAAAGTTGATACAATATCTGCAAATAAATTAGTGTTATACGCCACATAAATAAAATGAAGGATAAAAATTATACAAGTCTGTCCAGAAAGCATCCAGCCAGGTAATATGAAAATAGAGACATTTATTGAAGAAGACGCAAGATACAAGAAACAGTGGACATAGGACAATGACTCCTCAGTCCCCTTCAAAGCAGGCACCTTGGGACCTCACACAGTTCTCCCAATTGCCATCAGCTGCCCCACCATATTTTCCTGAATCTCATCCATGATCTGAAATCTCTCCCCTTTCAAAGGCAATTTTAATTTTGGGAAGAGCCAGAAGTCACAGGGCACCAAATCTGGGCTGTAGAGGGGCTGAGTGACCTGGGTGGTTTGATGTTTCACTAAAAACAGACTCTGCACAAGACATGATGCATGAGTGGGTGCATTATAATGATGAACCTGCCAATCACCAGTTGCCCATAGGTGCAGCCTTCTGAATCATCTGAATAGTTTCTGTGGAAGAATGTTCAAGCTTAATGCAATATTGGGTGCAGATTCATTGCTCTACTTGCTCAGTCATTTTGAAAGTGATGGCCTCCCAGTACACATGCTCACTCAATGGCATCTACTGCCCCCACTGGCTAGTACAGTGAGGTTGTCATTGTTCACACATGCACATTCCAGTCCATTCTCCTTGACTGCCAGGTCACATGATCATATTAATAGATTCAGAAAAAGCATCTGACAAAATCCAGCACAAATTTATGACAAAAAATTCAGCAAAGTGGGAATACAGTGAATATACCTCAATGTAGTAGAAGCCATATGTGACAAACCCACAGTTAACAGTATACTCAATGAGGTCAAACTAAAAGTGTTTTCCTTAAGATCAGTAGTACTACAGGAATGTCTATTTTCACCACTCTTATTCAACATAGTACTGGACGTCCTAGCCAGAATAACCAGACAAGAAAAAGAAAAAAGGCATTCACATTGGAAAGGAAGAACTGTCATTATTTGCAGATGACTATGATACTGTAATTTAGAGAACCCAAAGGATTCCACTAGAAAACAACTAGAACTGATAAATGAATTCAGTAAAACAGCAAGATAGAAAATAAATATTTCAGAAATCCATTTCATTTTTCTACACCAATAATGAAGCATCAGAAAGGGAAACTATGAAAAAAGCTATCCCATTTACAACTGCATCAAAACACACACACACACACACACACACACACACACACACACACACAAACCTAGGAATAAATTTAACCAAAGAGGAAAAAAGACCTGTATTTGGATAACTATAAGACATTGAAGACAGAAATTGAAAAAGATACAAATAAAGGGAGGCATATACCATGCTCATGGATAGGAAGAATTAACATAATTAAAATGTCCATACTACTCAAAACAATCTATAGATTCAACACCATTCCCACCAAAATACCAATTATCACAGAACCAGAACAAATAATCCAAAAATTTAAGTGGAACCACAAAGGCCCTAAATAGCCACAAAAATCTTGAGAAAGAAGAACGAAGTTGAAGGTATGAGAAGCTTCCGGCCAAGATGGAGGTGTAGGTGGATGCACTGTGCCTCCTCCCACAACCAAGAAGAATAACAACAATTTAAAAAGCAAAATAAACAACCAGAATGGACAGAGAATTGAACTGAGTGGAAGTTCAACAGCCAAGAATTTAGAGAGGATATGTTCATCCAGACCGGTAAGCAGGGTGGAGCTGGGCAGAGAGCGCGAGCAGGGAGACAGAGGTTTGCCCAGAGAGTGGGTGCAGCTGATCAAAAAGGGACCCAAAAATCAGCTCAAAAAGTGGCCTATGCACCCGGAGAAGCCAGTGGGAAACAACAGGCCGAGACTGGTGGACTGGGTGGTCCCTCTGGTCCCTCACTTGAGTGTGCAGATAAACCGGGAGAAGGAGCCGGGGAGCGGAGCAGGGAACACCTGTGGGAATTGAGGCAGCAGCAGGAGCAACTCCCAGCCACACAGGAGAGCACATTGGGAGAAAAGTGACTAAGAGCTGAGCTAGTACCATTGTTACCTCCCAGGCCACGCCCTCTCAGACAGTATCAAAACACAGCTGTCCAGGAGGTTGCCCTGCCCTGGTGAACACCTAAGGCTCTGCCCCTCAAAGTAACAGGCTCACTGAGAAAAAAGAATGGCCCAAATGAAAGAACAGAACAAAGCTCCAGAAAAATTACAACTAAGGGACAAAGAGATAGCCAACTTATTAGATGCACAGTTCAAAACACTGGTAATCAGGATGCTCACAAAATTGGAAGACAGTTGGTCACAAATAAATGAACAAATGCAGGATATGCTAAAGAAAATGAAGGGAAATGTACAGGGAACCAATAGGGAAGAGAAGGAAACTGGGATTCAAATCAATGGTGTGGACCAGAAGGAAGAAACAAGGATTCAAAAAAATGAAGAGAGGCTTAGGAACATCTGTGACATCTGTAAACAGCCCAACATCCGGGTCACAGGGATGCCAGAAGGAGAAGAGGAAGACCAAGGGATTGAACATTTATTTGAACAAATAATGAGAGAGAACTTCCCCAATCTGGCAAAGGAAATAGACTTCCTGGAAGTCCAGGAAGCTCAGAGAGTCCCAAAGAAGTTGGACCCAAAGAGGAACACACCAAGGCACATCATAATGACATTACCCAAGATTAAAAATAAGGAGAGAATTTTAGAAGCAGCAAGAGAAAAGAGGACAGTTAACTACCAAGGAATTCCCATAAAACTGCCAGCCGATTTCTCAAAAGAGACCTTTCAGGCAAGAAGGGGCTGGAGAGAAGTATACCAAGCCATGAAAGGCAAGGACCTGCATCCAAGAATACTCTATCCAGCAAAACTTTCATTCAGAATGGAAGGGTAGATAAAGTGCTTCTCAGATAAGGTCAAGTTCAAGGAGTTCATCATCATCCAGCTTCTATTATATGAAATGTTAAAGGGATTTATATAAGACATGGAGGGGTATCAACAGGGGAGTGGGAGGAAGAGAGGAGGAAAAAGTACAGTGAATAAGTAGCATAAATGGTAGGTAGAAAACAGACAGGGGGGAGGTTAAAAATAGTATAGGAAATGTAGAAGCCAAAGAACTTATGTGTATGATCCATGGACAAAAACTAAAGGGCAAGGAATGGAGCGGGGGTGGAGAGGAAAAAAGTGGGGAAAATGGGACAACTGTAATAGCATAATCAATAAAATATATTAAAAAAAGAAAGTATGACATTATGTAATATCAAACTATACTACAAAGCTATAGTAATCAAACATCATGGTACTGGCATAAATACAAACATAGATCAATGGAACAGAAGAGAGAGCCCAGAAATAAACTCAAGCCTTTAAGATCAATTAATATTTGACAAAGGAGGCAAGACTATACATTGGGGTAAAAACCATCTATTTAATAAATGATGTTGGGAAAATTGGATAGATACCAGCAAAAAATAAAATAAAAAAAAAATGAAACTAGACCACCTTCTTACACTATACACAAGAATAAACTCAAAATGGATTAACGAATTAAATGTTAGACTTGAAGTCACAAAAATACTAGAAGAAAATATAGGCAGTAAAATCTCTGCCATTTGTCACAACAATATTTTTTTCTGATGTGTCTCCTAAGGTAAGGGAAACAAAAGAAGAAATAAATAAATGGGACTACATCAAACTAAAAAGTTTTTGCACAGCAAAGGAAACTATCAACAAAACAACCCCCCCCCAAAAAAAAACTCCTACTGAATGGAGATATTTGTCAATGATATATTTGATAAGGGGTTAATGTCCAAAATTTATATAAATAACTTATACTACTGAAGACTGAAAAAAAAAACCAATTAAAAAATGGGCAAAGGAACTGAATAGACATTTCTCCAAAGAGAACACACAGATGGCCAAAAGACATATGAAAACATGCTCAACGTCACTAATCATCAGAGGAATGCAAATGAAAACTACAATGAAAGGATTAAGCAGTTCAAATTGCTAGCTGCAAAAAAAGCCACAAAGATGTAGATTGTACCATGAAGAATATACCCAATAATGTCAGGATAATAAGGTATGTGGCCAGGTGGATGCTTGGGGCAACAAGGGGACCACTCTGTAGAGTAATGGTTTTCCAGCCACTTTGCTGTACATCTGAAATTGGTGTGGAATGGTACTGAATGTAAACTGAGGTTGAAAGTTTAAAAAATAAACAAACAAACCACGATAAGATATCACCTCACATCTGTCAGAATTGATAATAGCATCAATAACTCAATAAAGAACAAGGGTTGACAAGGATGTGGAGAAGAAAGACCCCTTGTGCACTGTTGGTGGGAATGCAGTGTGGTGCCCTCACTATGAAAAATGGTATTGAGGGTCCTCAAAAAAAGTTAAAACAGAACTGCCTTATGACCCAGTTATATTGAAGAAACTCAAAACACCAATTTGAAAGAAGATATGCACCCTTGTGTTTGTTCGCAACATCATTTGCAATAGCCAAGATATGGAAGCAACCCAGCTGTCTATCAATGGACAAACAGATTTTTAAAAAAAGATGTGGCACATATATACAATGGAATGTCACTTGGCTATAAGAAATAATGAAATCTTATTGTTTGTAAGAGCATGGATGGACCAAGAAGATATGCTAAGTGAAATACGTGAGTCAGTGGAAGACGAATAGCATATGATTTCACTTAGATGAGGAGTCTAAAGAGCAAAATTAAAAAACAAAACAGAAATAAACCCATAGATAAAGAGAACAGAATGGTGGTTTCCAGAAAGGAGGAGGGTTGCAGGACTGCGTCAAAAAGGTGAAGGGATAAAGAAGTACAAACTGGAACCTGGCTGGGTGGCTCAGCTGGTTGGAGCATCATCCAAAAAGCTGTGGGTTTGATTCCCACTCAGGGCACATACCTAGGTTGTGGGTTCCATCCCTGGTTGGAACATGTACCAAAGGCAACTAATCAATGTTTCTCTCTCACATCGATGTTTATCTCTCTTCCCCCCGTCCCCAATTTCTCTCTCTCTAAAAGCAATAAACAAACATCCTTCAGTGAGGATTAAAGAAAAAAATAAATACAAATGGCAGTTACAAAATAGTCACAGGGATATAAAGTACAGGATAGAGATTATAGTCAATAATGCTGTAATAACTGTGTATAGTGCCAGATGGGTACTGAAATATTGAGGGGAATACTTTTTAAAGTATATGATTATCTGACCACTATGCTGTAAACCTGAATCTAACACAAAATATCTAATGTAAACTGTAATTGGAGAATAAAATAATAAAAAAACAAGAATTCTGTTCAGTCAGCCTGCCAAAACTTCCTAAACCCTGAAGCCTTCCTCACCAATTTCCCACTCCCCCTACTCTCTTTTCTTTTTTAAGAATATATTTTATTGATTATGCTATTACAGTTTTCCCATTTCCCCCCTTTATTCCCTTCCACCCCATATCCCCCCATTCCCCGCCCTTTAGTTTTTGTCCATGGGTCGTACACATAAGTTCTTTGGCTTCTACATTTCCTATACTATTCTTAACCTCCCCCTGTCTGTTTTCTACCTACCATTTATGCTACTTATTCTCTGTACCTTTTCCCCCTCTCTCCCCCTCCTACTCCCCTGTTGATATCCCTCCATGTCTTATATAAATCCCTTTAACATTTCATATAATAGAAGCTGGATGATGATGAACTCCTTGAACTTGACCTTATCTGAGAAGCACTTTATCTGCCCTTCCATTCTGAATGAAAGTTTTGCTGGATAGAGTATTCTTGGATGTAGGTCCTTGCCTTTCATGACTTGGTATACTTCTCTCCAGTCCCTTCTTGCCTGTAAGGTCTATTTTGAGAAATTGGCTGGCAGTCTTATGGGAATTCCTTGGTAGGTAACTGTCCTCTTTTCTCTTGCTGCTTCTAAGATTCTCTCCTTATTATTAATCTTGGGTAATGTCATTATGATGTGCCTTGGTGTGTTCCTCTTTGGGTCCAACTTCTTTGGGACTCTCTGAGCTTCCTGAACTTCCTTGAAGTCTATTTCCTTCACCATCTTGGAGAAGTTCTCCTTCATTATTTGTTCAAATAAGTTTTCAATCCCTTGATCTTCCTCTTCTCCTTCTGGCACCTCTATGACTCAGATGTTGGGATGTTTAAAGATGTCCTAGAGGTTCCTAAGCCTCTCTTCATTCTTTTGAATTCTTGTTTCTTCATTCTTTTCTGGTTGAATATTTTTTCTTCCTTCTAGTCCACACTGTTGATTTGAGTCCCAGTTTCCTTCCCATCACTATTGGTTCCCTGCACATTTCCCCATATTTCTCTTAGCATATCCTTCATTCTTTCATCTAATCTGTGACCAAATTTAACCAATCCTGTGAGTATCCTGATTATCAGTGCTTTGAACTGTGCATCTGATAGATTGGCTATCTCTTCATCACTTAATTGTATTTTTTTCTGGCATTTTGATCTGCTCTTTCACTTGGGCCATTTTTTTCCTCCCCTTGGCGTGCCTGTTACTTTAAGGGGCAGAGCCTTAGGTGTTCACCAGGGTGGGGAAACCCATGTTGCTCTGTTGTGATGCTGCCTGTGGGGGTGGGGCCTGAGAGGGAACAATGGCACTTGCTCTGCTCTCTGCCAGATTTTAGTCACTTCCCCTGCTACCCACAAGCAAAACTGGGCCCTTCTGTGCTGGTTCCCGGGTGGGCAGGCTTGCGTATTTCTAAGTCCCTGTGAGTCTCTCCAATGAACTCCCCTGTGGGGATGGGAGTTCCTTCTGCTGCTGCCTCAGCCCCCACAGGTATTTTCAATCAGTGGTTTGAGGCTTTATTTCCCCTCAATGGAGCCCTGGGCTGCATGGTCTGTTTTGCTCCCCAGCTTTTTCTCCCGGTTTATCTGCACGCAAATGAGGGACCGCCCAGTCCACCAGTCTCGGCCCCGCTGGTGGGGTTTCGCCAAGTGCGCTGGCCACAGGTCTCTCCAGGCAGCTGCAGCGTTGCCGGTACCACTTCAAAAACTGCCGTCTTGCCGCGCGCTCTCCGCCTGGCTCCACCCAGCTTACTGGTCTGGATGAATGTGTCTTCTTTAACTACTTGGTTGTTGGACTTCCACACAGTTCGATTTTCTGTCAGATCTGGCTGTTTTTTGTTTTTAAATTGTTGCTTTTCCTCTTTTGGTTCTGCGAGGAGGCACAGTGTGTCTACCTATGCCTCCATCTTGGCCAGAAGTCCCCCTACTCTCTTTTCAATCCTTGACTTTTCACTGTTCCCAAAGCTCATCCCCAAATTAACATGTAGTGCCTAGGAAGCCCAACCTTGGCCCATCTTACCTGGAATGACCCGTGTCTGGGATGGAATGATTCAGGGGCAGCTGGTCACTGAGGTAAACATTGTAACCAAACTCCTGGAAGAGTTCGTGGGCCTTTTTCTGCTGGGCCTCAGAAAGATCCTCACCTCACTGCTCGAAGAGCAATGAGCTGGGAAGAATTTCTCTCTGGGTTTGTTTTTCTTTGTCTCCCTCGCCTTGGCTTCCACGGCCTTTCCAACAGGGTGTTGTTCATTTTTCACCCTCTCCAGGGTGTTGTCCACGTTTTCTTGTTCCTTCACAACCAATTTCATACTTTCTTCTGCAAATGAAAGGCAGGGAAGAAAACATTTCAGCTAATTCATTGATAGGTTTTCTTGTCCAAATTGTAAAATGTATAAGCTCTTTGTTCCAGAGGATACAATATGTCACAGGAATCACAGAGTCGCACCGGCTGTCCTGGCAAGGCATGCCCTAGAACACACCTGTGTTCTTTCAGCTCTATCAAGACTTAGCTATCCCGAGTCCCACGCACTCAAAGTTCCTCTAGAGGTGCAATCTGAGAAATACATTGACAGTAGCTAATGTTTTTAAGAATAAGGCCCAAGAACCACTTAATCAGAATCACCTGTTGGATCATTTTAAAATGCAGATATCCAGCCTTATCCCTGAATCACCTAAATCAGAATCTTATGATCAGATAGGGGTAGGAGAAGATGCCAGAATCTGCACTTCTAACAAAATCAATGAGTAAGTCTTTTGTGCAATAAAATTTGAGAAGCACAGTACTATACTGTCAGTGGTTACACCTTCCTAACTGCATGACCTTGGCCACAGTATTTCTCTTCTCGGTGCTATAGATTTACTGAGTACCTCAGAGAGTTGCTGTGATAACTATATCGATTGACACCTATGAAGTGCTTAGGGCAGTGCCTGGCACACAGTCGAGTTTGAATATTATTCTATTTTCTCTGGTTTCTCTGTTTCCTCTGCTTTGGGGGTTGGAGGTGAGGAAGGATATTGAGAAGAGTGGAAACTTTTAAAATTGCTGCGATAGAAATGGGAGTGAGAACTGGTTTGTGACACACAGAAGCACTGAGGGTCTAGGAAAGGACTGGCTGAGGCGTGGCTGTGAATTTTAAGTGGCTTGGTTATCGGAAATTTTCCAGCAGTGCACAGCCCTTGGGTGAAGGCACAGAGAAGATGGGAAATTGATTTCACACAATGTTGGGGGGTTCTTAGGAGAGTACAAGAGAACAGGTGTGCAATGGAGTTGCAGATCATGGCAAGAGAAAAGTTGGAGAAGTGGTACTGTTGCACAGAAAAACTGAATGAGTATGCTGTAGAGTCAGTAGGTTTTGATCAGCAAAGCACAGCATGAATTTGTCATTTCACAGGTGAGCTGTTCTGGATGATGACAAAGTCCAAAATGCACCATAGAAGGGTGAGGTGGGAAGGCAGAGGTATACAGTGGGTCACCCACAGGACACTGTGGTGGCCTACGATGACAGCAGGATTGGGGGCAGGGACAAAGGCTATGAACCAGGAGCCACTGCAAAGTCTGTAATGAGAGAGAAAACTTGTCAGGGAGGTCAGCAGAAGACACCTTAGAGGGCAGCCAGGTTTACGTAATAAAGTAAAGAGCTATTACCACAGCTGATTTACTCTGTCCTTTCTGCAATGGAAATCAAACCGATAGCCCGTTAATATTTCCCAAGCCCAACATCGATTATGACACTCCTCAGCATTAAATCCCAAAATGGTAATCAAGATTCTCCACCACTGAGTTCCCCACTAATGATCCCTTAAGCCTACACTAAATTACAACCAGACTGATAAGATCACCTCTAGGCCATGTAGTACATTCTTGCAAGTTAAGAGAATCACTGCTTTGTTGTATAATTGCAGTCCAGGCCCACTAGCTTGGCCAGCAGACAGTCTCATCATGAATTTCCTCTGGGCAAATGCAGCCCCAGGCCACAGCGCGTGACTATGTGAGCAGATCATGGGCTAAATTTCAGCTATGTTTACAGCCCCTTAAAAGGAGGAAGCAGGGAAGTCCAGCAACTGGGATGTGGTCATGTTTGGGAGGTGGCATAAAGCTGGCCCAAGGAGAAGGAGAACCAATTAGAAGTGTTTAAGGCCAAAAAAAAAGGAGAGTCAAAACAAACTCAGAAAGAAAAATAAGTGGTGGGTCTTTGAAAGAAGGCTCATGTGACTACCTTACATACTTGCTTAGGTAGAGAAGAAAAGTGAGAGCAGAACTTTTAAAGTATTCCAAACTGAATAGCATTTTTATTCAAACTCTTCTGTACTAAGGATACAGGGGTCACAGGGTAGCCTTGAGTTCTCTGTTCCTTTAATTTCCCTATGTTTTGGTGGGGGATATCTGATTTTTCTCTTTTATTCATTGCTGTCAATGGGAGATTGTTTGGACCTGGACACCCTAGAGTCAATTTGAGGATATAAGTGCTGAGTTCAGCAGGATGAATACAGTGTCACTAGACCATTCCCATGACTTACACTGAAACTTTCCAGGATCCAAAGGGGACACACCCAATATCGTCATTCTGGTGGGGCCTTTAAGACTTCCTGGGGAGATTTCAGAAAATTGGTCGGCAAACCCTCTTGCAATAGGGATATTATTCTCACCATATCTTTGCTTTTGTTCTGTGTGACAGTTAATATAATTTGTGTAAGCATCCTTATTGACCTCTAATATCCTCCAGTCTTCTTGGAGGCAATGAATAACCAGGATAATTCATAACTGAACAGCTTTCAATTTTAGGAAGCCCTTCAGAAAAGGGCACATTTGTGATCTGGAAACAGGGTCCAGAAGACATTTTGAAATTCGTATCAGGTGGTAAGGAGTCCCTGACACCACATCATTTTAAAGTGAATAAAATGTGGGGAGCATCAAAAATAATAAGGAACTGGTCATTGCAGAAGGAAAGGGAAGTTCACCCAGTGGCTCCAGATGAATTGCTGAGGCATACTGGTTTCCAGCTGAAGGGAAAAATAGCCAGGCTGCAGGCAGAACTCCCGCTATTTGAGGCCCAAGGGGGATGAGCCATGGGGGCGGGTGAGAGAGTCTTGGTGTGGTCTGGGTACTCTACCAAGGAGTGACAGCAACTGTTCAGGTACCCAGGCATCCTCTTGGTGAAGCTACACTGAGCACATATGCAAGTGAATGTCCAGCTCAGCCTATGCGCTCAAAGCCAGGGCTTCAGAGCAGACGACCATCTATGTTCTTGCCCTGTATCACTCTTCCCTCCATCCCTGACTGCCTGTCCTCTGTCCTCTTTTTCCTACACTCATCCATGCATTTACTCAACCATTTAATTTCTATGTGCCTGACGCAGTGAATAAAGTGGTAAGACACCCTATGAGACATTCGTGAAACCAGCTCTTCCAGAAAACTGTACCACAATAAAATATGATGAGTCCTGTGAGGGAGGATGTAGAAGGTGCTGTGGTGCTTTCTGATTCCTTCTCTCTGCCCCCTCCCATCATTTCCCTTTTCTCTTCTTGTCTCCATATAAATTCTTTCATTCTCTTGCCCTGGACACTTATTCTTTGCTCCCTTTTTTGTCCTTATCTCTTTGGTCCTTTATTGTCCTCTTTCTCTCTCTCCCTTTTCCTGACTTCCTCTCTTCCTGTCTGTCCTCCCATCTATCCCTCTGCCTCGCTCTGAATATGTACAATGCTCAGCTCTCACTTTAAAAGACTCTTTCTTCAACTCCAGCTCTCACACACCCACACCCACACATTTATGCAGTCATTTCCCTGCTCACACATTCAAGTTCCTTCAGGGGCACAAGCATTTGAGCCCTGTCGCTTGGGATCAGGGGATACATAGCTGCTTCCCCTCACTGGAGACAGATGTTGAGACACATAAAATTCATAGGGGTCAGAGCCAGAATCAAGAACAAGCCAAAGAATTCATGTGAAGAAGTTTACATTTATTTGATGGACCATGAGGGCATTATGCTAAGTGAAGTAAGTCAGTCAGAGAAAGACAAATGCCATATGATTTTACTCATATGAGGAATCTAATGAACAAACTGAATGAACAGGGAAAATGGAGACAGACTCATAGATGGAGAGCAAGATGACAGCTAGTGGCGGTGGAGGTTGGGGTGGAGGGACTGAGCAAAAAGGAGAAAGGATTCATGGACATGACCAACAGTGTGGTGATTGCTGGGGGCGGGGGCATACGGGGACTAAAAGGTAATGGAAAATAATACAATAAAGGTTAAATCAAAAATCAAACAAAACAAAGTAAAAATGGGAGGGGGAAACAAGCTCATAGATATAGAGAAAAGATTGGTGGTTGCCACAGGTGGGGGTGGGGGAGGTAGGCAAAATGGGTGAAAGGGGTCCAAAGGTATAAACTTCCATTCATAAAATAAATAAGCCCTGGGGATGTAATGTACAACATGGCGACTACAGTTAATAATTCTGCATTGCATATTTGAAGTTACTAAGAGAGTAGATCTTAAAGGTTCTCATCACAAGGAAAAAAGTATTTATGATTATGTGTGGTGATGGATGTTTACTACGATCATTTCACAGTAATATTTCACAAATATTGAATCATTACACTGTACACCTAAAACTAATATAATGTTATGTGACAATTATACCTCAATAAAAGAAAGAGGTTAAAATTTGACACACATATGTTTATAGAGCACTTTCTGCATACATTTCACAACCGTATGAGATCGAGTAGGTACAGTCTCATCATTGCCACTTACACACCAGGAACCTGCGACTGAGAGAGATATGTACTTGCTTCAAGTCACACAATCATCGTGGCCATATCAGGATTCCATCTTAGGTCCTCTGACAAGCTCCTGGTAGTCCCTGATAGCAGCTCACAGCAAAACGGAAGTGAGGCCTTTGCCCCAGAGATTGTCATGTCTGTTTATCTGCCTGGACACACAAAGACCTAAAGACAGGGCTGTGCCTAGATATTCCTGAGCCTCTTGGGGAGCATTCGTCTGAGCCTCAGACTCCCTGTCTGCATGTGTGTACTTGTGATTATGAGTGTGTGAAAGTGCAAACACACACACACCACTCATCAACACACCCTGCTCTTCTCCCCTTAACTGTTTGCTCTGATTTCCCCCTAATTCTCAATACTTACCACCCATTTGAAGACATAGAATTCAATGTCACATACTAAATTGAGCAACTGAGAGGTGAAAATGTGATCTCTCACTTACTTTTTCTCCATGCTCCTTCTTTTCTAAGTGTCCCTAAGCACACTGTCATGAGTGTGCATGCACACACACACATAATCCCCTCCAAGTTAGTGTTATGAACTGAATCAGATGCTGCAAATCCAATTCCAAGTGAGAGAGTCTCTTTATCCCATCCCATTCAGACAGAGGCAAATAAAGCTCCTTTTGGACACTAGCCAGAATCAACTTTTGTAAATTCGCCTTGGTATAAAATATCAGGAGGAGATGGTAGGCAATAACCAGAGTAAGCCCAATGCAGACAACTTTGAAGACGTGTCTCCTGGGCATCATATTCTGTCTCTGGCTCTGCCACTACCTGCAGGGCTGGGTGAGTGTCACTGCTCAGGCAAAGAAAAGATCAGAATCAGTTGAGACCTGTCTCTTCTGGATGCATAGATGACACCCTGCCTGCTGAACCAGATGTTCTCTGACTGGGAAAGCTGCTACAAGCTGCCTGGTTTCTCCCTGAGCAGTAACAGGTGTGTGGAGTAGTATGTCATGGCAGCCATTCAGTGACTGGCAGGTTACCTGGGCATACCTCACACTGTGTCAGACATCACGTTCAACAAACTTGAGGAGAGACTTTTTTGCTGGTTCCACCAGGAAGCAGGTAGATGAGCTGAAGGAAGCCCCAGAGGTGAGTCCCAGGATATGGCCCTGCTTCACTGATCCCTGCCCTCTGCTCATCACCCACACAGCGCTGCACGCTGATACTCTGCCCTGCTCCAGCTTCCACACCTCACACTCACTGTGTGTTTTGGAAAAATCACCTAATTGCCATCATTGTGGATTGAACACTTCACATTTTTCCCAGAGCGGAAAGTTCAAAGTTCTCAGTCTAGTGTGTTGGGTCCTTCTGTAATCATATTTCGCACCCTGTTCTGACTCGTTAGTAGGTCCCCAAATACAACATATGCTGACAAGAGCTGCTGCAGATATTCAGATTAAAATAAAGAAAAAGCAGGTAGAACATTAAATAAATAAATAACATTTTTTTCATCACTTTCCCATGCTCTTGCCTATAAATTAGAGTCAAAATACATTTAAAAATGCATAATCACATACATGTCTCATTCAAAATGGAATAGACCACTTTTCTCTATTCCTCCCCACTAGCAGTAAATGTAGACTCTAGACACTATATATAAAACAAACATGAGAAGACTCTGAAAGGCAGAGAAAAAAGGGCAGACCAACTAGAAATCACAGGAGCCAAGGACAACACAGCAATGAGTTCCTTAAGTTTTCTTTTGCCTATATATCCTAGACTGAATGCTAAATCAGTTGCCGAACTGTAAATGTCAACAGGTAAAGATAATAAAAGCCCCCAAGAAAATCCTGTTCTCTCTAGACAAATGAACAGGAAAGGGGTGGCCTAACAAGGTAGAAAACATTCAGTAAGAACTATTCTACTCCAGCCAAACACCACTGAAAAACCTGCATTACCAACCCCATCCCATCAACAAAGGTCATGTGGGAATTTTGACTTCCATCCTCATCCCCAGCTGTGATGAGGTGCCCCTTCCTTCACCCCTCTAGGATTGGGGACCTATGGGAAGTCATAAATTTTATCCTATCCCCCATGATGTCAGTAAGGAAACTGTAATGAAGTGGCCCTCCTTCTCTTAGCCAGTTGGTGTCAACAGAGGTCTAGTGGGGAATCTGAACTTCCTTCCCCACCAGCGGTGAAGGTACCCTTACCCCAGGTGTCAATGGAGACAAAGTGGGACACCTGGACTTCCACAAGGCCTAGCTTAGAGCTACTGCTCCAGGGCTAAGAGCATAACAGAGACATTAGAGGTCACACAGTCTTGGGGAACACAGGAGTTATGGCTTAGTCATAATGGAGAGATCTACACCAAACACCCTGGGTATGCCGCTAAAACACAAGGAAGACCACTACTTAAGAGTACCAACCATGCCCTAGGAAAAGGGCCACTCTAAGCCTGCTCTAGTGAAGCCTAAAAGCAAGTCTCAACCACATCCAAATGAGTTGCCAGTGTTAACAACCAGAACAAAACACTCTTGAAACAAAGACAACATAAACCAGATGCTTTACAAGGATTCAGTCACAATGTCAATGGAACAATTACTGGACATCTGAAGAGGCAGAAAAATATGACTGATAAACAAAAAAAAAAGTCAATAGAAGGTGACCAGAAGATGACCCATGTTTGGAAATTAAACAGTTTTAAAATGTCTATTTTAACGACATCCAAAGATTTAAAGAAAAAGATGGACATAATGAACGCAGAGAGGGAGAATTCTCAAGGAAAAAGTAGAAACTCTAAAATTAAAGAAGCAAAGGGAATTCTGAAACTGAAATTTATGATATGTAAAATTAAATTTTCACAGGATAGATCTAGCAGCAGATTGGCAACTTTAGATAAAAAAAGCTTCTGAATTTGAAGACATATCAATAGAAATTATCCAATATGAAGAAATAAAGGAGAAAATTATTTTTAAAAATAGACTCAGTGATTTATGAGACAATGTCAAGTGGTTTATTGTAATTGGAGTCACAGAAGAAGAGCAGATGAAGAATGAGGCAGAAAAAAATAGAAAAATTAATGAGGAAAATTTGTCAAATTTAGTTTGAAATAATCAACCTATAAATACAAGCACCTCTTTAGCAGAATTATTTTTTATTTTTTAAAAATTTTGACATCTGGCCAAGATGGAGATGTAGGTGGACACACTGCACTGCCACTCACAACCAAAGAGGATAAACAATAAGTTAAAAAGCAAAAACAAACAACCAAAACGGACAGAGAATTGAACTGAGTTGAAGTCCAACAGCCAAGAAGTTAGAGAGAAACATTTGTCCAGACTCGTAAGTGGGGCGGAGCTGGGCGGAGAGTGTGCGCAGTGAGATAGCAGTTTGCCCGGAGAGACTCACTGTGGGAGAACCTGGCCAAAACACAGCCCAAGCACTCAGAGAAGCCCACAGCCAGTGCACCTGGAAAAGCCCGTGGGAACCAGCGGGACTGAGAATGGTGGACCAGGCAGTCCCTCTTTCATGCATAGATAGACCGGGAGAAGGAGCTAGGGAGTGGAGCAGACCGCATAGCCCACCATCACAACCCACCATCACAGGAAAAAAAGCTTCGGACCACCTGTTGAAAGCACCTGAGGGGGTTGAGGCCGCAGCTTGAGCGGCTCCCAGCCTCACAGGAGAGCTTATTGGGGTGAGGGTGAATGGGAGCTGGCAGGAAACAAAGCAAGCGTCATTGCTCCCTCCCAGGCCCCGCCCCCAAAGGAAGGGTCATAACACAGTGTTGTAGGTAACCCTGCACTGGCGAACACCTAAGGCTCCGCCCTTTAAGTAACACGTAGTCCAAGAGGGGGAAGAAAATGGCCCAAATGAAAGAACAGAACAGAGCTCCAGAAAAATTACAACTAAGGGACAAAGAGATAGCCAACTTATTAGATGCACAGTTCAAAACATTGGTAATCAGGATACTCACAAAATTGGAAGAAAGTTGGACGCAAATAAATGAACAAATGAAGGATACACTAAAGAAAATGAAGGGAGATGTTCAGGGAACCAATAGGGAAGAGAAGGAAACTGAAACTCAAATCAACGGTGTGGACCAGAAGGAAGAAACAAGAATTCAAAAAAATGAGGAGAGGCTTAGGAACCTCCAGGACATCTGTAAACAGCCCAACATCCGGATCATAGGGCTTCCAGAAGGTGAAGAGGAAGACCAAGGGATTGAACATTTATTTGAACAAATAATGAGCGAGAACTTCCTTCATCTGGCAAAGGAAATAGCCTTCCAGGAAGTCCAGGAAGCTCAGAGAGTCCCAAAGAAGTTGGACCCAAAGAGGAACACACCAAGACACAACATAATGACATTATCCAAGGTTAAAAATAAGGAGAGAATCTTAGAAGCAGCAAGAGAAAAAGAGACAGTTACCTACAAAGGAATTCCCATAAGACTGTCAGCTGATTTCTCAAAAGAGACATTGCAGGCAAGAAAAGGCTGGAAAGAAGTATGCCAAGTCATGAAAGGCAAGGACCTACATCCAAGATTACTCTATCCAGCAAAACTTTCATTTAGAATGGAAGGGCAGATAAAGTGCTTCTCAGATAAGGTCATGTTCAAGGAATTTATCGTCACCCAGCCTTTATTATATGAAATGTTAAAGGGATTTATATAAGAATGGAGGGATATCAACAGAGGAGTGGGAGGGGGAGAGAGGAGGAAAAAGTACAGAGAAAAAGTAGCATAAACGGTATGTAGAAAACAGACAGGGGGAGATTAAGAATAGTATAGGAAATGTAGAAGCCAAAGAACTTATGTGTATGACCCATGGACAAAAACTAAAGGACAGGGAATGGGGGGGATGTGGGGCAAAGGGGAATAAAGGGGGGGAAATGGGACAACTGTAATAGCATAATCAATAAAATATATTTTAAGAAAAAAATTTTATTGTTTTGTTTCTATTACCCTTTAGTCCCCTTATACCCCCTCCCCTCTGCAATCACCACACTGTTGTCCATGTCCATGAGTCCTTTTTCCTTTTTGCTCAATCCCTTCAACCCCTAAATGACTCTCCTGAGCTGTCAAAAACACATATAGGTACATAGGAATGAAACTGCTGGGGGGAAATCTTAAAGGCCACTCTAGGAGCAATAATATGAATAGTATGCAGGCTAGCAGACAATGGAATGGCATCTTAAAAACAAGGAGTGGGGGAGTCTACCTAGTATCTTATACCAAACTAAAATATCCCTAAAGAAATAATGACATTCTCAGGTACATGAAAACTGAATCGGTACACTTGCACTACAATAAACACTGAAGAAAATTCTTCATACTAAAAGGAAATATCACTAAAAGGAATCTCTAATCTATAGAAAGGAACGAGAAGCACTAGGAAGAATAAATACATGCCTTAATACAAGAGATTGTATATTTTTTCTTCTCTTAATGACCTCTAAAGACAAATGATTGTTCAGAGCAGATACATTGACATTGTAAGGTGAAATTATAATGTATGTAGAAATTAAATATGTGACAGTAGCATAAAGAAAGGGGAGGTAATGAAATTACACTGATATGAGGCTCCAACATTTTAAAACATTAAGTATAAAATTATATTATATTAACTCTAGGTAGACTATGATAAGGACACATTTTATTATCACTAGAGCAACCAAAAGAACATAGCAAAAGTGCATCTGAAAAGATAATAAGGAAATTAAAAGAATAACAAAAAATAATATTTGATAAACCAATAAATGCAGGGGAAAGGATAACTAAGAAACAAAAAAAATGAGATAAATAGAAAATAAATCACAAAATAGCAGACTTAAACCCAACCATATCAATAATTACATTAAAAATAATGGTACCAAACACACCAACTAAAAGGCACAGATTGTCAGACTATAAGTCAGGTATTACCAAACTATGATCCCACAGCCCAAATCCAGCCTGCCGTCTATTTTTTTAAATACGTTTTTAGAGCACTTTGAGGTTTATAGCAAAACTGCAGAAAATACAGAGTTCCCATATACTCTGTCCCCACACATTGGGGTGTCCAACATTTTGACGTCTCTGGGCCACACTGGAAGAAGAGTTGTCTTGGGCCACACATTAAATACATTGCGACATGTAATCACAAAAACATCTCATAATGTTTTAAGTAAATTTAGATTTTGTGTTGGGCTGTGTTCATAGCCATCCTGGGCTGCGTGCGGCTTGTGGGCTGCAGGTTGGACACCCCTTATAACTTCCTCCAATATCAACATCCTGCACCAGAGTAGAATATTTGTTTTATTGTTGAATGTACGTTCATACATCATCACTTTCCAAGGTGTATAGTTTACACTAGGATTCACTCTTGGTGTTGTATATTCTATAGATTTTGACAAACATATAATGACATGTATACACCATTATAACACTATGCAGAATAGTTTCACTGCTCTAAAACTCCTCTGTGCTCTGTGTATACATCCCTCCCTCAATCTATAAACCCTGGCAACCGCTAATCTTTCTAATGTCTTCATAGTTTTTCCTTTTCCAGCATGTCATAGACTTGATGGTAGGACACTCTTCAGATTGGCTCTTTTCACTTGTTTTATGTACTCAGGTTCCCTCTATGTCTTTTCTTAGCTTGATAGCATGTTTAATCTTAGTGCTAAATAAGATTCATAGCTGGATGTACCACAGTTTATTTATCCATTCACCTACTGAAGAACATCATGGTTCCCTTCAAGTGCTGGCAAATATGAAAACATTGCTATAAACCTTGGTGTGCAGGTTTTCATGGGCACATAAATGGCTAAATATCAAGGAATGCAATTGCTGGATAGTATGGCAAGAGTATACAGGATGGGGCAGAAGTTTAGGTTTACAGCTGTTTGGGAAATAGTACAATAATTAATAAATAATAATATGAGAATAAACTCTGTTTTATGTACTCACAACTGTAAACTTACTTTTGCCCCACCCTGTAGTTTCCTAATTGCCAAACTGTCTTCTAAAGTGACTGTACCATTTTACATTCCCAGCAATAATGGATGAGTTCCTGTTGTTTCATGTCCTCACCAACATTTGGTGTTGCCAGTGTTTCAGATTTTGGTAATTTTAATAGGTGTGTAGTGGTATCTTGTTTTAATTCACAATTCCCTAGTGCATATGATGTGGAACACTTTTCATATGCTTATCTGCCATCTGTGTATCTTTTTTGGTGAATTATCTGTTCAGACATTTTGCCCATTTTCAGTAAGGTTGTTCATTTTCTTATCGTTCAGTTTTAAGTGTACTTTGTGTATTTTAAATAACAGTTCTTTTTCATATATGTCTTTTGAAAATATTTTGTCTCGGTCTGTGGTTTATCTCCTCATTCTCTTGACATTTTCTTCTGCAGAACAGAAGTTTTCTTTTATTTTGATGAAGTCCAGCTTATCAATTATTTCTTTCATGGATCATGCCTTTGGTGTTGTATTTAAAAATGCATCACCAAACCCAAGGTCACTTATATTTTCTCTTATATTCTAGGGGTTTATAGTTTTACGTTTTACAGTTAAGTGTATGATTCATTTTGAGTTAATCCTTGTCATGGATGAAGACCTGAAGACCTGTGTCCAGATTCATTTTTTTACATGTGCATGTTCAGTTGTTCCAGCACCATTTGTTGAGAAGAAATATCTTTTCTACATTGTATTGCCTTTGCTCCTTTGTTAAAGATTAGTGTGTGTGTATATACATACATGTCTGTTCTGTTCCCTTAATCTATTTGCCTCTGCTGCCAGTATCACTATTTTCGTTACTGTAGCAATACAGTAATTCCATTTTTAATTTTATTTTTTGATTTCAACACCATTTTGCATTCAACGCTATTTTGTATCAGTGTCAGTTGTACAGCACAGCAGACAGAAAAAGTGTACTCTCCAATAATTCAAGTGTCCACCTGGCACCATAGAGAGTTATTACTATATTCTTGATTATATTCACTATGCTTTACATTCCTTTGACTATCAACTAGCACTTCTTTTAAAATTTTTTATTGTACTTCTCCATTACCATTTAGCCCCTGTATACCTGCCTACCCCCTGCAATCACCACACTGTTGTCCACGGCCATGAGTCCTTTTTCCTTTTTGGCTCGACCTCCTACCACTTTTTGTTAGAGTAGTTCTTAACGTTGGGTATTGCCAGTCCTCCAACTTTGTTCTTCAATAGTGTGTTGGATAATCTGGTTGTTTTGCCTCTCCGTATATACTTTAGAATCAGTTTGTTGATATCCACAGAATAACTTGGCGAAATTTTGGTTAGAATCGCATTGAATCTATACAGCAAGTTGGGAAAAACTAATATGTTGACAATATGGAGCAGTCCTATCCATGAACATGGAATATCTCTCCATTTATTTAGTTTTTGATTACATTCATCGGGGTTTTATAGTTTCCTCATACATATTGTATACATATTTTGTTCATATTTATATCTAAGTATTTAATTGGGGGGCTCTACAGTAAATGATATTGTATTATTTCAAATTCCAATTGTTCATTGCTGATATGTAGGAAAACCATTGACTTTTATATATTAGCCTTATATCTTGAGATTTTGCTATAACAACTTCTTAGCTCCAGGAAGTTTTTGTTGATTTGGAAGGAATTTTCTGCAGAGGCAGTTCTATCATCTGTGAATAAATATAGTTTTATTTATTCCTTCTGAATCTGTACTCCTTTTATTTCCTTTTCTTATTTATGCCTTAACTGGGACTTCCAGTACAATGTTTAAAAAGTAGTAGTGAGAATACTGTCTTGTTCTTTAGCAGAAAGTCTTCTAGTTTCTCACCATTAAGTATGATGTTAGCTGTAGGTTTTCTCCATAGATTCTTTATCAAATTGAGGAAGTTTCTCTCTATTCTTAGTTGACTGAGTGTTCTGTCATGAATGGGTGTTAGACTTTGTCAAATGCTTTATCTGTAACTATTGATACAATTATGTGACTTTTCTTGTTTAGCCTGTTGATGTGATGATTACATTAAGTATTTATTTAGTACCTATAGTATGTGAAACATGGTCCAAATATACTAAGAAGTATGCTCAGTGAACCTATCAAGGTCCCACAGTGGACCAAATCACAGAAAGAAATCTCAGGTAGAAAAAGATAGTTGTGTTCTCCTCGCTTTATTACAGTTATATTTGGGTGTTAATGCCTTTTCTAACTTAGATGTAAATGCCCAGGGTGAATACTCTGCTTTTTGCTAGGACCCAGTGTGTCCTCAGTAATAAAAGTCATTAAAATCAGCACCTATATTGAGCTTGTCAGTTTCAATGTCCTTTAACCAACCATAACCCAAAGGAAGTGTAAAAGGTCTAAAGTAGATACAGTAATTGATGTAGTCTTTATAGGAGCACCCTTTAGATCTTGCAAACCACCATGTTCTTTTTCTTAGGAGAGTTTTTATGCAAAACACAAGATTCTCTTAAAATGTCCAGTTTTGGGCTGTGTAATTTAACTTGTCAGAAGCTGCATGCACATCTGATATGCCTACTGAATTTAGGCTTATGATCACACTGTTCTTCTCTCCTAACAGGGTCCAAAGACATAATACTTACTGGATAGCCACACCTTTAGGACCAGACAATGGTTCTTCCAGTTTCATCAGTCACCTGCTCAAACAGTGACCACACAATGCCATAAGTCAACAGGGCTAAGGATGCTCTATGGGGTTTTTAGTTGTGAATCTCCAAGAGTTCACATGATGACCAAAATACTATTTAAGGTCAGTATCACAGCTCTAGACTATTCTGCCAGGAAAAATAGATCTGTCATTTGGATTAGTTAGTTGGAAGAGCAGCAGATGGATTTATCTTAAAAATTGCCAGAACTTTCACAGGCAAAATACTTCCAAACCACTATTGGGGGTTTACAACAGGCTTCCAAATCTTTCAGTGTGGAAACTCTGTCCATGATAGCAGGCAGGGTGTAGAGGAATTGTCTTCAGAGCAGATCTACTTCTCAGGAGTGGGCAGAGGGAGTGGCCTTGGGCCAGTGCCCAATGTTAGCCCAAGGGAATCTGCATCCTCTCTGAGTTCTAAGTTAATGCTAACCCAGCCGAAGAAGTTTCTCTGGCTGGAAACACACACAGGCCACTCTCTACACAGTTTTCTATTTGCCTCTAGTGTAACAATGACAATCACAAAAATTGCTAGATCCCCTCAGTGGGTTCTTGACGCAGTCTGTTGAGATACAGTGATGTGGCTGGCCCTTGCTGAATTAGGGTGTCAAGGACATTTCTCCTTCAAGATCCCCGTAGCATAAAGCAACAGAGTACCCAAGTCCTCACTGATCTCTCATAAGGACCCTCTGGTCATCCCAGAGTCAGCTCTCTTGGGCTCCCTTCGCACCCCTGCCCTAGAAAAATCTGTTTCCAGCCAGCATGGTGAGTACTGAAGTTTAGGCCTACTCACGCCTCTTAGCCTCCTAGCAGCCCCATCTTGGATTTCAGCAGCTAGAACTCCGGATATGACTTGGTTTGAGATTGTACACCCCGCCCCCCTGACCCTCCCCCCAGCATCCTACCCCTGGGCGAGGGTTTCAAAAGAGCTGTGTTGTTCCTTTCTAAACTCAATTCGGTTGCTTCTCATTTCAACCAAGGTCTTCATCCATCAAATACTGAGGTGGATTTCAGGTGTACTTCATTATATATTGAAAGTACATTTTTAAAAAGTACACTAAGCTACAATAATGAAAATAGAATATAATTTGGTACAACATATGGTATATCAATGAAACAGTGGAGCTCCAAAACAGACCTTCAATAGTGACAGAATTTAGTATTTAAGATTCATCTTCTAAATAGCATTTAATCATGTGTCAGGCACTCTTCTAATTGCTCTATATACATTGGTTCATTTAATTCTCATAATCATCATATGAATAGACATTATTATAATCATTTTACAGATGAGCACAATGAGGCACAGGAGAGTTAAGTAACTTGCCTAAGATTACCACGCTAACAATTACTGGAGTTGGGATTGAAACTGGGCAGGCTGGTTCCAGAATGACAAAGATTATATCACAAATTATCAGCTAAGGAAAAGATTATTTAGTAAACAATAGAAAAGAGAAAGGAAGCTATAGCTTCATAATACACTGTGTTCTGAAATAAATTCAGATGTTTTAGAGTTAAACATTAAGCAATATAAGAAAATATAATGAAGTATTGACTTGATATTAAAAAAGAGAAGAACAATGGAAAAATCCACAAATCAAAACATGTAATAAATTTCACTAAATAAATTAACTATATTTATATATAAAAGTCCATTGATCAGCTAGAAAAATATATTTGCAACATATAATGTATGGTTAATAGCTTTATGATAGAAAATGTTCGTATCTGTTGTCAAAAAAAGTTTATCTCAATAATAAAATCATGCAAATTGCATTCACAAAAGAAAATGCCCAACAAACATATGGAAAATGATCAAAGCAATACACATGAATAAATAGTAAGTATACTTTATGCCCTATGAAATATACAAAGATTTCAAAAACAAGGAATATATTCAGTATAAACTACTGGTAGGCTATGTAAACTGTCCAAACTTTTTTTTAAAGATTTTATTTACCCATTTTTAGAGAGAAGGGAAGGAAGGGAGAAAAAGGGAGAGAAACATCAATGTGTGAGAGATACATCAATCAGGTGCCTCTCGCATGCCCCCAACTGGGCACCTGGCCCACAACCCAGGCATGTGTTGCAATTGGGTATCAAACCAGTGACCCTTCAGTTTTCAGGCCAGCACTCAATCCACTGAGTCACACCAGCCAGGGCATCCAACCTTTTCTGAGGCCAATTTCTCAATGATTATCAAGTCCTTAAAGATGTTCATTCTTTTTTGCCTAGTAATTCCATTTCCTATAGAAATCATCAGAGATATGGGCAACATGTACAAGAGTATTCTTTGCAGAATTACTTCTGTTGAGGCTATTTATGGGAACAATTTAGCATTTTTAAGCACAGGAATAAAAATTCAACCTTCTATGTTAAGGGGAAAACTCTGACAACGGTGAGATCTAGAATGAGTAGAGAGGTAAAAAGACCAATTGGGTAAAAAGTTTTTTGTAAAACAAGGTAAAAATACCAATCAAGAGTTCTTCTTTAATGTTAGTTTCTTATCTTTGAATCCCCAGACCTAGCACAATGTCTAAAATGTCATGAGGGTTATTGAATCAAAATTTTGCAATATTTAATGAGGGGAATTGAGCCAGGGTTGTAGAAAGGTTTGTTTTTATCAATTTTTGGCAGTTAATATATTCTGATTTTTAATTTTTATTTCAGAGTGTGTGGTTATGAGCCCCACAAAACTGATATAATCCAGGTGTAGAGCTCTGAACTTAGAAACAGACATTTTGCCACTTACTATGCAGTTTTGGGTAAATCTACCTTATTTCTCCTTATCTGTAAAATGGAGAAACTGTTTTTCTCTCAGGTTGTTGTGAGCCTAACTTGTTCTTGCCCATCACATTTATACCTTGAGTAAGAACAAATAGTTTCATGAATTTGATATGCCAAATGACTCTGGTACAGTGACAGACATATTGGATAGGAAGTTAGTAATTTTTTAAATAAATGAATCAATGAATGCTTTATCTACTCTGGTTATGAAACTTATTAAAGTAACTCAGAAGACCAGAGACTTTTTTAATCTACTCTATATTTCCAGTTTTCCTAATCCTTCTTCCATGGTTTTATTTCCATTTTGATCTATTATCATTAAATTGGGACTGTCTTTGAGAAAGAACCTAAGTAGCAGACTTAGAGAATCTAAAAATATTTCTTCAGAGGTTAGATCCAAGATGGCAGAGGAGTAAGTGGAAGCTATGCTAACCTCCACCCAGGACCAATCTGGAATTACAACTAAATTGTAGAGAAATCATCCAGAAAAACCAACTGAACACTAGCTGAAGAGAAGCCTTATAACCACAGACAGAAGAAATGACTTCATCACAGCGAGACAGGTAGGGGGTGTAGAAGAGGTGTAAGAGGGATGGTTGGGCTCCCACCAGATGGCAGCTGAAGTGCTAGAGGGATATTTCAGCAGCCAGTGGGTTCTCCCTGAGAAGTGTGGGGTCTAAACACCAAGCTGTGCTCCCTAGTCTCTGTCACCAAAGTCAGAAAGGAACCCAGATAACATCCAGTTGTGAAAAGAAGCAGGGTTTCTGTCTGTCAGGGACCTTTGGCTGGAGACACAGAGGGCCAATGCACAAAATTTTGTTTGTAGCCACTAAACATAGGCTCCAGTAAATGGGGACAGAGTGGACTAAAGACACTTAAGGAGAGTCCGGGGTTGGTGGCTCTGGGGAAAGAACCAAGGGAAGAGAGGCCAGGATCCCTGTGCTGAGTCATTGCCCATACTGCAGGAGCCATCCTCTCAGACAGAGCATTCCTTTCTGAATGGCAGCAGGCTGAGGGGAAGCAACAGCTCCATAGGGTGGGGCTGAATAATTCCTTAAGCCTTGCTGTTGATTACAGATTGGTTAGTTTAACAACTGAAGTGGAAAATATAAAGAAGCAGCCAAAATGAGAAGACAAAGAAACAGAACCCAAATGAAAGAACAAGTGAATTCTCCAGAAGAACTAGATGAAATGGAAGAAAGCAATTTATCAGATAGAGAGTTTAGAGTAATGTTTATAAAGATACTAAACAGCATGAAAAAAGACAGAGAAATCATAAAAAAGGACCAGTCAGAAATAAAGAATCAATATCTGAAATCTGAAATAAATAATATACTGTAAGGAATAAACAGTAGGTTAGATGAATCGGGGGGTCAACTCAGTGTTTCAAAGAGGAGGTAGAAGAAAATACCCAGGCAGAGCAGCAAAAGGTAAAAAGAATTTTCAAAAATGAGGAGAGCTTAAAGAAACATTTTGGACAACATGAAGCTTAACAACATAGGCATCATGGGAATACCAGAAGGAGAAGAGAGTGAGCAAGGGACCAAGAACCTATTTGAAGAAATAATGACTGAAAACTTCCCTAATCTGGTAAAGGAAAATGTCATACAAGCCCAGGAAGCTCAGAGTCCCAAACAAGGTGGACCTGAAGAGGCCTACACCAAGACATGTCATAATTAAAGTGACAAAGCTTAAAGACAAAGAGAGAATCCTAAAATCCACAAGAGATAAGCAGGTAGTGACCTACAAGGGGACACCAATTAGACTGGTATCTGATTACTCAACAGAAACATTTTAGGCCAGAAGGGAGTGGTGTGAAATATTCAAGGTGATGAAAAGTAATGACCTACAACCAAGGCTACTTTACCTAGCAAGGCTAGCACTTTAAATTGAAGGAGAAATAAGGAGCTTCCCAGGCAAGAAAAAGTTGAAAGAGTTTGTTAACAACAAACCACTACTGCAACAAATGTTAAAGGCTTGCTTTAAGAAGAGGGGAGGGGAGGAACAGAGGAAAGCAGTCTAACAATGAAATGGCACTACACACATCTATCAACAATCACCTTAGATGTAACTGGCTTACATACTCCAACCAAAAGATAGAAGGTAGCTGAAAATGGATAAGAAAACAAGACCCATATATGTGCTGCCTCCAAGAGACACACCTCAGATCGAGAGAGACACACAAACTAAAAGTAAAGGGTTTGAAAAAGATATTTCACGCAAATGGAAAAGGAAAAAAAAAGCTGAGGTGGCAGTACTCATATTTAATAAAACAGACTTTAAAACCAAGGCTATAGTAAGAGGCAAACAAGGACACTACATAATGATAAAGGGAATAATCCAAACAAGAGGATGTAACCCTACTAAACATTTACACACACAACATAGGAGCACCTAAATATGTAAAGCAAATCTTGATGGATATAAAGGAAGAGACTGTCAGAAATAAAGTCATAGTTGGGGCTTTTAACACCCCATTGACTTCAATGGATAGATCTTCCAAGCAGAAAATCAACAAGGAGACAGCAACCTTAAATAACACAATGGATGATATCTTCAGAGCATTTCACCCCAAAGCAGCAGAATATACATACTTTTCAAGTGCACATGGAACATTTTCTAGGATAGACCACATGTTAGGACACTAAACAAATCTCAATAAATTTTAGAAGACTGATATTATATGATGCATCTTCTCTGACCGCAATGCTATACAACTACAAATCAATCACAAGAACACTGAAAAACACACAGACATGAAAGCTAAATAACATGTTTTGAAACAATGGGTCAATAACAAGATCAAGGAAGAAATCAAAAGATACCTTGAAATAAATGAAAATGAGGACACAACAATCCACAATCTGTGTGACACTGGGAAAGCAATTCTAAGAGGGAAATTCATAGCATTACAGGCCTATCTCAAAAAAAAAAGAAAAAGAAAAAGTAAAAGCTCAAACAATCTAGCCTCACACTTAAAGGAACTTGAAGAAAAAACAACACAGCCCAAAGTGAGTAGAAGGAAGGAAATAAAGATCAGAGCAGAAATAAATGGAGTCTAAAAAATGATACAAAAGGTCAATGAATCGAAGAGATGGTTCTTTAAAAAGATAAACAAGATTGACAAACCTTTAACCAGATTCATCAAGGAAAAAAAGAGAAAAAACAAAAGAAAAAATGAACAAGTGGGACTATATCAACTAAAAAGGTTTTGCACATCAAAGGAAATCATCAACAAAATAAAAAGACAGCCCACAGAATGGGAGAACATATTCAGCAGAACATCCGATAAGGGGTAAATTTATACAGTACTTACAAATATCCACACCAAAAAAATAAACAACCCAATTAAAAAATGGGCAAAGGACCTGAATAGACACTTCTCTAAAGAGGACATACAGATGGCCAATAGTCATATGAAAAGATGCTCAATGTCAGTAATCGTCAGAGAGATGCAAATTAAAACCACAATGAGATACCATTTCACACCTGTCAGAATGTCTATCATCAATAAATCAACAAGTGCTGGCCAGGATGTGGAGAAAGGGGAACTCTTTTGCACTGCTGGTGGGAATACACACTAGTACAGCCACTATGGAAAGCAGTATGGAGATACCTCAAAAAATCAAAAATGGATCTGCCTTTGGACCCAGTGATCCCGCTTCTGGGAATATATCTGAAGGAGCCCAGAACACTAATTCAAAAGAACATAAGTACCTCTATGTTCATTGCAGCATTATTTACAATCACCAAGATATGGAAGCAGCCCAAATGTCCATCAAAGGATGAGTTGTTTTATCTCAGTCATAAAAAAGAAGAAAATTATACCCTTTGCAACAGTATGAATGGAACTGGAGAACATTATGCTAAGTGAAGTAAATCAGTCAGAGAAGGACAAATACCATATAATTTTATTCATATGTGGAATCTAATGAACAAACTGAACTAACCAGCAAAACAGAGATGGATTCAGATGGAGAGCAGGTGATAGCTAGTGCGGGGGGCGGGGAGGTTGGGGTGGAGGGACCCAGCAAAAATGAAAAAGGACTCATGGACAACAGTGTGGTGATTGCTGGGACAGGGGTATAAGGGGACTAAATGGTAATGGAAAAAATACAATAAATAATAAAAATAAAAACACTTCTTCAGTTGTCATTAAAAAATAAGATCATTTGGAGAAGGTAGAGGGTTATGAAAGCTTCTTTGAAAATCCAACCATCTCACTCTGTTAAACAATCTTCTTTCAACTGACATTTCCTGTGAAGCTGACGATTTGACACAGCTCACCCTGGCCTCACACAGAACTGTAAAGCTTGACCACCTTTCCTTTCCTTTCCCACTGCTCCCGGTTGTAAGGAAAACAGTGTGGACAGGAAATGTGTCTGGTCCTGCTGCTGCCATCAACCTTCTGACACCTGGCCTCTTTGTGGCTGTGTGAAAAAGAGTGGTGTTTACTTCACAGGGGAGTGTTGAGGAGCAGCAAACAGGGGAGGGAGCCCTGGGCCTACCACGGGGCCACACGTGTCCTCCCTGGATCGTGGTCTCTTTCCGCTGCTTCCTGATCCGACAAGGTGGCTGCTTGCCTGGATCAGGCCACCAACAAGTGTCTTTGGGCATACAGAGATTTTTTTTTTCTTTTAAAAAAATTTAGTTGTCAATATTCAAAAATAAATAGGTTTCATGCCATTTTGAAAACTAGATTTCAGCTTCATTTGAACAACTGGGGATCTGGCAACAGCAATGATCTGGAATAACCGTCTGGAGAGAGCAGGAGGGCTGCCCAGTCCCCCAGTGCCTCTGTTACGGGTCAACTCTGAAACAGAGGTAACAATCACAGCTCTCATATGGATATAAAATGAACATGCGTTAAAGACTGTGTTTAATTCGTTAATGAACAAGGTGGTGAAGTTCAAGAGAGAATCCAGCCATCAGGAACACTGAAATAAACGTGTCATTGGGGGCCAAACTGGGGGAGGATGTTCAGCTGAACCTCCATGGACAGAATGTGGTGTCTATGGACACCGTTACATTGCATTACGGGGCTGTAAATTAGCCCACATAGAGTCAGAATCAGAGCCCAGAAGAGTGTTCTCACGCGAGTCTAGACCCCAGACAACGCAGTTTTCCACTGAAGTACAAATTTCCCCTGCATGTCTATTTCCTATCATACAATTTATGGACTGCGTGACCCAGAAGTGTTTGTCCACCCAGATCCTACAGCTGTCATTTCTCTAGTTTGTATTCAGCGTCTTCAGTGATGACATGCAGGGATTGGACTAAGTAATCTGTAAACTCCCTTACAACTCCTTAATTCAAATTTCTCAGTGCTGCTTCCACCCGACATCCCCTCCCCTCCACACACACACACATCACCTCCTAAATTATTTATCCCTTTAAAGTCCTGCAGGCCCTTATCAGCGAGGTCAGCTACTTTAATTTGTACTGAGGTGTTAATGGGTGATGTTTTATTAATATGATACTTTATCCTCTGCAAACCTCTACTTTTATAGCTTCAGTTATCATCCCAAACCATCATCACTTTCATGAAAGCAGTCTACAAAATCCAGTTTAAACACGTTGCCAAGAAGGGCCAAACACCCGTCAGTGAAGACCCCCGCCCTTGTCCCCACCCCCTACTACACACGGCCAAGTTCCAGAGACAGCACAGGCTCTGTTGGTAAACTGGGGATGAAGACAAGTGAAGGCTGAGGAAAGTAACCAATCCGTTTTCCTACACCCTTGCTGGAGTGCAGAGACTTGTGTTACCTGTTAGGGTTGTAAGTACTACAGGAGCCTGGATACCCTAGTGACCAAACTGAGTCTATAATAACGAGATTTATTACAAAATTGAAACTGTTGTTACCTGAACAAGACCAAAACAATGTGGATTCAAGGGGAGTCTTCACCCAAGAGTAAGGAATCCCTACTCCATCCATCCATCCATCCGTCCATCCATCAAGTGCCAAGTAGGTATGTAGCCCTCTTTTAAGTGCTGAGGTATAGCAGTGAATACGACAAATAAAGAAATCCTCCTTTCACGTGGTTTACTTTCTAGTAATTACATAAAGGTTGAGACAAAAATTGAAGTTGCACTTTAAATACATAGTGAATGTTTTGTGCTCAACATCAACGAATGCATGTAGTAATACAAAATAATGTATAGTAATAGTAATATATTGGTATCATATTACTATCCACCCACACTAGCCTGGTGTTTGAGACTCACCCCCCATCTGTGCTCCGAATTCTGTCCCTTCCACTGTCCTCCAGGACCAGGCCGCACAAATGATGCCAGCACCACCCCAGGGCTTGTCAAGTTTCTGAAGCCTTTGGTCCCCTGACCAAGAGGGCCTTGCCGTTCCAGCAGCCGCTCAACTTTAGACAGGCTTCTTCCTGACTTTAGGCCCCGACCTCCCTAAGAGCATTTTCTTCAGAAACCTGTAATTCTCTGCTCCTTAGAGATGGACATAAATCTTTTAAAAAGCCTCTTGCCAATTTTACAACGCAGGAATGTCTTTCTCAAGGACCTGAGAGCCATTCCTTTGAAATGTAATGATCAGGGAGGCAGCCCCCCCATCTCCCTCTTCTGCAGTTGGCAGGACTAACTTCAGTGGGCGGTGGGCACCTGCTCCAATCTGTAGAACTACCTCCTGTCATACAGGCATGGGTGGTTCACTCTTCCTCTGGATAAAGCCAATTAGCAAATATAAATGGCCTAAAACTTCCCTGCATCCCAGCTCTTACAGAATCCAGAGGGCTAATGTCCTCGACCACTTTCCTACCAGCTCATCCCAGGCCCTGAGGACCCCCCACCACTGCTCAGCACAGTTGAGCTCAGACTTTGCCCTGGTCTTTGATTGTAAGTCCTTCCCCTCCATTACAATCATCCTTCAGATAAATGTCTCTCCTTATTAAGTCTGAATGTGTTTTGTTTGTTTGTTTTGAGACCCCTCAATGTTCAGCCCTTGCTCTCATTCTCTCAGGCCTTTCCTTCACTGGAAAGGTTTCTTCAAATATGTCTTCCCTTCCCATTCACTCCAGCACCTTCTACAATGTAAGTCTGATCATGTAAATCTTTCTCCTGAGCACCCTGACACCCCTGAAACAGGGCATGGTTTGGAGCCAGATAAACCCAGGTCAAAAAAGCAACTCAGCCACATACTAATGGGGCAGTTTACCTTCTATAAGCCCCTTTCCATTATTTAAAAAATAGGGATCACCCTTCCCTCAAAAAAAAAAAACAAAAAACAGCTATTACTTTAAGTCAAGAAACGAATACATGGACTTCCTACTTAAACGATAACATCTACTCAGTGCCTACTATATGCTAGGCTCAGGATTTCAGAAGCGTCATCGCATTTAATTCCTCACCGTAATGCTATGATGTCGGTATTTGTGGGTATTATCATCATCATCTCCCTCTTACAGACGAGGAAACTGAGGCTGAGGAGAGATTAGGTGATTTTGTCCAAATCTCACAGCGAAGAAGTGGTGGCATTCCCCAAGCCTGTGCAGAGCTTAGCAGCTAAACCCTCTGCACCACCTAAGATAAAGGTTAAACCCCTCACTCCGCTCTCCTGACACTGCCCCCCACTGGTAAACACCTACTCTCTCTCAAGCCCCAGTGCGTTTGCTCTTCTCCTCACACCAACTGCTTCTTTCTCACCCCCACACACTCACATGCACACTCCCACATTTCACCTGGTTATCCTTAAGACAGCTTTACAAATCCATCTTCTATGGAGTGTTCCCTAACCGTTCAGAGAAAGCCTCTTCTTCCTGCGCTCAGTGCTCACGACGTATACCTCCATTTAGGCTTCCATTAGAGAACTTACGTGTATCGCTAGGATAAAGCTGGAGGTGACTACAGAGCCAAGCAAAGCTGAATGTACAAGGAGAGCCCAGGAAGAAAATTTAGTATTAGAAAAAATTAGTAACTTAGAATTAGAGTAGGATCGGAAGGTAAATAGGTTTGCTGAGTTAGAGAGTTGTAATGACAAATGTAGGCAAATTATAAATGGCAACATTATGATACACAGGGCGGGTTTATAGTCTCGCAAGCCGACATCAGCTTTGATGATCAGCTGAAGAGCAACGTGAATCCAGAGGGCAGGGCTACTGGTGTACCTCCCACGGGGCAGGGTCTGAAGTCCCTACAGGAAAGGCCACTACATGGACACTCAACTCATCCCTTTTTATCATAACAAGAATCACCCCAAGTGTGGGGGCCCAGATCTTGTACCCAGGGTAGTCCCTGGTCACATGCAATCTCCACACACTAAGAAGAGAATTCCAAAAGTTCGGGATCGTACAATTGTTTCCTTAGTTGTTGGTAAAGGTCTTTCACCTCTAAAAGACTTAAAATTAAATATACAACATGAAGTTAATTCAAACAATTCAAACCTTAATTTTTTATGTTCAATTTGTGCATTGTTGGTACTAAATAATTCCTTAAAAGACAGAAAACGTGTTCTTCTCTGGAGGGAAGAACAATGATGGAGAAGAAAGCCACCTGACTTCACTCAGGAGGACCGGGAAAAGTGCCCCTGGTTTAGGACGTTTTGGTGGAGGCCCAGGGTACACTTCCCTCAAGGGCACTTGGCTGTTGTGGCATTCTGATTTGGAGCTTAAGTGTAATGCCAGACACCTGAGACTAAACAAAAGAGGATTCCTCAGGAGCCAAAGAAAATGAAAGAGAAACCTCTGCACTGGTCTAAGGAAGAAGTATGGAAGGCCAGCAGGGGGACAGAGAGGACTACGGAATTACTGCACAGAGTTTGAGAATCTGTCTACAATGTTTTATACGTATGTACTGTTTTAAAAGTATATGTAAATGTCATTAAGATAAATTTCTAAAAATAAATTCAGATTAGCTATGGAACATTACATATTTTCTCAATTAATGAATAGTAAAGACAAGTACATATCACTCGTGGTTGTCACGTTATTTTGATATTAAAAAGAGGCTCTTATTAAAGACATAGCTTGACATAAGGAAATTCAAATCCTTCAGCGTTTCAAAGGATAAATGATATACATGTCATTATTAAATATATATTTTTAAACAAAAATTATGATCAAATTCTAATTAGCTGAATTTATCATTTTATAAATCAAGAAAGAAAATGCTGTAGCAGAATATAACCTCAGATGTTTTAATAGAGAAATCTTATTCACTATTTACAGGATTCTCTGATGAACGTGGCTGGGCGCTAGCCAGGTAACCCGGATGACACCAAAAAGACAAGGGCAGCACAGGGGCCCCTAAATGTTGACAGTCTTGGCTGGCTTCACGTCTTCAATCTCAGAAGAGAGCCAGCGGTATGTGCGATGGCGCCGCAGCACCTCAATGGCCTTCATTTCCAGGGGTGTGGCCTGAATACCAAGGTCCTCCAAGCCGGGCAGGTGAGGCAATGCCATGTCGGTGATGTGAACCTTTGAATAAACAAAGAACCACAGAGAGCACTGAAAACTGGCCAGGAACACCAAGTGCTAGCCTAGCAAGCACTTAACACTCAAGCTGGCTGAGTCCCGTTACTGACACTTCACTGTTTTCAAAAGATACATGGCAGTACTGGATTCCTGAAACTCACTAAAAGTAGATCACGGGAAACGGGTTTAAGGGAAAAAAGGGCAAGGTCACCAAATACCAGCTCAAAGTCCCCAGCGCTATCCATCAGCATAGAACACAGGCTCTCGGTGAGGCATTCTACAGATTTAGACAAAAATAAGTCTAAATCGAGAGGCTCAAATCATCAAATTTGTCAGGGGTGGCTTCATAGGAGGGTTTAAGAGTAGAACAGGACTAACTAAAAGACCATGTATTTCGTGTCTGTGCTCTGAGCACAGGCTTTCTGCCTCAGTTTTAACTACTGAATTAAAGAAATAATTAACATTTGTCCTTGTTTCTCTCCTTCTCTGTCTCCCTCCCTTCCCCTCTATCTAAAAATAAATAAAAATAAAATCTTTAAAAAAAAAAAAGGAAGAGTAGAAGTTGTAAGATCTGGCATATATTTTGAGGGATGCTAGAATCATACTTGCTGATGGTCTCAAGCTGTGCTGTCTGATACAGTAGCCACTAGCCAGGTTTAAGTTTAAATTACTTAATATTAAATATAATTCAAATCTTATTTCTAGAGTCACACAGCCACATTTCAACTATTCAACAATGACATGTTGCTAGCGGTTACAGCTTAGACATTGCACATTATAAAACATTTCCATCACTGCAGAAAGTGCTATTGGAGAGCTCTCACTTAGACCTAGATGGATAGGAAAGGAAGAACTCAAGGGGTATTCCCACCCTTTCGACAGAGCTAATAGTGAGTGATACTATTAACTGTGGTGAGAAAGGCAGAATTGCAATTCTATTTATGGACGTGTTCTATTTTGGATGACTATAATATTATCTAAATTGATTAGAGTCTGCAGCTGGGTTAGGGGGCAATTCAGGGCTGGAGATACAATTGCAGCTATGAGTTACAAACTGCAGCTGGAGCATGGGACTAGGTGAGGGTCACTTAGAGAATGAGAAAAGATAGCAAAAGGCTGAGGAGAGAGCCCTTGGACCCCCAACATTTACAGATCAGAAAGAGGGCAAACCAGGAAGGCAGACCGAAAAGCATGGCCTAGGAGAGAATAGGAAGAACAAGATACTGTGGAGCTGGCAGGAAAGAGATGGAAATTCAGGGTTTCAAGAAGGAGAGAGCACCTCATAGATGGAGTGAGATGATGTCAGAGAACTCACTATTGGATTTGGCAGAATAGAGATCGCAGGAGACCTGGAAAAGAGTCGTTTTAGGGGCTAAATGGAAATAAAATCCTGATTGGAATGGGTTAAAGAAAAAGTGAAGTAAGAAATCATCAACAGCAGGTAAAGACAGCCCTTCTGAGGAGTTTTGATGCAACAGGACAAACAGGGTAGGAAGGGAGGAATTTGCCTTAAAAAAAAAAAAAAGTAGAGCTCAACTTCCAGTCAAGATGGCAACGTAGGTAAATGTGGTACTTGCCTCTTCCCAAAACCACATCAAAATTACAAGTGAACTAAAGAACACCCATTATTCAGAAGTGCCTAAAATCTGATTGAATGGAAGTCCCACAACTAGGGGATTAAAGACAAAGCCACATCAAGACTGGTAGGAGGGGTGGAGATGAGGATCAGTCTGAGATCAGTCCCATACTCATGTGTGGGAGATAAAAATTGGGAGAGATACCTCTGCTATGGGGGTCCCCCATGAAGAGCAAGGGGTCCCAGGCTCCTACCAGTCGCCCCAGCCCCACCCAGGGTTCCAGTGCCAGGAAGAGAAGCCCCATAACTTCTGGCTGTGACAACCAGCAGGGACTGAGGCTGAGGGAGTTGAAGGGCTTCTGGAGTCCCAGGCAGCTCCTCTTAAAGGGCCTGTGCACAGACATAATCAGACTCATTCCCTCTGAGCTCCATCACAGAGGCAGCAGCTTCAAAGGCACCAGAGACATAGAGGGAGGAACTGAATTATGACATCAGGATGAGAGCTTGGGGAGGGCAGCTGGTGGAGGCCACCGTTCCTTTACTGAGCCCTCCCCAACAGAGCCACAGAGATGGCAGGCAGGTGCCCTATCTGAGACTCCATAAACCTGGCTTACACTGTTTGTATCACCCTGGTGATTCCCTGAGGCCCTTCCCCACACAACTTCCAGGCCCACCCAAGATGTTTCCAGTGGCTCTTCCATACAAATGGCCTGTCTTGGCTTATGTCTCACACTTCCCTAAAATCTCTCAAACAAGCAGCATTTGGCCTCACTGTGCTGAATGGCTCCAGGCCCAGCACTAGCATAGTCAGCCTTGGTTTGCAGCTTAGCCTTACCTGGGCACCTCCAAGCCCAGAACAAGTAGCAGCCATCTGCAGATCACTTTTTAGCTCATGCTGGTGGCCCCAGACAGAACATAGGCAGTGGCTGACAAGCACGGCACAGGAGGCCCCTGAAACAGCACACCCAGTGGACAGCTTCAGACCAAGTCAAAGCATCACAACCCAACCACCTCCACAAGTAACACACTCAAGGGGTAGACTCAGCAGGCACCAGAGCCCCGCAGAAGTAAGTCCTGCTCTGTGGGGTGGGCCCCTGCACAGCTGATTCTCCACGGTGGTGGGAGGTTGGTGGTCATAGCCAGTCCTTGCAGTTGATTGGCCTGGGATAAATCCTTCCCATTGATGTGCCAACAGCAATTAAGGCTCAACTACAAGTGGAGGATATACAAAGCCCAAACAGGGGTACACCTTGAGCGCCCAGGTTGGGTGATCAGGGAGGCTGTGCCACCGGACCCTACAGAACACCTACTATATTAGGCCACTATACCAGCCCTGGGAGACATAGCAGCTCCACCTAATACATGGAAACAAACACAGGGAGGCTGCCAAAATGAGGAGACAAGAAACATGTCTCAAATGAAAGAACAGAACAAAACTACAGAAAAAGAACTAAACAATGGAGATACGCAATCTACTAGATACAGAATTCAAAACACTGGTTATAAGGATGCTCAATGAACTTAGAACCTAAACAGCATAAAAAAGAAATGAAAGATACACTAACTGAAATAAAGAATAATTTACAGGGAATCAATGGCAGAGTAGATGAGAATCAAATCAGTGATTTGGAATATAAGGAAGGAAAAAACACCCAATCAGAACAGCAAAAAGAAAAAAGAATCTAAAAAATGAGAATAACATATGGAGCCTCCAGGACAACTTCAAAAGTACCAATATTCACAAAATGGGAGTATTAGAAGGAGAAGAGAGCAAAAAATTATAAACCTATTTTAAAAATGATGGAAAACTTACCCACCCTTGTGAAAGAAAAAGACATACAAGTCCAGAGAGCACTGAGAGTCCCAAGCAAAATGCATCCAAAGAGGTCCACACCAAGACACATCACAATTAAAATGCAAAAGGTTAAAGACAGAGAGAGAATCTTAAAAGCCACAGAGAAAAGCAGTAAGTTACCTACAAGGGAGCTACCCTAAGACTGTCACCTGATTTCTGAACAGAAACATTGCACAAGGGATTGACAAGAAATATTCAAAGTGATGAAAAGCAGGGACCTACACAATGAAGATAACTCTACCCAACAAAGCTATCATTTAGAACCAAAGGATAACGAGCTTCCCAGATAAGAGAAAGCTAAAGGAATTCATCATCACCAAACCAGTATTACAAGAAATGTTAAAGAAACTTATTCAAGAAGAAAAATAAAAAATATCAAAGATATCAAAACTAAAATGGCAATAAATACATACCTATCAATAACTGAATCTAAAAAACAAAATAAATGAACAAGAAGAGAAGAAACAGACACAGAGAACATTCTGAAGGCTGCCAGCTGGGCGGGGCTAGGAGGCGGGTGCAAAAGTGAGGGGCTGACAGACAAGTACAAATAGACTGTTACAGCACCGTCATGGCGATGCACAGTGCGGCACAGGGGATACAGGGAATAACATTCTAATTTCTATGCACGGTGTCAGCCATGTGGGATTTATCAGGAAAATCAGTCTGTATGTCAACTTTAATTGAAAAATAAAAATGATTTTTCAGTAGAAAAAACGTGAAACCCTTAAGGCATAGTTCTATGCTGGTGGGAATAATCCAGCAGAGAAAGAAAAAGGTATAACGTCAGAGAGAAGGTAACGGAGGAACCACACCGTGGGGCAAGCTGAGAGTGGATGAGTTGGAGTCTACTCATGCCCTCTCAGGGTGAGGGGTGACCTTACAGAGAAGGAGAGACAGACAAGAGCATGAAGATAACTCCAGCAAGCAAGCAAACAAAAATCAATTTTAACTTACGTATCTCTATACTCTAGTTTCTCTTCAAATCGTAAAAGTCTTTTGCCTTTTACTAACTTATCCATTTCTGCAGCTCTCTGCCCGGCATCTGCCCATGTGGATGTTCACCATACTTATACTCACTCGTTCCACTTTATCCCTTGTTGTCCACGGCTCGAATGGACTGATTTCAAAGAGTCGTGCTACCAACCTAGACAAAGAAATAAATACAGCACATGTAATAAGAGTCTCTATGCCCAATATTCAAGCTAGCCTACAAGAGCCACAGAAGAGAGACTGTTGTAGAGAGAGGAATTCCCTGAATTTTTTTTTTTAAGAAAATAACCAACATCCTGTCACTACTAGATAGTCCATTTGGTATGACGTTACCTTTCCTTTCAAGTTAACCCAGTCTCACCATTGCAACTGCTGACAATCCTTGTTCTCTATCAGAGAGACAATGAATCTTAAAAACTAAAATAAAACTACCACCAGCAAAACAAATAAAGACAACATTCAAAAGTCTGAAATTCAATACAATTTAAGCCTGATACTCAAATATGCTTCCATTAAGGACGCAGGGCAGGCCAAGGAGTGTGCAAATACTAATGGTGCCCACTGTGTGTCAAGGACTGTTCCAGTGCCAGAGACACAGACAGGAACAAACAGCAATGCTCCCCTTCTGAACGTCATTCCCGCCTTAAAACTCTTTCCGAAACTACTGCAAATATCGCACGTAAACTATAACTGAAATTTTTTTTTAAAAAGACAAAACAGAACATTACCTTTCCTTTGATACCTAGGTTTCCAAACTCTTCATTTTTCACTTAAACATCCTATTACTCTTTTTTATCCTCCTTGATAAATTCTCTTATTCTGCTGGTCCTTTAAATGCAGGCATCCCCATGCTCTGTCCTAGCCTCTTTCTTGCACTCACACTATACACTCACTCTTCCCTACCTACTTCAGAGTCACTATGAATATTAAATGAGAAGCAGAGACAGCCTGAAAATAGAGCATTCTCAATAAATATTATCATCACACTGCACTCTGTTCCTCTGATACCTCTGTTAGAGAGCTAACTGTCACATCTCGAGTCCCTAGTGCATTGCCTATGACATAGTAAGCATTCAATGAAATTTGTTGAATGAATGAACAAATGGATGAAGGAGTGAACCGCTACGTTGGTTTATAAATCAATCTCTGGCAACCTGGATGGGAAAGTGTCCCTGATTGGGCCACTAGGGTGTGACATAATTCTGAGATACTAAACTTACAAAGGAAGAAGTAAACCAAGAAGAAGGGAAGGAAGATAAGGGAATCATAGGCCAAGACTGAATCAACCCGGCTCCTTCTCCCAACTGCATGATCTAACTGGTTTAATAAAGAGGAGTCCTTTTATCACTTCTGAGTGATGATGTGAAACAGAGAGAGACCTGACTTCTCCTTTATCCAACCTGCCAAGTAAGATACTTCCCTAAATTAAAACTCAGTAATTTTTAATTAGAGAATTTGAAGAACTGCAGATTTAACCTCTCAACACACACTGTTTTTCTCATCCAAAGTAACCTGCATTTCCCTTTCTTTTTTTTTTAAATTACTTTATTGTTGTTCAATTACAGTTGTCTGTGTTTTCTCCCCACCACTCCCCCGACCCCAGCCAAACCCACCTCCCTCCCTTGCTTCCACCCTCCCCTTGGTTTTGTCCATGTGTCCTTTATAGTAGTTCCTGAAAACCCTTCTCCCCACAGTCCCCTCCCGGCTCCCCTCAAGCTATTGTTAGACTGTTCTTAATTTCAATGTCTCTGGTTACATTTTTCTTGCTTTTTTCTTTGTTGATTATGTTCCAGTTAAAGGTGAGATCATATGGTATTAGTCTCTTACCACCTGGCTTATTTCACTTAGCATAATGCTCTCCAGTTCCATCCATGCTGCCGTAAAGAGCAGGAGCTCCTTCTTTCTTTCTGCTGCATAGAATTCCATTGTGTAAAAGTACCACAGTTTTTTGATCCACTCATTTACTGCTGGGCACTTAGGTTGCTTCCAGCATTTCCCTTTCTTAAACATCTCTGTTTCTTTTCTAGACTAACATCAAAGTATTAAGAGAACATTCTAGTTAGAGATTCTAAGACTACACTGTACAGAACACACTCCCTTATAACCCTTAGTGAGAGCATTACGAACAAATGTATCTAGTTAGCTCTATTTTAGAAGGCACAAAAAGAAGCACTTTACTTACTGATAGGCAAAACGGGGCAAGGGGTATGGGAGGAAGGGTCTGTGAGCCACGCCAAAGACATACTGCACCAGGTCAAAAAGAAAGTATCGATTGGGCCTACAAAGAAAAAATTCATAGTTACTCAAAGTATTGGCACCTACAAACTCACTTTTTTAACAAAAATAACATTTTTCTTATGACAAAGGAATACAAATGTACTGTAGTAAATACAGGTTAGTACGAAGAAAATTTATCATAATCCCACCAGAGATAAATGTATTGGGTTGGCCAAAAAGTTTGTTTGTTTTTTCCGAAGACGGCTCTAGTAGCACTCAGTTGTCTTTAACTTCATTTGAAACAACTTTGTTAGGCAGCTGTCTTATCAGCATGCATTTAAAAAAACTTACCAAAATCAGTGAATTTTTCTGTAATCATTTTAATATTGAAGATGGAAGAAAATACGCAACTTTTTCAGCATATTATTCTTTATATTTCAAGAAAGGTAAAAATGCAACTAAAACACAAAAAAAGATTTGTGCAGTGTATAGAGAAAGTGCTGTGATTGATCAAATGTGTCAAAAGAGATCTGTCAAGTTCTGTGCCGGAGAGTTCTTGCTGTATGATGCTCCGTGGTTGGGTGGACAAGTTGAAGTTGATACCAATCAAAGTGAAACACTGAGAACAATCAACGTTATACCACACAGAAGACAGCCAACATATTCCAAATATCCAAATCAATAAAGTTATTGGTGAAAATGAAAAGCGTGCCTTTTATTTTACAGAAAAAACAACGTGGCCTTTTGGGCCAACTGAACATTTAATATATATCTTTCTCACCCCTTTACAGATACATTTCTGTTTTGATAAGTGTAAGATTATACAGTTCATCCTATTCTGTAACACCTTTTTCGGTTACTATTAAACCACAAGCATCTTTCAATGTCATTAAGCACTCCAGTCCACGGTCAATGTTTGCACATCCTGCACTGCATGTAATCATAACCTATTTTACCAATTCCCAGTTTGGGGATATTTAGGCTATTAAAAATATTTTTCTTTTGTAAAATAACACTTTAATAAACATTCTTGTTGTAAATATTTGTGCTTATCCATAACTGTGTTTATAATACATTCTAGAAGTAAAACTGGTTCAAAGTATACTTTGAGATTGAAGCTTTCATTGATCACTTCCAAACTACCTTCTGAAAAGGTCATATAAATTTACAAAGAATGCTAGGAACTCACTCACCAAAAATGATTTTAGGCATAAAAAATAAACAAAATTTTGCCAAAATGCCAGGTAAAAAAGGTACCTCAATGTTTTAATTAGCATTATTTTAATACCAAAGATTAATTTTTTTATATATTTTTAGCCGTTTACACTTCTTTTCTTTTCCTCTTGGAGTTCCTATCTATAAGAACAATTTGTAGAGTTCTTTATATTTTAATAACATAGTTGTAAATACCTTTTACTGTTTATATTTTACCTTTCAATGTTTAGGTATTTTGTGTCATATAAAAGTATTAAATTCCACATAATCAAAAGTACTGATTTCTTTTACTTTATGGTCTGGCTCTATAGTTAGAAAATCTCTCTCCAGTCAGCAGTAATGTAAGTTTCCACATATTTTCACTAATGCTTTTCAGTTGTTTTTCTTAATCCAGAAGTTCTTTCAGCGATGTATTTTTGTACCGTTATAAGGAAAAGACGTAATACCATTTACTAATAATCTACCCTCTTCCCATATTTTGAAATGGCACCTTTATCACATACTACATTCTTATATATATTTACAACTGTTTCTGGACTTTATATTCTATTTCTTGTGTCTGAGTAGTCTTGTACCGGTATAACCTAGCTTTAATAATTATTATTGCGTATAATTCTACCTTTTAAAATCTCTTCACACACTTTCCTAATCCCTTTTGCCTCTGAAAGCTTGTGATAGCTGAGAGCTAAATGAAAGTAATTTAATAAGAACCTCATCATTCTGATATTTTCATCCAAAAACAAAACAAAGAAAAAAGAAAATGTCAGCTAGGGGAAATGGCAGACAAAGCCATCAAATAGCTTCCTTCAAGTTCCAGAAGGATGTATAAAGATCACTGCAGGGCATATAATATATGCTGTGTCAAAGAACAATTTGTAATCCTTCTGAAGACAAGCCGTACTGGAATCATGGGCAAACTAATTATATGTAATATACTTGCTCTTCAGCTGTTCTCAAAAACCTTGTGTTCCATTAAAAGTGACTCAAAGCCTGGTTTAAGTGCCGCTCCCTGCTCACAGACCATGGTACACTGAAGCCTGTGTCCTTCCCAAATTTCATGGTCATTCCTTTGCAATTACTCTCAGCAAGACCTTGCTCCCTGGCGTCCTCTGCACTACACCAGCAGAGCAAAGCCCCTACTCTGGTTAACCCAAATATCTGCCTGCTCTGTCTGCTCTGTGCCTGAACCACCACCAAGACAGAGTTGTAGAGAAAGTATAACTGGACTGACTTCCCTTTTTTCTGATCACTACCTCAAATGGAGGACTCAGCTCCACTTTGCAATCCTACTATGTTGTTTTGTTTTTAAGATTTTATTTATTTTTAGAGAGAGGAAGGGCGGAAGACAGAGAGGGAGAGAAACAACAATGTATGGCTGCCTCTCACATGGCCCTCACTGGGGACCTGGCCCGCAACCCAGGCATGTGCCCTGACGACCCTTTGGTTCCTAGCCTGCGCTCAATCCACTGAGCTATACCAGCCAGGGCCTCAGACTTTCCATATACCACTCTGATCCACCTCATCCTGCCTTTTCGTTGATGATCTCCTCACTCGTCTTTTTATCATTTTTTGAATGTCTTCGAAGTACAAAAGTTTTTAATTTTGCTGAAGTGTAATTTATCCATTTTTCTTTTATGGAGTATGCTTTTGTCAAATGTAAAAAAATCTTAGCCTAACTCAAGGTTTAAAAATTGTTTCTTTTTTCGTCCCCAAAGTTTTAGCACTTATGTTTAGGTCTCCAATATATTTTGACTTAATTTCTTTTTTAAGTAAATTTTATTAATTATCCATTACAGTGGTTCCAATTTTTCCCCTTTGCCCCTCTCTGCCCGGTACACCACTTCCCTCCAGCAATCTTCCCCTTAGTTCATGTCCACAGGTCATACATATAAATTCTTTGGCTTCTCCATTTCCTATACTTTTCTTAACATCTCCCTATTTTGTACCTACCAATCATGCTTCTTAATCCCTATACTTCCTCCCCCATTCTCCCCCTTACCCATTCCTGTAGCTAACCCTCCATGTAATCTCCTGTTCTAGTTGGTCGCTTAGTTTTTGTTTTTATTTTTTTTAGGTTCAGTTGTTGATAGTTGTTTGTTGTCATTTTACTATTCATATTTTTGATCATCTTCTTTTTCTTAGACAAGTCCCTTTAACATTTCATATAATAAGGGCTTGGTGATGATGAACTCCTTTAGCTTTACCTTCTCTGGGAAGCACTTTATCAGCCCTTCCATTCTAAATTATAGCTTTGCTTGATACAATAATCTAGGCCCTTGTCTTTCATGATTTTGAATACTTCTTGCCAGTCCCTTCTTGCCTGCAAAGTTTCTTTTGAGAAATCAGCTGATAGCATTATGGGAATTCCTTTGTAGGTAACTGTTTCCTCTTGCTGCTTTTAAGATTCTCTCTTTATCTTTTAACCTTTGGCATTTTAATTATGATGTGCCTTGGTGTGCTCTGCTTTGGGTCCACCTTGTTTGCTACCCTCTGAGCTTCCTGGACATATATGCCTATTTCCTTCGCCAAACTAGGCAAGTTTCTTTCATTATTTTTTTAAGTAAGTTTTCAATTTCTTGCTCTTCCTCTTCTTCTTCTGGCATCCCTATGATTCAGATGTTGGCAGCTTTGGAGATGTCCCAGAGTCTTCTTATTTTCTCCTTGTTTTTTTTGAATTCTTGTTTCTTTATTCTGTTCTGGTTGATTTATTTCTTCCTTATGTTCCAAATCACTGATTTGAACCCTAGCTTCCACTCCTTCACTGTTGGTTGCCTGTGGATTTTTTATTTTACTTAGTGTTGCCTTCATTTCTTCCCTTCTGCTTTTGCCATATTCAGTAAGTTCTCTGAGCATCCTTATCACCAGTGTTTTGAACTCTGCATCTGATAGGTTGGCTATCTCTGTTTTGCTTAGTTCTTTTTCTGTGGTTTTGTTTTGTTCTTTCATTTGGGTCATTACTTCTTTGTCTCCTTGATTTGGCAGCCTCCCTGTCTTTGTTTCTGTGTATTACGTAGACCTGCTTTGACTCCCTGTCTTAGCACACCTGTTGAGTTGTATGGGGCAGAGCCCTTGGCGTTTGCCAGGGCAGGGCAACCCGCTTCTACGTAGAGCTGCTTTGTGGCTCTATATATGGGGGAGGGGTCAGAGAGGGGACAATGCTGCTGAGACCTGCTCAGCACTCTCCCCATTTCCAGTCACTTCACCCCCCTTCCCACATGCTATTGATGGCCCTCTAGCTTCTGCTGGGTGGTGGTTCCCAGAGTAGGTGGGTTTGCATTCATTCTAGGTCCGTGTGGGCCCTTTAAACTGCCTCTTTTGAGAGACCAGCAGTTTCTTCTGCCACCCCAACCCCTGCCTAAGTACTATATCCCTTTTGAGCTATTGTAAATAAAATTATTTTCTTAATTTTATTTTAGGTTGGTCACTTGCTAACATATAGAAATTGATTTTTACATGTTGATCTTGTATCTAATAATCTTGATGAACTTGTTCATTAGTTCTCAGTTTTCTGTATGTGTATGTATCAATAGGTTAATAAATGAATGATAAACAGAATGGACCAAAATCATGTAATTAGTAACTGTGGTAAAACTAGAAGCAAAATTAAGGTCTTATGCCTCTGCCTTAGCATCAAAGTGTCAAGAACACAAGCAAAGTTTTCCCCTGGAGCTGAAAAGGCAAAAAGAGAAGTGTAGATGCAATTTTACAATTTCACAGGGAAAAATGCCCACATGACCACGTCTAGCACTACTTGACCCATCACTGTACCAAACGAGTACGACTTACTGGAGCGTAGTGGAGAGACTGAAGTGACTGGAAAAGAAAATGGCTAACTCATCCCAGAGCCAATCGTACGGAGTAGTAAGTAAGCAAAATTCATAAAGCCATTTCTGTTCATCTAGTCCTTGGAATCCTGGTCTCAGTACCTCTTGACTAAAGCCTGATGTTGTTCGAGTCTTTTATTTTATGGAACCTGTCCTAAACACATTTTTTTGGTGAACGATTTTCCTAGGGTATAACTGATTGCATGCCAATGTACCAAATTGGGAACTCAAAGAGAGACATACATCTTACAGCAGTTAGTTGACATGGAAACATAATAGCCTTTTTTACACACACACAAAAAATTTTTTTTTACTATGTTTACAGTAATGGTGAAATATAACAACGTATGAATTCATTATCCTGGAAATAAATACTATATATCTATATTTACTGTTTTATGTTTTGGAATTTATAGTTACATCCTTTTACATGGTAAAAACTTCACTGTAGTACAAAACCATCCACGGCGGTGGGGTGGGGGGGAAGGGGTTGGTGGTTACTGGACTAAGTATATATAATTGGCTAAGTATATATAATCATCTTTTGTGACAGAAAAACCATTTATTAAAGCAGATTCCCTGGTTCCTTCAAATTCTGATTTAATATAAGTAGTCAGGAGATTCTGATAATGGTGGCCTTTGGACAGCTCTTTAAAACACACTGGCCTAAGGGCAAAAGGAGTAAGGTTTCTGGAATAACTACAGTTGAAGAAAGACACTATAAAAATGCAACAAATGAGTCTGTTAGTGAATGACACATTTAGAAATTACTGTTGTAAGTTATGATTATCTCATTTTAAGAGGTAACACAATTTTTAAGCCAAACTTTAACCACTTACCCAACAAAGGCAAAAGTTTTCCCTCTGGCATCTGGCTCTTTAATTGCATTAACAATCCCTTTGGCTACATCTACCACCTATAAGAAATTATAACATGTGTTTAAGTGATTGTTGAGAGAAAGAGAGGGAGGGAGGAAGGAAGAAAAGCAGATGTCAGTCACACACATTCACACACACAAACTATGATAAAATTAAAACAACAGCATGTGTTTTCAGAAAGCTTCTTAAAGAACACCCTTCTTAAGACCTCTAATAATCTCCACATTGGAAACTTTTAAATATTTTTCTAGTCGGAACATGTTTATCTTCATATGGCTATTAAGGCCTTTCTGATTTGCCTTTGCCCATTATTGCTCCAGTTTCCTCTGTTACTAAGCAATCTCAAACTCTTAGGCTGAACACACGGACTTGTTTATATTCTACCACTTTGACATTCAAAACTAATAATTTTATATGTTTGCAGACCCCATGTTTATCAACTAGGGGTGATTTTGGTGCCCAGGGTACATTTGGCAAATGCCTAGAGACATTTTTAGTTGTCACAATTGGGAGGCGGGGAGAATGCTACTGCCATCTGGTGGCTAGAAGGCAGAAATACTGCTGAAAATTCTACAATAGCCCCTACAACAGGGGTGTCAAATTCATTTCCATGGGGAGGGAGTGAGCAGGCGGGGGGATGCAAATTAATTTTAGGACTGTATAAATGTAACTACTCCTTAGCTCTTAAGGAATTGAAATTACATTCAGCCCTTTGCAGGCAACTGCGAGGCTGATGTGGCCCCCGGTGAAAATGAGTATGTCACCTCTGCCCTACAACAAAGGACTATGCAGCCCAAAATGTCATTAGCGCCAATCTGTCAATTCCTAGTTCAACATAATATGGAATCCAACACACTCTCTCACCTCTGGGTCCCTGTACATACTGTTCCTCCTACACAGGATACTTTCCCCCAACCTCTTCATTTGACTTACTGTTAGTCATTTTTAAAGTCTCACCTTAGACCCTGACTGGTGTGGCTCAGTGGGTGGAGTACCAGCCTGTAAATCAAAAGGTCACCAGTTTGATTCCCAGTCAGGGCACATGCCTGGGTTGCAGGCCAGGTCTCCAGTTGGGGGCGTGCTAGAGGCAACTGATGTATCTCTTACACACCAGTGTTTCTCTCCCTCTTTCTCCCTCCCTTTCCTCTCTCTAAAAATAAATTAATAAAATCTTTAATAAATAAAAAAAATAAAGTCTCATCCGAGATGCCATTTCCTCCGGGAGGCCTTCCCTGACCTGAGCTAAGTCTGGATTAGGTGGACTAGGTATCCCTCTGACATAACTCTATAAGCCCTTCTCCCCATCACAGCATGTGACACACTGCATGACAACTGCTTTGCTGACATGCCTCTGGCTGAGACCAACCTGAGGATAGCAATTTGTGTCTACACAGTTAACATCTCTAAATTTCCAGTGTGTTTAGCACACTGAGGGTTCAATACATTTTCCTTTAATGAGTGAACAAGTGAAAACACAGAGAATGCATGTACCTCTTAGGTAAACTGAGAGGCAACCAGATGAAGCAAACGGACAAAGAAGAATATGACAGAGTTACAGGATTAGGGGAAAACAACATAACAAATCACCTGAATCTGAATTCAAAGTCTCTCCATCCACAGTACTTACATATACTGGCTGTTTCACTGTCTTCTTGCCCAAGGATATAAGAGGTACACCTCCAAACCAGCGAATATCTGGCAGAAAAAGAGGGGACTATTCTTAGATGGCCTGAACTGCTGTAAGATCCACCAGCTTCCAGGTCCTCTAGGTTAGCATACTCACTTTGCAGAACAGAAATAATGAAATAAACGTACCCAACTCTGAGGAAACTGAGCAGCTTTTTTTTTAGACAACAAATAATAAAAGTAAAAAGGCCAAATACAGAGTGGGGCAAAAGCAGGTTTATGGTTGTGAGTATGCAAAACAGAGTTTATTCTTGTATTATTATTAATTATTGTATTATTCTCAATATGAACCACTGTAAACCGACTTTGCCCCACCCTGTATTTAAGGACACCCAGAGAAAGAAAAAGGTCGAATGGCTTGGGTACTTGCCTTCTACTCTCTAATGTTAGAGTTATGGTCACTCCCGAGACTGGACTCGAAAAGAAATTACACCTCCTTTTACGAACAACAGCAATTACAGGTCAGTGATATGACATACGCAACCCAGAAAAAGATACTGCTAAGAATGGGAATTTAGTATATGATAAATATAGTACCACAAATATGTAGAAAATGAAAATAATATTTAATATATGGTGCTGAGACAATCATTCTACGATTTGGAAAAAGAAAAAGAAATGGCTCACACATCACCATAAAACAAAGCAAATCAAATCCCAAGTGGATTAAACGTAAAGGTAAAAAAAGTTTCTCAAAAAAAATTTAAAAGAAATTATTAGCCCTGGCTGGTGTAGCTCAGTGGATTGAGCACGGGCTGTGAACCAAAGGGTCGCCAGTTCATTCCCAGTCAGGGCACATGCCTGGGTTGCAGCCAGGTCTCTGGTTGGGGCCACGTGAGAGGCAACCACACATTGATGTCTCTCTCCCTCTTTTTCCCTCCCTTCCCCCTCTCTAAAAATAAATAAATAAGTAATTTTAAAAAAATTTTCAGAAAATTATTTTTCTTCAAAAAATTTATTAATAAGAGCATCAAAAAGAATAAAATACTTAGGAACAAACTTAACCATGTTGGCTAAAAACCTGCACACCGAAAACTACAAAACATTGCCAAAAGAAATCTAAAGACACAAACGAATGGACAGATATTCTGTGTTCGTAGACTGGAAGACAATACTGTTAAAATATCAACAGTACCCAAAGCAATCTACAGATTTAATGCAATCCCTATCAAAATCTCAATGGTGTTTTTGCAGAAATATAGAAAACTCCATCTTAAATTCATAAGAAATCTTCTTTTTAAAAGATTTTATTTACTTATTTTCTAGAGAGGGGAAGGGAGAGAGAAAGAGAGGAAGAGAAACATCAGTGTCTGGTTGACTCTCGCATGCCCCTTACTGGGGACCTGGCCCACAACCCAGGCAGGTGCCCTGACAGGGAATCGAACTGGTGACCCCTTGGTTCACAGGGCAGCACTCAATCCACTGAGCTACACTGGCTAGGGCAAATTTTTATGGAATCTTAAAAGAATTATGAATATCCAAAACTATCTTGAAAAAGAAAAAACAAAGTTGGGGGTCTCAAACTTCTTGACTTAAAACTTATTACAAAACTACAGTAATCAAAACTGTGGCATAAAGACAGACATATAAACCAATGGAATAGCGAGAAATAGCCCTTGTATATATCTAGTCAAATAATTTTTGACAAGGTGCCAAGACCATTCAACAGGAAAATGACAGTCTCTTCAACAAATGGTGCTGGGAAAACTGGATATCCACATATAAAAGAATCAAGTTCAACCCTTACCTTGATTCATATGCAAAAATTAACTCAAAATGGATCAAAGACTTAATCACAGAGCTAAAACTACAAAATTCTAAGATGAAAACATAGAGAAAGCTTCATGACATGGAACTTAGCAATGATTTCTGGGATATGACAACAAAACCACTGGCAACAAAAGTAAAAATAGATAAATCAGACTACATGAAAATCAAAAGCTCCTGCGCATCAAAGGACATAATTAACAGAGTGAAAAAGCAACCTAAGGAATAAAAGAAAATATCTGCAAATCCTATATTTAATAAGGGGTTACTAATCATAATATATAAAGAGCTCTTACAATTCAACAATAACAAAAAAGACCCATTAAAAATGAGTAAAGCACGTAAATAGGCATTTCTGCCAATAAGATACATGAGTGGCCAACAAGCACAGGAAAAGATGCTCAACATCACTTACAACTAAAGAAATGCAAATCAAAACCATGAAATAATACTTTGTTCTACCATTAAAAAAATAGAAAATAACAAGTGTTTATGAGAACACAGAAAAATTAGAACCCTGTATACTTAGTGGAAATGTAAACTGCTATAGCCACTATGGTTTAAAATAGTATGGTAGCTCCCCAAATATTAAAAACAGAACTACCACATGATCTAGCAATTCCTTGTGGATATACATGCCAAAGAATTGAAAGCAGGGTCTCAAAGAGATATCCGTACACCCATGTTCATAACAGCATTATTCACAATAGCGAAAAGGTGGAAGCAACCCAAGTTTCCATTGACAAATTAATGGATAAACAAAATGTGGTATGCACCCTAAGAATCCTGAAACACCAATTCAAAAGAATTTATGTACCCCAATGTTCAAAGCAGTGTTATTTACAATAGACAAGGCTGGAAACAGCCTAAGTGCCCATCAGTAAATGAGTGGATCAAAGAACTGTGGTACATTTACACAATGGAATACTATGCAGCAGAAAGAAAGAAGGAGCTTCTACCCGTCACAACAGCATGGATGGAACTGGAGAGCATTATACTAAGTAAAATAAGCCAGGCAGTGAAAGACAAATATCATATGATCTCACCTCATACGATAATCAAGTGGAATCTAATCAACAAAATAAACAAGCGAGCAAAATACAACCAGAGACATAGAAATAAAAAACAAACTGACAGTGACCAGAGGGAAGGGCATAACAGGGGAAAGAAAGAGAAGGGTCAAGTCAAGGAACCTGTATAAAGGATCCATGGACAAGAACACTGGGGTCAGCAGAGGACTGAATATGGGAGAGGAGTGTGGGAGGGCAGGGGAGAGTGATGGAGGAAAAGGGGGACAACTGTAATTGAACAATAAAAACATTTTTTAAAGGGAAAAAATGTGGGACACACACACACACACACACACACACACACACACAGGAATATTATTCAGTCCTAAAAAAGGAAGGAAATCCTATTACATGCTACAACACAGATGAACTTTGAGGACAGTATGCTAAGTGAGGTAAGTCAGTCAAATAACATGTGGTACCTATAGTACTGAAATTCAGAGACAAAAAGTAAAATAGTGGTTGCCAGAGGCTGGAGGGAAGAGGAAATAAAAAGTTGTTTAGTACATATAGTTTCAGTTTTGCAAGATGAAGAGTTTTGGAGATTTGCTGCACTACAATGTGAATATGTGTAACAGTACAGAACTGTACACTGAGAAATCGTTAAGATGGTGTCTTAGTCTACCATGACAAAATGCCATAAACTGAAGTGTTAAACAGATTCATTTTCTCCCAGCTCTGGAGGTGGGAAAGTCCAAGATCAAGATGCTGGCTGTTAGGGTTCAAGGCGAGAGCTCCCTTCCTAGCTTGCAGTCAACTGTGTTCTCACATGGCCCTTCCTCAGTGCATACAGGCAGAGAAAGTGAGAGAGATCTCCCTCTCCTTCTTAGAATGCTACCAATCCGACTGGGTTAGGACCCCACCCTTATGAGCTCATTTAACCTTAATTGCCTCCTAAAAGCTTTATCTCCAGATGCAATCACATTGGGAGTTACAACCTCAGGAAAACAATTTGCGAGGGACACAATTTAGTCCACAGCAGTTGATAAATTTTATTCTATGTATTATATTTTTAGCACAATTTTTTAAAAAGTGAAATACAGAAGGTAAAAAAACACAAGCAAGGGGGGGCACATGATAAAACACCTAAATTAGATCAATGAACTGTGGTACGTCCATACAGTGAAGTATTACTCAGTTATAAAAAGAAATGAGCTATCAAGGCACGAAAAGACATGGAGTAAACCTAAATGCATATTGCTCATTGAAAGAAGCCCATCTGAAAAGGTTACGAACTGTATGATTCCCTACTATATAACAGTCTGGAAAAGGCAAAATTATGGAGACAGTTAAAAGAGCAGTGTTTGCCAGGTGTTAGGGTGGGGATGGAAGGTAGGCAGGCAGGGAAGGATAAATAGGTGTACCACAGGGGGTTTGGGGGCATTGAAATTATGCTGTAAGATATTCTAATGTAAGTTTATATCATTATACATTTGTCAAAATCCACAGAATATACAACATACAGAATGAACCCTCTGATGATTAGTGATATTGAGCATTGTTCATGTCTATTGGCCATCTGTATGTCCTCTTTGGAGAAGTGTCTATCAGGTTCTTGGCCCATTTTTTAACTAGATTGCTTGTCTTTCTGGTGTTGAGGTGTATAAGTTCTTTACATATTTTGAAATTAACTTCTTATCAGATGTATCACTGGCAAATATGTTCTCCCATACAGCGGGTTCCCTTCTCATTCTGACGATGGTTTCTTTTGTTGTGCAGAAACTGTTCAGTTTGATATAGTACTACTATTTGTTTATTTTTTCCTCTGCTTCCCTTGCTCTAGGAGATATACTGGCAAAAATATTGCTACTTGAGACATCCAAGATTATATCACCTACGTTTTCTTCTAGGATTTTTTTTGGTTTTGCAAGTTACATTTAAGTCTCTTACACATTTTCAGTTCATTCTTGTGTATGGTGAAAGTTGGTCATCTAGTTTCACTTTTGCATGTACCACCCAATTTTCCCAACACCATTTATTGAAGAGATTGTTCTTACTCTATTGTATGTTCTTACCTCCTTTGAAAAAATGCTCAACATCACTAATCAGCAGTGAGATGCAAATTAAAACAACAATGAGGTACCATATCACACCTGTCAGAATAGCTATCATCAATAAATCAATAAACAAGTACTGGCAAGGATGTGGAGAAAAGGGAACCCTCGTGCACTGCTGGTGGGAACGTAGACTGGTACAGCCACTGTGGAAAACAGTATGATGTAAAACAACTTTCAATCCTCAAAAACTGAAAATGGAACTGCCACTTGATCCAGTGATCCCACTTCTGGCAATATATTCTCAGAATCCCAAAACACCAATCAGAAAAATTATATGCACCCCTATGTTCATAGCAGCATTATTTACAATAGCCAAGGTCTGGAAACAGACCTAGAGCCCCAAAGTAGATGAGTGGATATAACAGCTGTGGTACATCTACACAACAGAACCCCATGCAGCTGTATAAAAGGAGGAACTCTCACCCTTTGCAACAGCATGGATGGACCTGGAGATTATTACACTAAGTGAAATATGGCAGTCAGAAAAAGACAAATACAATATGATCTCACTTACACATAATCTAATGAACAAAATAAACTATGAACAAAATAGGCATGGATAAATGGAACAGACTAACACAGCTCAGAGGGGAGGGAGGCTCAGAGGACTGAAGTGGTTAGCCAAAGAACATATATGCATATATGCATAGCCCATGGATACAGACAACAATGTGGTGAAGGCCGGGAAGAGGGGGTTGGGTGGAGGAGGGCAAAGTGGGGGTAAATGGGGGACAATGTAAACTATGGACTTTAGTTAATAATAATGTACTAACATTGGTTCATCAATTGTAACAAATGCACAACACAAATGAAAGATGTTAATAGGGAAAACTGTTATGGGGCTGGAGCATGAGGGGTTAAAGAATACATAAGAACTGTTTTCCAAACAGTATAGAATTTCCTCAGAAAACTAAAAATGGAATTGCCTTTTAACCTGGCAATCCCACTGCTAGGATTATATCCCAAGAACCCTGAAACAGAAACACCAATTCAAAAGAACCTATGAACCCCAATGTTCATAGCAACACAATTTACAATAGCCAAGCGTTGGAAGAAACCTAAGTGTCCATCAGTAAATGAGTGGATCAAAATACTAAGGTATATTTACACAATGGAATACTAGTCATCAGAAAGAAAGAAGGAACTCCTAACATTCGTGACAGCATGGATGGATCTGGAGAATATTATGCTAAGCAAAATAAGCCAGGCTGTGAAAGACAAATACCGTATGATCTCACCTTTAAGTGGAACCTAATCAACAAAACAGGCAAGCAAAATATAAGCAGAGACACTGAAATAAAGAACAAACTGACAGTAAGCAGAAGGGAAGGGGGAGAGGGCTAATGGGGGAAAATAGAGGAAGGGAGCATGTACAAAGGACATGTAAACAAAGCCAAAGGAGGCAGGTTCAAGGGTGGGAGGCAGGGGGCAGGTTCAAGGGATGGGTGGGGCAGGGGGCTGTGGTGGGGGCAAAATGGAGACAACTGTACTTGTACAACAACAATAAAATTTTTTTTTTAACTTTTCCATTCAATTTTTCTACAAACCTATAACTGCTGTAAAATATAAAGTCTAAAATACAAAATTTAAGTATTAATAATAGGCCAACAAAAAGTTGCAGCAAATACAAGAAAATATATATATCCTTAATAACTAAAGAGCCTCAATAAATCAGTAAAAAAACATATCTCCAAAAAAAGCCCCACATGGGCAAAAGACATACACAAAAATAATACACTCAAAAGGAGAAACAAGAAGCTTCAGATAAAAAAAGTAACTCGCTAAACTTCCTAATACTTCCTACGGGGGAGGTTTGAACCCTCTCCCAATACATAAGTGAATAAATTGAAAGATAACTGGTAATTCCGTAGAAACAAAAACTATAGGTAGGTTCTTATCACAGACTTAAAAATGTATTCTCCTCTCCCACAGAAGTACAGGAAATAATTTTTTCACCCTTAATGTCTAAAAATCTCATCACTTAGTCAAGCACACTGATTTTCTCTGCCAAGACAAGTCTAATTAGCAAATAAACAAATAAATAAAAACACTCAGAGCAAATATAAAACATCTTCTAGCCTATGAAAGCAGTTTACATATCAAGTATTTCTAGTTTATTAATGGCCAAATAATATTTATTGATCTCTAACCCTTTTCTATAGAAATTTCTATTAACAAGGAAGAACTATTAAATGTGGCTGACAAAGAGTAGTATTGCTATACTACCTCTTTGTTTTTGAAAATCAATACACAAGAGACTTGGCAATCAGACTAAAGGAGAGAAAGCAGTAAGTATATGAAAAGTATAAATGAAAGCAGCATTTAAGCATTAACTTTGTGCCAGCTGATGGGTTACTTCATCTAATTAACACCGCCTCTTGACGTAGACATTGTTAGCTCCATTTTAACAGATGAGGAAGCTGACACTCAGAGACTTGCCAAAATCACAGAGCTAGTTAGTCCCACAGCCAAAATTTAAACTCAGGTCTGACTTCTAAATACATGCTCTTTCCATGAATCTAAGATGCTTCTTTTGATATACAGTAACGAAGATCCTGAGAAGGCCCATGCTGACTAGGCAAACATGGCCCTGGGGGAGAAAATAGCAACTGGGAGAGAAAAAGTATAACCTCACTCTGTCAAGTCAGAGACCACTGTTAGTTTGTGCTTAACTTCGACCTAGTTAAGAAAGAATACGAACTTGCAAAATAATTGAGGAATCTATCTTCTCGTCCGAAGATGTCTGACGGCTTTATGATGATGGCTTCTGGAAATGCATCTCTCACTTCTTTCTCTCCAACAGCCTAAACGAACAACCAAACAAAAAGTTCTGAGATGAGTAAAAATCTTCCATTCTTTTCATTATTGGGGCACTACTTGTATTTTAAAGGTCGTATGCTCCTCCAGATTAAGGTAACCATACTATTCATACATCTCAATTACACAGCATTTTTCTTTTAAATCACACATAAATTTTACCCTGTCTCTTATAGCTCTTGTTGGGTTTCTTCTCGTATTTGTTCCAGGGAAGCTTACACAGAAGGAGAAAAACCAGAGTAGATTTTTTCTAGCCTCCATTTTTCTTTCTAATTACAGGTTCTCTGGTTTGCGTTGACAACCTCGCAGACTGCCAGAGAAAGGAGGGCATGGAGTGGGCAACCATGACGGAATCTGCAGCAGTGCACACCTACCCCGGGGAGGCCAGGGCAAGGTCCTTAATCTTCCTGTCCTTGGCTGTTACCATCTACTCATCTCCTAGACACGGCCTCTTGCTCAATGCAGACATCAACTTTCCTTTCCACCCCCACTTCCTTTCCATCGTGGGTGACATCAATGTCCAAGTAGACTTGGATCTCTCAGTTTCTTGAGCTTCTCAACTTCAGTGACCACTTCTGCACTCTGCCTTGGTCAAGACACAGACCACATCAACGAGCGAAAGTGCCCTTCTTCTGAAACACTGAATGAAGACACCCTCCTCTCAGACAACAATCTCCTATACTCCCAGCCTGCCTGTTCTCTGCTCATCTGCTCCGGAGATAGTCTGTTTCTCAACCTTCGCAGGAATCCTAGTCACTGGTTCTGCTTTCCTCTCTATCAACCCCTCCAAACTGGCCTTGTCACAGATTAGATTCCAGGGTCCAACTTCTCAATCACTCTCTTACCAATAATGTCAACTACCTTGTCCCTTTGTCTTTACTCCACTCACCAGGCAAAATCGCAATCCTGGAAGAACCCCATTACCCTTTGAGCCACGTACTCCTGCTGCCTTCAGAGCTGGAGGAAATTTAGTAAACGAGTCACAAATTGGTACCGCTATACAATAATGCATATGTAACATTTTGGTCAACAACAGACCATACACATACAGTGGGCCCATAAGAATACAATGAAGTTGAAAAATTCCAAAGCCTTGTGATGTGGTGGCCATCTAAACATCAGAGTGCAACACATTACTCACGTGTTTGTGATGCTGGTGACCACAAATCTGCTGCACTGCCAATTATAGAAAAGAATAGTATATACAATCACGTACAGTCCATAATACTTGATAATGATAATAAACAACGATGTTACTTGTTTATATATTTACTGTGCTATACATTTCATTGTTATTTTAGTGTCTACTCTTTCTACTTACAGTTTTGCTTGTTCTTGATTTAAGGTTGTGTTGTTCTGTGCATGCCGTACAGGCTTGCAGCCTAGGAGCACCAGGCTGTACCGCACAGCCCAGGTGTGCAGCGGGCTGTAACATCTACATTTGTGTAAGTGCCTCCATGATGTTCGTGTGACAAAATGGCACCATGATACACTAACCCCTAAGTGGCACATGACTACAAATTCATGTCACCATTTTAACTGGGCCCTTAACATTTCCCACAATAGTGTTCTCTTGTAACTACTTTACTCTCCCACGTGACAATTTCAATCCTTTTCTTTTCTATTCTAGTTTCTATCTTATTTTCCCCTTCCTTCCAGTAAATGACATCACCTGCTAATGCAAAGAGAAGACACAGCAGCAGAAAAATATCATCTCAAGTTCTCACCACTAAATCTACAAACTCAGGTGCATGACCCAGCGTTTCCTCCTCCTTTCTTACCACTACAGAGGAGCAGTGCTTTGAAACTCACCTCCTTTACCTTTCTCAGGAACCCACCCCATTTACTCTCGCCTGTATCTCCAGTCTCACTCTCTTTATCAGCACTTTCCCACCAGCACTGAAACAATGTCTTTTAAACAAAGACCTTCTACATTAAAAGAAAAATAATTCTCCAACTCCACCTGACTCTCCAGTTTCCTGCATCCATCCTCAACTCCGTCCTCTTACCAAACCACTTGAAAATGCTGCCTCGGCTCCTGCTCACTTCTCACTCACCTTAAGTCGGGATTCTGCCCCACCACTTATACTCAAATGATTTTAGGTTAAGATCATTGATGACCTCCATGTCAGTAGGTCCAAGGTGACTTCAGAGTTCTCATTACGTGGCTTCTCAATGGCATTCATAAGTAACTACTCCCTCCTTGCAACACTGTCTTCCCTTGGCTTTCATAACCTTGTACCCTCCTGGTTTCCTTCACACGTAATCATGCTCACTCTCAGTCTTTTCGTTTGGTTTGACAGTCCTTACCTACCAGACCACTAATTACTGGCATTCCTCTGGGCCCAGTCCAAAGCTCTCTTCTCAATCCATGCTTCCATGCTAGGCCATCTTATCCCCTCCCATTGTTTCAATTAACAACAAATACTGGTGGCTCCCTAATTTATACTCCCAACCCAGATCTCTCTTCTAAGCTACAGGATCATAAAGCCCATTCATCCCCATTAACTGGATGATTGACACACATCTGAAATGCAACCCAAGACCAGAATTGAATCATCTTCTTCCCTTCTCCATAAATTGTATCTCTCAATCTTTGCTGCACAATGAAATTACCTAGGAAGACTTAAGTAGTGATGCCCAAGTTCTATTCCGAGATTCTACTTGAATTGGTCTCATTGCAGCTTGGGCATCAGAAATTTTCAAAGTTCCCTCAGTGATTCTAGTGTGCAACTAAAGCCAAGAACCACTACCCTAAAGCCTCGTCATTCTCAAGTGTTTCTCATATTCAACAGGATTACTGACCACCCAGTAGTTTAAGCCAAAGGGCTGGACATCTCTGACTCTTCCCTCTTTCTCACCACTGACTCCCCTGTGCCCCATCCCTTCCGAACAATCATGAATTCAGATGATTCTGTGAATGCCGGGCAGAGACAGGCACAGTGTATACTCTCTCTCCCCAATGTAGTATGAAAATGTGAGTGAGGACTACATGTGCTATCAGGAAGTTCTGTGAGTGTGAAAACAAAGCTTACACCAAAAAAAATATTGCAGAGAAAGAAAACTGAAGCCCTGATGGACCTTGGCGCCAATGTGGCTGAGGTTCCCTACTGCTCTATTTCTCAGATACATGGCCCTATAAATTCCCCTTGTTTACACCAGTGTACTCTGGATTTTCTGATGCTAGTAATTAAATGCTCCTAACTAATAAATGCCCTCTCTCTCCCATTATGGGCTCCTATAGCAATTTGCTATTTTGTAATACCGGGTACCTCAGGAATTATTTTCCTTAATGGACTGCCAACTAGATATGGGCTAAGACCATGTCTGTTTTATTCATAGTGCCTAATGCAATGCAGCACACAGTAAGTGCTTCATAAACAATTTGTTCAATAAAAAAATGCAGTGGGTCAAAAAGCTGAAGCCACTATCAAGGAACTCTGTGGTCATTCTCAGCCTTTACATCACCCTGTCAGAAGTGGCATGAATCCATAACTGTATAAGGGGTTTTAGAAAAAAGATCGTCCTTTAACACTGGTAGATGACACAGGTATGACTCTTAGGGGCAGGAATCATACTCTACCATTTATGATGTATTTACTTTGTAATTCTATTATGTCCCAAGAATGCATTTGAGGGCAATAATAATATGGTCTATCCATCTTTGAAGCCCCTTAGCACAGTTCCCTGCAAAGAGAAGGCATTCAACCAAAATGTCAGAACACAATGCATACACACACATGTGTGTGCATACACACTTCTCTCACACACACAAATCTAATTCTGGTATGGAGAATTAAAAATCCCTTTTAGTCCTCGATATGTCAATAAAAAACCCTTCTCACCTAAATCATGCTTCAAAGGGGCCAGAAAACTCCAACTCTATAAATCACTTTCCAGACCAACCTGTTACTTACCTTATTTCTCAGATACCTAGAAGAGCTTTTAATATCAGCATTCAGATGTGAAATGTGAATAAATCTTTCAACACCAGCATCCTTAGACACCTGAGCAATTGTTTGGGGAATCTTCACAAAAATGTCCTCAAAATCAAAGTTTCTGGAAGAAAAAAAGGGGAATCAGCTAAGAGCACCTAACTCAGGATTTCAAAGCTTTCTGTGGTAAGCTGATTTTCAAACTATGGCTGGAATTCATAATAGCTAAACTGTAAAACAGCAATGATTTAATCCAAAATCAAAATTAATGACTTCTATTTTAGTGCTCACTGTTATTACTGTATATAATCCAAGGCTTACTAAAGCTACAAATCAGCATGCATAATATTCTGTGTCCTCAGAGAATTCTAGGGCTGAAGCCCTTGAAAAACATCTGGCTGCCCTGCTTGGGCAGTAATGAGGGAAGTGCTACGACCAGAAATCTCTTCTTATCCTAGGCCTTTGTTTCTCTCAGAGGGTAAAAAGAAACTGAAAAGTCGTTTAATTCCAATAATGTTGACTAAATGCCTACTCTGTGTTACACTGTGTTAGTCACTATGGTGGATATAAAGTTGACTAAGACTCTCCAAGTTATCAAAGAGCTTAAGGATATTTGATGAGGCAGACACATACAAATAAATCTAAGTCAAACTTCACTAAATTTTAAAAACAGGTGCGGACAAACTGTTGTGGAACTACAGGTTTTGAACATCTGTTGGTAAACAACTCACACAGTAACTAAAAAGAACTGTTCAAAGCAGTACTTATGCTTTCTTCTATAAACAATATGAAGAATAGATCTAGAACACTGTCACACTAGAAAAACCAATGTTCATCTTGTTGACAGTGGAACAGGCAAAATTCTCCTACCTAACTGCATCCCAGCTGGACCAATCCAAGCACAGGGCCAAGAGCGGACATCCTGTCCAGTTGACACCAACCACACTGACACAATCCACACAGACTTTTTATGGGCAGCACATCAGATTGCTTACTTACACCAAACTTATGCAACTAAATCCCCTAAGGGTGAGGGGGGTCCCTGGGAATGCAAATGGTTGGTATGTAAATGCTTATTGATGGACTAATTTAAAATGTCACCACTATAATACCTAACGTATAGACAGTGCCCAATAAATGTCTACTGAATCCTAAGATAGCATACTGTTGGGAACCGAACTGCCTGGTTTCAGAAGCTGGTTTCATGGCTAAGGCTGAGTAAAAAGACCTTGGGACCATAAGCCACTATGGAGACAAAGCTTATCCTCCCGACAGGGGTGTAGCCTCTAACCCCTCTACTCCACCCTTCTTGACCCCAGGAGGATGACTGGTTAGCCAATAATGCGTAAGATTCCTCAAAGGAGTGACAACCTAAGACAGGCATGGCCAAGATGGGGCCATCAGGGAAGGACTTGGGGAACTACAGAAAAAGGGAGTGATACACCCTCACCCCTCAGCTTTGACATAGCCTTAGTCCTCATTCTACCTGTAAAAAGTCCCCTAATCTCTCGGCTGCCCATATCCATCACCCTCACCCCCGCCTGACTTAAGCCTAAAACAATGCCAGAGGCAGGTATGGCCCTGTGCTAGAATAGGCAGTTTCCCAGGGTGATCAGGCCTAAGAAAAAAATGCATAAAATCCTATGAAACCTGCTTTGCTAAGAATGCCCTCAATTTAAATGATAAGGGTCCAAGCATAAAATGAGTTTGTTTCCCAAAGTTTTATGGCCCTTTAGCTATCTGACCCCCACTAAGAATAAGCCCTCATAGTTCTTTGAATATTATCTATTGTTTGATCATTACTACCTGACAATGATTGATGAGCTTTATGTATACACCCTGTATTCCTATGCAAATTAAACCCAATAAAAGCCCACTGAGGAACAGGCTCAAGGCCCTTCTCCTTCGAGAGATTGGCCACCTTTCCTCCCCAAGTAGATCACATCTTGGTAGAATTACTCTCATCTGCGACAGGCGGGGGGCTCTGCGGGCAGAGAAAAATGAGTCAAAGGCTTACCTGGTTTCCCAGTCTCGCCCAACAAGGTTGATGACCACATTGCTATGCTCCACTGCTCTTCGGATGGAATCTTTATTTCTCCCATTCCATTCCTATAACAGCAATAGTCAATCAGATGAAAGCCTAAAGGGTGGACCCTAGCACTCAACATTTCTGTAGGGCCCCACCCTCACCTCCACCCCTACCCTCACTCCTTGGCAAATTTCAAAATGGGCCATCTGTTTTAGTCACAATACGGTGCCATTTCACACAGGCTCCCTTTATTAAAACAGAAATGATTCTGAGGTCTCAAATCCCCTGCTGATTCTCTGACTCTTTTGGAGACAAACAGCTGAAAGTCTACTTTCTTTCTCTATTTGAATAGTAGAACTAGTAAAAGAATACTATTCATTTTTAATAGGGCACATCAATTTCTGTCACCTGACTATCACAAGTCTGTAGAGAAATCCAGTAATCAAGTCCCCCTTCCTGAAATATAACCAAAGAACCAAGCATTATCTGGGAAGTAAACTGATTCTTTCTTTTTAGCAGCAACCAGACTGAAGATAAGGAGGGTCTCTTAAAGGTTAACAATAAATTGGGAGCATTCATAACAATCTTAATATCTCTTTTAAACTCTTTTCTTTTTACAATCTCCGATCTAGTCATTTCTACTTTAAAGAAATGAAAACAACAAAGAGAAGTGACCTGCCTAAAACTCCAGGGTTAGCCAATGGCAGATTTTGGTGTAGGACTACACTTCTGAGCATCATAGAGCACTTCAGTAAAATTGATGATTCTTATCCAAAATAGTGACTGCGAATTAAATAATCCCAGAAAAAGGTAAAAAGTATTCTATGTTAAAATGAAATTATTTTTAAAGCATTTTAATGAAAGATAATAAAAACTTCATAGGGTCAAATACCTGTGTAATTTAGAAAAGAGTAAAAGGTCTACAGAAACCAGATTCAAAACAAAAAGATGAAGCCCTCAGCAGGAAAAACTTCTTAGAAAAACTAGTTAGGATACAGAGCAGGGTGCAAGAGACAATATGGAATAACAGCTTTGGAGTCAGACAGGAATGCAAATTCCAGTTTGCCATTTACTAATTGTGTACAAATGATCTCTCTAACCTCCATGTAAAATTTGAAATTATAGCTCAAGTCATGGGGTTATCATGAAGATTATGTAAAATATACATAAAATCTGCAGCACAGTGACACACTCATTTAAAAAAAAATAAAAAGCAGCAGCAAGAAGGGAGAAGATAGAGGTGAAATAGGTGGGAGCCGAGTCTACTTGCTCTTGCACCCAACTCAGACACTTAGTTGATCTTCTGAAAAACAAAGTTAACAGTCAACAGACTCTTGGCTGATACAAAGTTTGGAAGCCAAAGAGTACAGAGGACACTTCAAAATGGATGGGTAAGGAGGTTTTAGAGGTGGACTGGGAAAGTTCCACAGCGTGGCACCAACAATTGTGGCTGCTGCATCACCAGCATCTGTGGAAGGCCTGGTCAGAGATGGCAGCATAGCAGCTCCCTCCCCTCCCAGGGCCAGGAATCCCCAGACCCTGCTGGGAGCAACTTGAATATGCAAAGTCATCAGGGAGAAGCAGGTGCGCAGGCACACACATACACAGCTAGCAGCACACCCTAGATAAGAGGCCAGCTGGGATAGTGCAGGGAGTGAGAGAAATGCTGTCTGTACCTGGACCTGGGGGAAAAAGAGGCCACAACTGGCCATGACTGAGATAGACTCTTGACTTACTGGAGAGGTGGAGTGTGTGGAGAGCCGGGCACTGCAATGGGAGCACCCAGAGAGATGTTTTTTTTTTTTAAAAAAAGGGGAGCTGAGGCGTGCTGGGCAAGGACCCTGTGTGCGCAGCTGCCCCGCCAACAAGGAGGGAGGTCTGTGGGCGCAGTTTGCTTCCACTCAGTACACCCAAGCAGATTAAAGGGCTGCAAAGTGAGGTGGTTTCTCGGCCCCAGACCAGTGTAGCAGTGCGGAGCGGAGAGTGCGGGCTGCAGCATGCCGTGATGACAGTGGGCCAGGAACTATGCACCTGAGATTATTTGAGGCCAGACTGGGTCCCCTTCCTTAGTGGAACTTCCGGGAAGAGAAGATTGAGCCCAACCCCCACCCTCCTGCAGGAGAGGGGAAGATCTCCAAAACTGCCTGGCAGCCTTAACAACCTGCACGGGGCATTTCCACATGAGTAAGACAGCAAGAGGAAAGCCTAAGAGGGCTCATTTTGAACTCCCCACAGGGAGACAAAGTACATTGGGTTAGGGCCCTATTTCACTGAGACTCTAAAAGCAGGAAGTTCAGAAAGTGTGCAGCAAGGGAGATTCAGGGCCCCACTCAGCCTCGGCTCCCACACAGAGCTCTGTCAGGCAGGAGAGGGCTGACACTTTTATACAGACTGCCTCCCCTCACCATGAAACAGACAGCTATTTAATCAGAAACTATACATTACTGGAAATAAACTGGGCCAGACTAAGGTGGGAGATGTAGGGCAGGGGGAATGTAGGGCAGGGGAGATGTAGGGGCAGGGGGGATGTAGGGCAGGACTTTTCCCAGAAGACTGAACGGTGCCTCCCAGGGGAGATGCAGAAGCCTCACCCTCTGGATTACAACAGAAGCTCCCTCTAGAGGAAGGGGAAGGAGATACAGGCAGTATTGCCAGAAGCTGGATGACCCACTGTGGGACTTTGAGCTGATAACAACCCAGAGACTATCCAGAAAGAAGTCAGAAGGCGAACACCAACAGCTGAGACAAATTTCACATCACTCTTCCTCAGAACTTGTGTGCTTTTTTTCTTTTCTTCTCCTTTCTTCTTTTTCTTTCTTTCATATAGCCTTTTAATATTTCTTCTCTCGCTTCAATCATACTCTACCTAACTCACCACTCTTGGTCTTTATTTTTTATTCTTTTTATTCAGATTATATATTTTTTTTCATGTTATTGTTATTTCAACTCCTACATAGCACTCTTCCCTGGTCTTACTCCATTTTGCCATCTTCCTGACCTTTCTCATTGTTGTTATAAACTTTATCTTCTCCTGTGCTATGCCACGTTCCTATTCCTTACTCTTACTATTTCTCCTCCTCCTATCCTTGCAAAAGCATTCTTTCTTCCTCAAGTCAGCTCACATTCTTTTCTCCCCTCTTATAATACTGTTATATCCTTTCTACCTTCATAAATTGTGGCTAGTTGAGTGAGGATATCACATTAATTGTTGTTCTTCTCTAACGGAACTCCTGTTCGTTCACTATTCGTTTGCACTAAATTCCATAGGATACTCTCCCCCCTCTTCCTCCATTGTGTCTTCCCTCACCCTTGATCAGTTGAATTAGGAATTTTATTTTAGTTTTTTTTCCCCCTTTCTTAACTTGGGATCTACTCCTAACTCTTATTATGTTTTCCTCCTCCATCCTCTCAACATCATTTTTCTTTACTATAGACATCTCATATTCATTTTTCTCTTCATACAATATTCTTATTCCCTTTACACCTTTATTAATCTTCACTCAGTTGTGTTGCTACTGACACTGCTGTGATTTTTCTGCAATTTTGTTCCTCTTGGTTCAATACCTTTTGAATTTTACTTTAAACCTCATGGTATACTCTTCCCATTTCTTACTCTATTTTTGCCATCACCATTCCATATTTTATGTACGTTTTAAATTTTGTTCTCTCCCATTCTTTATCTCATTTTGATTCCCTACTCTTATTAGTTCTCCTCCCTCTTCCCATTCAAAATCATTTTCCCTTCTTTTAGTAATATCATATTCCCTTTTTCCTGTTTTATAATATCCTTAATCTCTTTCTAACTTTATTAATCTTTCCTCAATTGCTGTTCATATGGCTGATGTGGTAGGGTTTTTGTTTTGTTTTGTTTTTCTGTCCTGGGTTTGGATTTCTGGTAATATTGCTTTGTTAACCAATACCTGTACAATAGCACACAAGACGCAGCCAGAGTTGTGACTACCAGTAAGCCAGGTGGAGGGGAAAATATACAAACAAATGAGCCACCAACAAGCAAAGCCCAGGTACAACAATAGAGCCCACACAAACTGAATCAAGGGCAACCCTAGGGCATCCAGATAAGGAGATGAAGGAGACTGGACCATTGAGTCCCACAGAACTCCTACCACAGAAATCTATCCAACAAAGACAGGCAGGCAAAACAGAGCATCCTGAGACAAACAAAAACAAACAAAGAGTCACCTAAAATAGGGAGACAAAGAAAGAACCCCCAATCAAAAGGAATGGAGGAATCCCGAGAAAAAGAGCTTAAATAAAATTGAAGCAAACAATCTATCAGACAATTCAAAAAAATGGTTATAAGAATGCACAAGGAATTCAGTGATAATGATAAGGAACTTAGTGGGAACTACAACAGCATAAAAAAGGAAATAGAAACCATAAACAAGTACCAGGGAGAAATGAAGAATACAGTATCTGAAATGAAAAATACACTAGAATTAATTACAAACAGGCTGGATAAAGCAGAGGACCAAATTAGCAAGCAGGAAGACAAGGTAGAAAGAAATACCCAAGCAGAGCAACATAACAAAAAAGACTCAAAAAGTATTATAGTTAAAGGGAATTTCAGGACAACATGAGACATAACAACATCCACATCATAGGAATATGAGAAGTAGAAGAAAATGAGCAAGGGATAGAAAACTTGTTTGAAAAACACAATGATAAAAAATCTCCCTAACTTTGTGAGGGGAAAAGTCATGCAAGTTCAGGAAGCACAGAGAGTCCCAATCTAGATGAACCCAAATAGGCCTACTCCAAGAAACATCATAATTAAAATGCCAAATATTAAAGACAAAGAGAGAATCCTAAAGGCAGCAAGGGAGAAACAGATAGTAACTACAAGGGAGCTCCCATAAGGCTAGCAGCTGATTTCTCAACACAAACATTACAAGCCAGAAGGGAATGGCAAGAAATATCCCCAGTAAAGAAAAGAAAAGGCCTGCAACCAAGACTACTCTACCCAGCAAGACTGTTATTAAAAATGGAGGGAGAACCAAGAAATTTCTAAGACAAAAGAAGACTAAAAAAATACATATTCACCAAACCAGCACTGCAAGAGAAGCTAAAGAGACTGCTTAAAGAAGATGAAGAAAAGAGTGAGAGAGAAGAAAACAGCTACAAAGGGGAAAAAGGCAATGAATAAGTACCTATCAATAATAATCTTAAATGTAAATGGATTAAATGCTCCAATCAAAAGACATGGGTTAGCTGAATGAATAAGAAAACATGATGCACATATATGCTTCCTACAAGAGACCCACCTCAGAAGAAAAGACCTACACAAACTAAAAGTGAAGGGTTGGAAAAAAATATTCCAAGCAAACGGACAGGAAAAAAAAAGCTGGGGTAGCAATACTTACATGAGACAAAATAGATTTTACAACAAAGGCCATAAAAAGACAGAGAAGGTCCATAATAATTAAGGGAAGAATCCATCAAGAAGGTATAATATTATAAACATATATATACCCAATATAGGAGAAACCCAAATGAATAAGGAAGATCTTAGAGGACTTCAAGAAAGATATAGACACTTATGCCAGGGGATTTTAACACCCTACTGTCAAAAATGCATAGACATTCCAAACAAAACATCAACAACAATATTGTGGCATTGAACCATGCCCTAGATCAAATGGACTTAACTGATATAAATAGACCTTTCACCCTAAAGAAGCAAAATACACTTTCTTGTCAAACGCACACAGAACATTTTCAAAGAGAGACCACATGCCTCAATACAAGCCTCAATAAATTCAAGAAAATTGAAATCACATCAAGAATCTTCTCAGACCACAAGGGCCTGAAACTAGAAACCATGCTCAAGGAAAAAACTAAAAAACACTCAAATTCATGGAGATTGAACAGCATGCTATTAAACAATGAATGGGTTAAGAATGAGATCAAGGAAGAAATCAAAAAGTTTCTGGAAACAAAAGAAAATGAACTCACAGCAGTCCAAAACATATTAGACATAGCAAAGGCAGTCCTGAGAGGTAAGATCATAGCAATACAGGCCTACCTAAAAAAGACAGAAACACTCCAAATAAACAACCTAACTCTACATCTACAAGAACTAGAGGAACAACAAAGACAGCCCAGAACAAGTAGAAGGAAGGAAATACCCAAGATCAGAGCAGAATTAAACAACATAGAGACTAAAAGAACAATTCTGAGGATCAATAAATCCAGGAGCTGGTTCCTTGAAAAGATAAACAAAATTTACAAGCAGACTTATCAAGAAAAAGAGAGGACCCAAATAAACAAAATCAGAATGATAGGGGAGAGATTACAACAGATACCACAGAAAGATAAAGGATGAAGAACTATATGCCAAGAAATTTGAAAACCTAGGTGAAATGGACATATTTCTAGAAAAATGTCATCTTCCAAAACTGACTGAAGAAGAAGCAGAAAGTCTGAACAGACCGGTAACAGCTGATGCAATTGAAGCAGTAATCAAAAAACTCCCAGCACACAAAAGCCCGGGACCAGGGAGTTTCACAGGAGAATTTTACAAAACATTTAAGGAAGAGCTAACCCCCATCCTTCACAGACTATTCCAAAAAATACATGAAGAGGGAAGACTCCCAAACTCTCTTTATGAAGCCAGCATCATCCTAATCCCCAAACTGGATAAAGACACAACAAAGAAAACTACAGGCCAATATCACTGATGAACAAAGATGCTAAAATCCTTAACAAAATATAGCAAACCTCATGGGGCAATACATTAAAAATATCATACACCATGACCAGGTGGGATTCATCCCAGGGATGCAAGGATGATACAATATTAGCAAATCAAGAAACAATACATAACATAAACAAAAGGAAAGACAAAAATCACATGATCATATCAATAGATGCAGAGAAAGCATTTCATAAAGTACAGCACCCATTTATGATAAAAACACTTAGCAAAGCAGGAGTAGAAGAAGCATACATCAACATAATAAAGGCCATATATGAAAGACCTACAGCCAACATCATACTCAATGGGCAAAAACCAAAAGCTTTCCCACTAAGATCAGGAACAAGAAAAGGATGTCCCCTTTCATGACTTCTCTTCAACATAGTATTGGAATTCCTAGCCACAGTGATCAGACAAGAAAAAATAAATAAAAGGCATCCAAATTGGAAAGGAGGAAGCAAAACAGTCATCATTTGCAGATGACATTGATAGTGTACACTGAAACTCCTACAGACTCCACCAAAAAACTCGACCTAATAAGTGAATTTGGCAAAACAGTGGGATACAAAGTCAATATGCAGAAATCAAACTTATTTTTGTACACCAACAATGTCAGAAACAGAAATCAGGAAATAAATGCCACTTTATACAGTAACAAGAAAAAAAAATACCTACGAATAAACCTAACCAAAGAGGTAAAATACTTGTACTCAGAAAACTCACAACACTGAAGAAAGAAATTAAAGAAAACACAAATAAATGGAAGCATATACCATGTTCATGGATTGGAAGAATTAACATCATTAAAATGTCCATACTACCCAAAGCAACTAATAGATTCAATGCAATCCCTATTAAATACCAATGACATATTTCACAGATATAGAACATTTCAAAAATTTATATGGAACCATAAATGACCCCGGATAGCTGCACCAATTTTGAGAAAGAAGAAAAAAGTAGGAGGGATCACAATACCTGACATAAAACTATATTACAAGGCCACTGGAATCAAAACAGTCTGGTACTGGCATAAGAACAGACACATAGATCAATGGAACAAAATAGAGAACACAGAAATAATCCCAAGTTTCTATGGTCAATTAATATTTTACAAAGATGGCAGAAGCATAAAATGGAGTAAAAACAGCCTCTTCGATAAATGGTGCTGGGAGATCTGGACAGCTACATGCAAAAAAAATGGAACTAGACTACCAACTCACACCATACACAAAAATAAACTCAAGATGGGTAAAAGACTTAAAATATAAGTCACAATAACATAAAAGTCTAAGAGGAGAACATAGGCAGGAAAATCTCAGATATTCCATGCAGCAATATTTTCACCAATAAGTGCCCTACGTCAAGGGACATAAAGGAAAGAATAAACAAATGGGACTTCATCAAAATAAAAAGCTTCTGCACGGCTAAAGAAAATACCAGCAAAATGAAAAGGGAACCAACTATATGGGAAAATATATTTGCAAATGAACCTCGGGCAAGGGTTTGATCTCCAAAATATATAAAGAATTCACACGACTCCATACCAGGAAGATAAACAATCCAATTAAAAAATAGGCAAAAGTCCTGAACAGACACTTCTTCAAGGAGGACATACAGAGGATCCAGAGACATATGAAAAGATGCTCACCATCACTGGCCATCAGAGAGATGCAATTGAAAACCACACTGAGATACCATTTAACTCTGGTCAGAATGGCCATTGTAAACAAATCAACAAACAACAAGTGCTAATGAGGTTGTGGAGAAAAGGGAACCGTAGTACACTGTGGGAATGCAAACTGGTGAAGCCACTGTGGAAAACAGTATGGAATTTCCTCAGAAAACTAAAAATGGAACTGCCTTTTGACCTGGCAATCCCACTGCTGGGATTGTACCCTAAGAATCCTGAAATACCAATTCAAAAGAGCCTACGCACCCCAATGTTCATAGCAGCACAATTTACAATAGCCAAATGTTGGAAGCAACCAAAGTACCCATTAGTAAATGAGTGGATCGAAAGACCATGGCACTTTTACACAATGAAATTCTACATAGCAGAAAGAAAGAAGGAGCTCCTATCCTCATGACAGCTTGGATAAATCTGGATCTGGATGGATCTTGGATGGATCTGGATTATGCTAAGTGAAATAGGCCAGGTGGTAAAAGACAAATATCATATGATCTCACCTATAAGTGGAACCTAATCAACAAAACAACATGCAAGCAAAATATAACCAGAGACACTGAAATAAAGAATCAACTAATTAACCAGAGGGGTGTGCACAGAGGATAATGGAGGGGTAAGGTGAAGGGTTGTCGAGGAACAAGTATAAAGAACACATGGACAAAGCCAAAGAGGGGTAGAATGGAGGGTGGGGGAAAGGGGAGTGGTGAGGGGAAAATGGAGACAACTATATTTGAACAACAATAAAAAATTAAAATAAAAATAAATCAATAAAAAGAAAAAAAAAAGAATAGCCAGCAACCTTTTCAAAAATAAATAAAATATGCAATTTCTTTTAAGAGCAGCTCTATGCATAAAAAGGTAAAAAAAGGATTTTTCAGCAAAGATGGAAAGGGTGGGAAAGAAAGAATTAAAAAAAAAAACAAAACCCAAAAAAACCTCAAGGGTGGAAGAGTTTGAGGCATTAACTGCATATTCTCAGAGCTGAGCTCAATGCCAGGCACACATATCCACAGATACTTACTGAGTGTCTGCGGAAAATACATCAGATAGCTCAATTCTAATGACTCTATATTTGCAAGCCAGTAAGAGTTTGCACCTAAACCTTTCTGAAATATTTTAACTTTGAGGACTGACAAAGAGACCAATTATCTTAACTGACAAAGAACTAGGAAAATTTAAGTTTCTGCAGTTATATTACCAAAAGGATATTTGACAATAAAACTTTAGAAAAGAATAACACTTTAGAAACAAAAAATTTCCAATATACATATACTTAGCTTGAGGACATTCAGTAAAGTATAAATGAAATGCCATTAAAAATAAGTCAATATTTGAAGAGATCCCAAATCATCCATATAGAAATAGTATCAGATATTAAAGATGTTCACAAATTATTTTTTAAAAGGGGAATGTGTGCAAGTGGAAGAGCTCAGTTCCACACAGGATGACAAAGTAAGAACAGTTAGAACATCAAAATTACAACTATAGAACAACCATCACTCAGAACTGTCAGAAATCAAGTTCAAAGGAAGTCTGACAACTACAGAATTAAAGAAACCACATCTATCCAGACTGGTAGGAGGGGCAGATATGTGGAAAGGGCTTGTCCCACATCCAAGTATGGCAGATAACAATTCAGGAGGGATATCTTGGGAGCGAGGAGTCCCAGTCCAACACCAGGCTCCCCAGCTCAGGGTTCCATTGCCAAGAAGATAAGTCTCCATAACTTCTGGCTGCAAAAACCAGTGGGGATTGACTCAGTGGAAGAAACTTCTAGAGTCCAAGCAGTTCCTCTTGAAGAAACCACACACAGACTTACTCAGAATCGCTCCCTTTGAGCTCCAGCACCAGGGAAGCAGCTTGAAAGGTACCAGGAGCATACGGGGAGGAACTGAAGTGTCTGGCATCAAGGTGAGAGCTGGGGGACAGCTTTCTCCCAGACAGAAAGGCTGGCAGAGGTCATCTGTCCCTTTTCTGAACCCTCCCTACACAGATCCAACAAGCAAGTGCCACATCGGAAATTCCATCAACCCGGTTAACAATGTTCGCCCTGCCCTGGAGATCCCGAGGTTCCATCCCACCCAACTTAGGGCCCCACCGAAACTCTTAATCGTGGCCTTCCCATATGAATGGCTAATCTTGGTTCATGCTTCCCAAATCCTATCAAACAAGCAATAGCAGACCTCAGGGAGGCCCCAGCCCTTGCACCCCTTGCTAAGCGGTTCCAGGCCTGGCACTAGCAGCAGCCAACCTAGGTTCACAGCTTGGCTTCACCTGGGGACCTCCAAGACTAGCACAAGTAGCAGCCATCTCAGATGTTTTATAGTTCAGGCAGGGTGGCCCCAGGCAAAACACAGATCAGGGCTGACCCTGGCATGTACCACCCGGGAAACCCCAGAGCCTGTGCACCATTTGGATAGCTACAGACCACTTTGGAGCACCACCACCCTGCCCCTGCACAGCTGATCCTCCACAGAGGGCAGAGGTTGGTGATCAGAGGTTACAGCTAGTCCTTACACCTGACTGGCCTGGGTAAATCCCTCCAATTGATCCGCCAAGAGCAACCAAGGCTTAATTATAAGAGGAGGGTATACTCAGCCCACACACAGGGTACACCTCAAGTACTGAACTTGGGTAATAGGGGAGGCTGTGCCACTGGACCCTACAGGACACGAACTACGTTAGGTCACACTACCAAGACCAGGAGTCTTAGCAGCTCTACCTAATACACAGAAACAAACACAGGGAGACTAGCAAAATGAGGAGATAAAGAAACATGGCCCAAATGAAAGAACAGATTAAAACTCCAGAAAAAGAACCAAACAAAATGGAGGTAAGCAATCTATCAAATGCAGAGTTCAAAACATTGTTTATAAGGATGCTCAGAGAACTTAGTGAGGACCTCAATAGCAAAAAAACATCCAGTCAGAAATGAAGGATACGCTAACTGAAATAAAGAACAATTTACAGGAAAAACAAAACAGTAGAGTGATGAAGCCGAGAATCAAATCAATGATTTGGAACATAAGGAAGCAAAAAACAACCAATCAGAACAAGAAGAAAAAAGAATCCAAAACGAGGAGAGTATAAGCAGCCTCTGGGACAGCTTCAAGAAGTTGAACATTTACATCATAAGGGCGCCAGAAGAAGAGGAAAGCACAAGAAATTGGAACCCTATTTGAAAAAATAATGAAAGAAAACTTCCCTAAATTGGTGAAGGAGATAGACATGCAGGTCCAAGAAGCACAGTGAATCCCAAATAAAACAAACCCAAAGAGGCCCACTCCAAGACACATCATAATTAAAATGTCAAAGGTTAAAGATAAACTGAGAATCTTAAAAGCAGCAAGAGAAATAAGATAATTACTTACAGGGTACTTCCCATAACACAGTGAGCTGATTTCTCAAAAGAAACTTTGAAGGCTAGAAAGGATTGGCAAGAAATATTCAAAGTCATGTAAAGCAGGGACCTGCAGTCAAGACTGCTCTACCCAGCAAAGCTATCATTTAGATCAAAGGGCAGATAAAGAGCTTCCCAGACAAAAAGAAACTAAAGGAGTTCATCATCACCTAACCATTATTACATGAAATGTTAAGGGGACTTATTTAAGAAAAAGGTTGCCAGATGGGAGGGAGCTGTGGGGGAATGGGTGAAAGGTTAGGGGATTAAGAAGTACAAATAGGTAGTTACACAACAGCCATGGGGCTGTGAAGCACAGTACAGGAAATAGAGTAGTCAAAGAACTTATACACATGAACCATGACATGAATAATGGTGGGGGGATTGCCTGAGGGAGTGGGGGGTGCTGTGTAGAGGGGGGCCAAAGGGGGATCAAGTGGAACAAGTATAATAGCATATTCAATAAAATATAATTTAAAAAAATGTTAGAGTGTTTCTTTGTAGGAAAACTGCACGCATTTGGGCAGCATAATCCTTTGTGGAAACAGACTGTCCAGCCCTGGCTGGGTGGCTCAGTGGATAGAGTGCCGGCCTGTGAAGCAAGCAAGGGGTCACTGGTTCATTTCCCAGTCAGGGCACATGCCTGGGTTGCAGGCTAGCTCCCCAGCAGGAAGCACACAAGAAGCAACCACACACTGATGTTTCCCTCCCTCTCTTCCTCCCTATCTCCCCCTCTCTCTAAAAAATAAATAAAATCCTAAAAAAAAAAAAAAAAAAGAAGAAAAAACAAACAGACTGTCCAGTAAACTGTAAGATGTTTAGCATCTCTGCTCCCTATCAAATAAACCAGTAATGACTCCAGTCACTGTGACAACCAAAAGGACCCACACATTTTTAATCACTCCCTTGAAGGGTTGCCCCACCCCATTCCGCCTGCCCTGCCCCGCCCCAGTGGCAACTAACCAATGGCGTAAAGGAAGAACTTACAAATTTGAGAATAACACAGAGCCCTGGCTGGTGTGGCAGAGTGGATTTAGTGCTGGTCTGCAAATGAAAGAGTTGCCGGTTCGGTTCCCAGTCTAGGGCACATGCCTGGATTGTGGGCCAGCTCCACAGTAGGGGGTGCGTGAGAGGCAACCACACATTGATATTTTTCTCTAACCTCTTTCTCCCTCCCTTCCCCTCTCTCTAAAAATAAATAAATAAATAAAAACTTTTAAAGAAGAAAATAACAACATAGAATGTTCAGGAAGAATTGTTGTAACTTAAGTCTACACCAGAAAACCAAATTACAAAATAATGTATTTGTGATTTTCTGTCTATAGAAGTACTTGTCTCATAGAAATATAACATAAGGCACATATGTAATTCTGAATTTTTTATTAGCCGCATTTTAAGAGAATAAAAAAAACAGGTGTTCATTTAAGTAATATACTCTATTTAACCCAATGCAGCCAAAATATAATTTTAATATGTAATGAATATTAACAAATATTAATGACATATTGAATATTATTTTTTTCATGCCAAGTCTCTGAAATCTGGTGTGTATTTTACACTGAACAGTGCATCGTAATTCAAACTGGCCACATTTCAAGTGCTCCACAGTTACAGGTGGCTAGTGATTAGCATTTTGGACAGCATAGGTCTACAGCAGGGCTAGCAAACTATGACCCACAGACAAATCTAGTCTACAGTTTAACTTTGTCTATAAAGTTTTATTGGAGCACAGCCACTCCCATTCCTTTACATATTGTCTATGGTTGCTTTGGGGCTACAAGGGCAGAACTGAGTAATCATGACAAAGACACTATAACCCACAAAGCCTAAAATATTTACTATCTGGACCTTTACAGAAAAAGTTTGCCAACTGCCAGACTAGAGTTTTCAAAAATGCCCTGTGAATAGAGGATCCCTTTGGTCCACTGTGGAATGAAACTGCTGCTTTATTTACTGCTTCTCTTTCCTAAAAGTAATTTTATCTTAGCAATTTACATTTGTCCACTCCAATAATCAGTAATACAGGCTCTTACCAGAAAGATAATCTGGCCCAGGTCACCCATAGGACGAAGATGCATGGTGTCATATGTATCACACCGGTAGGGTATGATCACCTGTGACCCCATACGTCCTAAAAGAGAATGGATTGAGACAAGGATCAATGTTGACACAATATAAATAAATTATATGAGTTATTTGGTATTTTGCCGTGTCAGAGATGCCGTAACTTTTTAGAGTCCTCTATAAACATCCTATATAGGAAGTATGAGGAAGTATGGATGCTCTCACAATGCACACAGTGGACCAAAATTACATAAATCCAAGATATGAGTTATTTGGAACACTGTTAAAATGAAAGGAAACATAGCTCATGGCTTCTCATTAGGTAACCCTAATAAATGGCACCAGAGTATACTAAACTCCAGGAACTTTACTTACCAAGATGGTTGACAACGTATCGGCCCAGGAATCCTGTTGCTCCGAACACAGTGGCCACGACCCCACTGACCGAGGAACGCCCCCCCTTCCCATGAGGTATGAGTGCATGATGAAGCTGGCGCTGGGGTGGGCCAGGAAACACGGACGTGGCTAATGCAGTAATAGAAGAACCTTAAACAAAAGCCCAGAATATACAAAAATGTTAATACAAAAGTGACTATGAATACAAATAGCTTCTTTTCCTAGAAAACTGTAATATTATTTGCTATCAGTATTTTCATTTACTTAAAGTTTAACTTTTAAATTAAAAGTTATAATTTAAGAGCCAACAACAATAATAAACACAAACTATTACAACAAAGACTCTGCAGAATATAAGGAAATACGTAAAAAGTAAAGTCCCTGCCCTATAGGATGTGATTTGCCTAGGAAGATGAATCACATTAAAACAAAACATTACAGTTACAACTTAAGACAGTATAAACCTCTACAGAGGGAATTTAAAGTAATAAGTTAGACAATCATAAGGAAGGAGTGCGGGATAAAGCATTTTGAGAAAGGCTTTAAAGAATAATAACAGAAAGAGTAAATTTCCATGAGAAACACATAACATATACAACAATAGTAATGAATAAGTCCAGTACAGGGTAGAGCAAAACGCTTACCTAGAACAGACTTTGAAATTGATGATGAATGAAAAGTAAAATTGATGACAAGGGCCGCAGGCCGAGGATTATTAGTAGACAACATTTCTTTTTTTAAAGAGTGCAATTCAGACTTAACCTAAAACTATTGAAAATCATTAAAAGTAGGTAAGTAACACTTTCTAGGAATAGCTTTCCAGTGCACTCTTCCAAGAAACCGCTGTTTCTTTTCCTATTCAAAAGTATGGAATTGGAGAAAAAGCTTAGTTTACTAAAACTGTGTAAATTAAAAACAAACCTTGCAGATCAGACACACCGTAACAAAATAATAAGTAATAGCTATATTCACAAAGCTCTTACCAGGTGCTTCATATTGTTCTAAATGCTTAATAACTATTATCTTACTTAATGTTATCTTTATCGGCACTTCACAGATGAGAAACTAAGGCTCAGAGTGGTTGAGTGACTAGCCCAAAGAGCCAGCAAAGAAGATTAAAAAGCAGCCCAGTGAGGTAAGAGAAAACTTAAAAGAAAATGGTATAAAGAAACCAAATGAAAAAAAGAGATCAACAGAATACAGTAGCCCCCCTTTACACTCACGGAATATGTTCAAAGACCTGCAGTGGATGCCTGAAACCACAGACAATACCAAACCCTGTATGTACTACTATGTTTTGTTTTTTCCTATATACACATAGCTTTTCATTTACTGGAGGCACTTTATGGCTGCTCTTTGGCATACCCTAACCACCAGCATTACTACTCTTGCTCTTTGGGGCCAGTATTAAGTAAAATAAGGGTCACTTTAAACACAAGGACTGCAATACCCTGACATGCAATCGGATAACTAAGACTGCTAATGAGTGAGCAGCTTTACAGCATGAACACGCTGGACAAAGGGATGATTTGCATTGTGACAGGACAGAGCAGGCTGGCATGAGATCTCATCCGCTACTCAAAATGACATGAAATTTAAAACTTATGAATTGTTTATTTCTGGGATTTTCCACTTACTATTTTCAGACTCAGTCAACAAGGGTAATCAGGACTGTGGAAAACGAAACTGTGGATAAGGGGGCGGGTTCTACTGGAGTTAACTGTATCAAAAAATGCTGAAAAGTGAAGTGGCATGAGAACAGAGGGCCATAGGGTCTGGAAAATGTTGGTTGTAAACGGCCTTTTAACAAGAGTAATTTTATGGAAATAGTGGGAATGGAAGCCTGAATGGAGCAGGCAAAAGAATGTGAAGCAAGGAGGTGGTAAAAAAGTACTGATAATCTTTTGAAGGTATGATATAAACAGACAAAGAAAAAAGAGGACTAGAGTAATAAGAAGACAAGCAAGACTCTTTAAAAGGAGATATTATAACATTAATATGCTGGAGGAAATGACTGAGCAGAGGAGAAAAATTAATGACTTGAGAGGGAGTGAATAGATAAGAGAGGAGGGGATCAGATGCAAGGCAAAGGAACTGGCCTTAGATCAGAGCAGAAGGAGCTCATCTGGAGGGAAGGCAGAGAAGTATCACGGGTCAGTTATTAGATTTTTATAGTGGGAAAAAGAGATTTTTCTCATCTGATTCCTTTGATTTCTCTGGAAAGCATAGAATGAGACAGAAGCACACTTTAAAAGTTTTGGGAGATTGGCAATCTTAAATAATTGTTATGGAGAAAGGGAAAGCAAACTTCCTAGGAAAATGGCAGTGCTGGAAATCTACTTTGTTTTCTATTGAAAATCTACTGTGATATTTGTATTCATGAATTTAAAATAAGGCTAGTCAGTTTGCTGTTTTCCCTAGCTCAGTTCTCCAATGCTCAGGGCAGGCAGGGAATACATGGAATGTTTGGTTTAATCAGTGTTTACTTTTTTAATGGCAGAGGGAATTGGGCTGGAAAGTTGTGAATGTATGAAAAGGAATGATTAAAATGTTAAGGAAGGAAATAACAGCATAGGATAAAGGACAGTCAACAAGATGGGAACAATTACTGGAGTCAAAGAATTAATAACACAAAGGACTGCTATGAGGATTAGCATAAATGTACATAAAGCATTTAACACATTACCTAGCACACATTTAACACTGCATGAATAACAGTTGTTTTCATTTATTACGATATACTTCAAAATTCTTTAGATGGTAATGTTACACTAACCTCACCTGCTTGTTTTTTCAACAATTATGGGCCAAGCATTATTCTAGCAATTGTGTCTAGCATAGTGAAAAGACAAAGACCCTGGCCTCATGGAGCTAACATTTTAGAGGGTTGATACAAGCGTTAGCAATATATTGGTAAGTGCCTTGCTCGTAGTAGGTGCTCAATAAATATGTTATTACCCTCTTTGGCTCCAGCCTCTCCATTTTCTTCCATTTATTATGAACATCATTAGGAGAACAACATTATTTATTCCTCATATTCCTCTGCTCAAAAACCTACATGGTTTCCTACTGTAATACCTAAAGCAATTGTCTCCAAACATATTTGTTTACATACTACAGTATTTTAAGCATTTATTTACAAAGTACATACATGTTCTATGTACTACCAATGTTATACACATTATAAAACATGTATTAAAACACTTAAAACAGTGTACATAGTTTGAATGACATTGTGTTAGCTATTGTTATTACTACAGAAAATGTTTTTTAAAACTCTAATACTATATTTTAGTATTGCATTATTTCTTCTTGCAAAACCCACTTTGGAGACCACTGATCTAAAACTCTGCTTAGCTTTCAAAGGCCTCTATTATTTAAGCCCATGCAACATATTCGACTTCCTTTCCTACTATTCCAGATCTACAGGTAGGCCTTTCACTGACTCCTAAGTACATCATGATTCCATTCTCACTCCCTTGCCCTTCCAGGGACTGGGCAGTGTCCAACCTCTCTGACTTTCCAGACAGAACCACCCTCACAAAACCAGTGGAAGAACTGCAGTTCTTCACTGGTCTTCCAGTCTTCCCTCACAGCTTCAAATGATGCCAATCTTCCCTTTTCTGATTTCGTACGGTACGGAATAGTCTCTCCACAGTTCACTAAATATCCTTGTTTTACACAATTCTGTTCTATAGTGTTTTGATTATGTTACACACTAGACTTGCCTCTTAATCATAAAGTAAAGCTTTATGATTAAGAGCACAAGATATGATGTCAGTTAAAAAAAGTTAAGTTAAAGAAAAAACAATTATAAATATATCTAGAACTGTGATCAGCAGAGAGCAGGTACTATTAATTTTAAAAATACAACTTTTGGAGGTTCATGGGTGTTTGTGAAGGGTGGGAGAGTGAAAGAGAGACGATGAAGTGTAACTGGATTCAATTTCCTTTGCTTTTCTAGCCTCTCTTGCAGAGTGGAAGAGCAAGTGTATGTTTTCAACCTGAGGACCATGATAGTAGATCTAGTAAGAATAGAAGGTTAAATGAACAACGCTTGCACAAATCCTAAGATATCCTTTACTCCTCTTCCCTTTCCTTTCTACCAAGCTCCTGATTGTTTTCTCTCCAAGCACCCCTTGCTTCCCTAGGCCCAAGCACCTCGACCTAACACTCTCTACATCTATAGACTTACTTCTGATTTAGAGAGTGCTTTTTTAAGTATTACTTCATTAATCTTTTCAGAAACTCCCTGACATTGTGGTATTATAATTTCCAATGTGACACGAAAAATTTTGAGATCGATTAAGGGTTTGCACAACGTCACAAAGTCAATCTATAAAGAATCTTCTCTCCACTATCTTTTTATTCCCTCCCTTTCAGATTCCTCTCCCCGGCTCCCTGCCCCCCGCATAAACATTTCTCAGAACCCCAAACCCTTACAACTCTATGGGAAAGCTGATTCTCTTGATCCCTTACACGTCCCCCACTTTCTCCTCTTCCCTTCCCGTTGCTCACGTTCTCTCAGTGCAGACCCCTTCCCAAATGCACATTTTAATAAGTGAGCCAGGAAAGCGTTAAGAAGAAACTGTAGGAGAAAGGTCCGGCTCTAGAAAAACTAAGGTGTCCAGAGAGTCAGCATGACCGCTGCAGCACGGTGCCACTCCCGAAACTTTCGATCCCCGACTTGGAATCCCGTTCTGGAACTGTATACCCAGTGACACTTACGTGACATTGGCAGGGCCCGGACAAGCCGCGGGTGAACGGCGACCGCCATCTTCTCCCACAATCCCCCGCCGCCGGCGTTCCGACTAACTACGGCTACTAGGCAGGGTCAAAAGTAATCGTCCATGAGAGTCTGCGCAGGCGCCAAACGGGAAGAAAAGGGGCGGGTCAGAGACTGCAGTGTGACAGTAGGCTGGAGGAAGAGAGCAAAACGCAAGGGTGCGGACGTGAAGGAAAGGGGGAGTAAAAAGAAAAGAATTCCCACCCTACAGGAAACACCGTAAAGACCATCTTGTCACCGAGAAACTAAAAGTTCAACCAGTAACTGACTCAAGGGCATACAAGATGGCAGAACCCGAGCTCACCGTTTCTGCCTCTCAGTTTATAATTTCGTGAAGATGTCAGAGAAGGAAGCCCTGGTGAGACTAGGGGAAGGCAGAGGCGTGGCCCCTGAACTCGGACGTTCTTAAAGGCGATAACTAGGGTCCAGGGGAGAGGCTGTACAAGGAAGGAGTGGGGCGGGGATGCAGAGACAAAGGGAGAGAAATAGAAATGAGGATATGCACGTCGAATTCACCAAAGCATATTCTCTATTCTCTCCTCGAAGCCTCTGCTTCTTACTGTTCTCTTTTTCCTGGCATGCCGACTCAGATGTCTGCACCAGCTCAGGTCTGCTCTCTGGAGACCTCCTCAGAGAAGACTTCTCTGACGTCTTATCCAAGGTGGTCATCATTCCAACTGTCTTTTATTACTACTTATTTATCAAAGCACTTATCACCACCTGACATATAAGCCCAGGGATTCTTAACCTAGAGTGCAATTCATGAGTGGGCTTCAAGAAGTCTATGAAATTCCTGAAATGTTATGTAAAATTTAGTAAACTCGTATGGTATCTGCACACTTTTCTAGGAAGAAACTCAAGACGGCCGTCTCTGGAGCAATGGTTTTTTGTTTTGTTTGTTTTAACTGTGGGCTCCTTTAAAAATCTGCATCGTTTTAGAGGCTGAGGAAATTCCAGAAAGATTAGACAAAACACTTGAGGTTTTAAATAGGTTATTCTGTTCAACTTTCAAGATCTCTGAGTAGGAGCTGGCAACCAGCAGCCTGTCCTGAGACATCTACCTTGGGCTTATCAGAAAACGAACGAGTTTAGGGGACCTTTCTAGACTTGGTAATTCATGCTTCGTTGTTTCAGGGAGAAAGGGGTGTGCATGCTGGGATGGACAAAAGACCTGTAGTGAGTAGATTGAGTGTTCTTAAGCTTGTAAGATTGGTTGTCTCCACTCCACCCCACCCCCACTGTTTACTGAAGTGTCACCTACCAAACTGAATTAGAAGAGAAAACTCCTGAAGAAATTTCATCAGAGAAACTAATGCTGTACTGTCTCCTATTTCTTGGTCTCATCCTATGTTCAATGAACACTTAAAATTTGGTAACATTTGATTCTGGGGTCAATATAAGTAACATACTTTCCTGGTTTTAATAAATTGACTGACCTCTGTTAACAACAACCTCCTATCACCTCCTATCTTATTTTCTGTCTCCAAGTCAAACACTGCCCTGTGTACTAAATACTAGTTTCAAGGTAACATGATATAGTTGAAAGAGAATTGACTTAAAATTTAGAATATTAGATCCCAGTTTTAGTTCTACCAGTTATTAGTTGTAGTCTGAGCAAGACTCTACACCCATCTAACGGGGAGATTAATACTTGCCCTCTTACCTCAAGATGTTATTATGAGGATCAGATAACAGTGGATATGTAAGTGCTTTGTCAACTGCAAGTGCTATATGTGAATATGTGTCGTTTTATTCAAGTACCTCTGAAGTATTAAAATCACAGAATGTTAGAGCCAAAAGGAATTGTAGGAGATCAGCATGCCCAATTTCTTTATTTTAAAGATGAAGAAACTGAGATCGAATATAAAAGATCATAAATAAATAATCTGTTAAAGAAAGCCTGTAATAAATCAGTCAGTCACTTTTGAATTTGTTAGCAACTTTAATCCTTATTTTGTGGCCTTGATTAGAGATTCTTTTTGCTTCATGGAAACTATGGATCAACCCTATATTTAATCATTAATGAAGAGTACTAAAGGTAACATTTCCAAAGAGAATGTACTACTAACAAAGTCCTCCTCAAGCCTAAAAATTGCCAACCAAATGCCTCTTGGTCTGATTTATTCCACTACAGTTGGAGGTGGAGGTATTGCAGAGGATGCGTGAGTATCTCTGACCATCTAAGATGGATTATAAACCAGAGGTGGTCACTTGAGGCAAAATATCTCAATTTATTTTTTACAAAAAGTAAAATGTTTTTAATAAAGAAGAGTGTACTGGAGCCCACAAAATGAAGTAATTCCATGGGCTTTGCATGAAAAAGTAGACCCCCCAATCCTTTTAATTCTTATTCTCTGCATCTATTTGGATTTGTAAATACATCATACTTACTGTATTATTTTAAGTGGAAATCCTTTGGCAAAATTTTCCCTCCCACATTTCCTACCTAAATTAGACACTTAAGGAAGAAAATTAACTAGGAGAAAGTTAAGCCAGTTCTTCCAAACTAAACATCAGAGTCTTACAGTATGCCTCCACCCCTCCTCCTGTCCTTTGATGACAATTTCTGGCAGCCTCACCGCTGTTGCTATAGAGACAGTGATATCACCAGTTGTGATTCTGATGTCACTCATCAGTCCTAACAAGGGTCAGGTACATGGAAGGCTGGAGGAGGAAACAAGATCTTGAGCTGAGCAAGAACATCCCAGCATCTTTGTTGACTTTAAAAGTATATTCTGGAGTCTTCTGTAGTCACTATTCCAGTACTACAAAGGTAGGGTATCCCACTGGACTGATAAAACAGCTCATTTTCTGATCCCCTATAGTTACACGGGAGAATTCAGTGACAAGGGATGGGTCTCTTTGCCCAGCCCATTTTAGTTTTCCATGAGTCTTCTGGAAATATATGAACTTCTCACTTGGTAGCATTGCAGCTAAACCTACTATCTTTGCTGCCGAAGTTTTTATTTTGTTACAGGTTGACCAGACTTCTTTGCCCATCCTTTTGGGGATATGCCTGGTTCTTACTCCCTGCTTCTTAGTTTTACAGTGAGACTGGAAGCTCAGCTCCCTGCTGACTCTTCTTTGTGTGCCTGTTCCAACAGTTCTTTTCTTCCCAGTGCTCTGGTACCACAACCAGACTGGTATAGCTCTGAGTCCCAGTTCTCATCCACTGTCATCCTCTCGCTATTATTTCTGAAGCCTTGACTAAATAACAGAACTGGGAAATGGCGAGACGCATAGATAACCATGTTGAGTAAGTGTGTCTCCTAACAGGGCACTAGAGAAAGAAGCTATTGCTAAGTGAAAGTGAAAATCGAGGAGATCCGCAGGCCACGTAACAGTGAATAGTACAATTGAGAAAGAGATACACACACACACTTCTAATTCTTATTTAAACAAAATCAATTGAAACATTTCAATAATCTAATTTGTTGGGTGTCTAACAATATGCCAAACACTTAGGGAATGAGAGAGAAAAAGGGAATTTATATAATAGAGTACATTCTTTAATAAAACCTGATTAAACTTCAAAACTTGATCAGATATGTGTCAACTTTACAAAAACTTCATGTATTCTACCTGTAATTTCAGCTTTTCTATGAATTCAGGAATTTTGAGTAAACCGGGGCCTCTTGCTTATGATGAACATAGGAGAAAATGTCTTGAGATAGAGCTAAGGTTTGGGGCACAGCAACTATAATCATATCCCTCTGTTGTTCATGCCCTTCCTGGCTGACACACAATCATTTGCACTCCTCCTCAATTGTTATTGAAGTAATAATCACACTGGCATTTTTAATGAACATTAAGGTCTCTCCTATAATTGGCTGGAGGATCCCTCCATTGGCCATAGAAAAATTTCATGGCTTCCAGGGTGTTAACCTGTAGAACTGTAATATTTAAAGGCATATATCCACTGGTTTTAATATTCCCTCTCTTGGTCTCTGTTTCCTAAATGAGGGAGTGAGAATAAACGGTTTCTAAGGTCAATTTATCTTTATACTGTATGTAGATAGCTTTCTCTTTTCATCCAATTTAATAGGTAACACAAAGCAACCTTTTTTACTTTCCACCCTAACTCAAGGACCTTATTCACCAACTTTGAAGTTAAGAAATGCATTTATCCATTCGTTGGCTAAATTAAACTCTTCACATTGCTTCCCCTCTTTTCCATTTCCTTATGGAAAATGTATACAGAGTTAGAAGTTTAAATATCATTATCATCAAAAAGTATTTGATTACCTTTTTATATATATACACTATTATCTAGGATAACTTAGGGAGCTTAAAGTTTAAAACAAGCTTAGTAGATGCAAATAAATTATGTAGAAGACATAGAAAAATAAAAGTGTTAAGACGTATGTAAGTGAAAGTGTTTGCTGGCTATATATGACTGGTAGGTGTACTTTCTCTTTGTGAAAGAAGTACAAGCACTTCGGAGATGTTGATTTATTAGTATTACTGGAATAGGAAGGTGTGTTAATAAATCATTGGGTATTTACATCTTAAATCTCTAGGGTAAAATTATCCCCAAAAGGAGTCAATCTTCAAGAAAGCCTAATTGTATGCTTATCACCATAGCGAACTTGCACAGTTTTTTTGTTCTCGTATTTTCCAATTTAAGAAAGAAAAATTGAACTATCTAGAATTAGAAATAAGCAGTATTTGTATGCATTCTTTCTGCACACAATTATTTAACACCAACTTCAAGATACTAGCTACTATGAGAGATACCAAGATGGGTAAGAAAATGCATTTGCACTCTGAGAGCCAGCCATCTAATAAAGGAAATGGGATATATGATATATGTGAACAATTAAAATGCTAAAAAGAATATAAAAATTGAAACAGTATTTGATGGAAACTTTGATAATTAAACAATCACATTCAATTTGGTATTTAGAAAATATTTCATGGATGGATAAGATTTGACCTGGACTATGAAGTAAGGTGGGATTTAGAGGGATTTTTTAGGGGGCTGAGTGGATATTCCAAGAGAGCACAATACTCGAATGTCTTCTATTTAAATGTCTTAGTAGAGGTAATATATGGAAGACAATTGATCTGGAAGCTGATTATGACATTAACTATTAATTCCCTTGTATAGCACGAGGATATATCTTTCTCTCAACTCCTTAAAGGAATACTTCCAAAGTGTTTTGAGATCCATGAATTCAGGGCACTTATTCTCCATTCTAGCTACTTATCTACTGACTTCCTTTTCAAACAAGTTTGAAGTTAGGCTAAAAACGTTCAGTTTCCTCATTGTTAAATAAGCCTATCTATCAATGATTTGAAAGTGGGAAATAATAATTTCAGAAATTACTGACCAGAAGATGAAACCCTTTTTTCATTTGGAAACCATCTGACTGCACCAAGAATAAGATCTGGACTTTAAATTTGAATGTCATCTTGTGATTATCCCTTATGTGAAAAATAATGAGTCAAAATCATTATTTGGTAATAAGAGCAATAGGGTTCATATGTAGAAGTAGTCATCTTTGTGTTTTTCCATTGCAGATTCCTTATATTACATGGCAGGAGGAGTGGGTAAACTTAGAGATAGTAAGGACAACAACAAATTAATCAAGAGCTTTCTTCATATTGCAGAATCTGTCCTCAGTAAGAGTAAGTGATCACATAATTTCCTTACTTTGGGGGGTTAATTTTCATTGTGACATATAGCTTAAATAAGTCAGTAGGTCCTATTGATTTCATCATTTTCTATTAGAAGTCATTTATTAGGAAGAAATATAAGCACTAATTAAAAGACTTGCATGTCAAAACTGTAGGACAGTCCATTTCCAAGACTTCTTATTCTTTGGCCGAGTAGTAGTACCATCCATTTCTTACTTTATGTTAATGTTATTCAGGCATAAGAATATTTACATTTAATAGTGAGCTTCTAAGAGACAATATGAAGTTTAACTTCATAGACATTAATAGCTTCCTCATTGGGGTTAAAAATAACATTAAAAAATAACAAAAAAAGGCGATAAGTCTCAGAGAAAATTTTTAAAGAAAAGAATATATAATTACCTTTCAGGAGCTAGCCATCTGTCTCAAAGAGCATCTCCCCCATAAGCCCAAACCCAGGGATTCTCAATTCTAGATGTGTGTTAGAATCACCGACAGAGCTTTTAAGAAGTTCCCTGAGGGTATCTGAGATACCTAATTTCCCTACCCTAAAACCATTGAAATAAGATTTTCTGTGGGGTGGTATCTCAGATTCAGTATTTTTGAAACAGATTTCTGGGTGATTCTAATCACGGTGGAGAAACCATTTCTTACCCAAGGAATCATATTACAGTGTCAGGAGAGTAGAGGAAACTGTTTCCTGGGCTCATAATCTGAGTCCGTGATCAGGGTATTAAAAACAGGTACAACTCCTGTGGAAACAAAGCACAAAATTCAATGTCACTATGAAAAATAGGATAAGCCTTTGGACTTTATATTAACAGAATTTCAGTATATTTGTCAGAATCAAAACATGCATGTATGTGTATGTTTCATAAAGATGTATGGGGATGTTGGGGAAGGAAAAATTGTCCATCTTGTTCTATCTTGCTTATTGAAAAAATATAGATCTAAGCAACATTTATAGTGAAGGGAGCTATCAGTGTGGAAGCCTAGTGATGGAAGTTTGGCACGGGAAAGGGGAAAAAGAGAAACTTCTCATACCTATAGATCATCAGTGGGAAAATATCATAGTAATTAGTCATGTTCCCAAGGACTATCAAGTAAGATGCTGTGAAAGGTGGATGAGAATAATGCCAAAGGAGTATTTTGAATAAGGGCTGTGATGCTCAGTTGTGAAGTGAGCGGAGAAAAGCAGCAAGGATAAGCAATTCTTTCAGGAAAAATGGCCACAAATGACAGAGGTATAGTAGCAGCAGGAAGGGAAGCTTGGGGTTCAAGGAGAAAACTAAAATGAATATCAGCTTTCTGGCTTAGAAGACCAGATTGATGTTGTGTCATTACAGAAATTAGAGAATAGAGCAAAGTGTTCAGCATCAGCAAGGGTATTGCTGCCTCCACCTGCAAATGCCCACTGGGTGGTGCATGGCATCTCTCTTCTGCCATTCGGAAGTTTGGCTGAGCCAGTGAGAGAATTTCTCCAGGATCCTTGGCTAATAGGAGGAGAGATTTATCTAAGGAAGAACTACTAGACTTACTGCTAATAAAAGTAAGTTAGTGGTCTACAAATTCATCAAAAACGAACTATAGATTACTTCACAAAATAGTTGGTGGGGCCAACACAGGCAAGGAGAAGTAAATTAACTCTATTTTGATCATGTGGAATTTTGACCATCTACTGAAAATCCAAGATGTGGAAGTGCTGTCAAGCAAAGACATGAGGAGTGGGGCATGGCTGCTTATTAAGCACCTCTCAATAGCCCAGGCACTGGCTTTAGCAAAAGAGATATAAGAAATCTTTCTGCAGTTGGGAGCTGAGGATGAAGATATTCAGAGTTAGATGAGTTTGAAGTAGCTCTTGGGACAGGTCTCTATTGAAAACATAGATCCTATTTTTTGCACCTCAACTATTCACCTTTTTCTCCTTATTTTTATACAACTTGCCCTTCTGAAGACCATTTTTTTTTTTCCTAGTTCCAGATGTCGGATAGGGTTAACTGGTTACAAAGCCAAAATGGGGTATGCAAAGTTGATGTCTATTCACCCGGAGACAGCCAGCCCCAAGACTGGAAAATGGTAAGTTGTCAACCTCCTTGCAAATACTGGGTCAGCAATATGTGGAGAACCATTAAGAGTAGCCTCATTTTCTCCATCCCACCAGGTACCTATTTTTGAAGACTCACTGACTTGGGGGGCAAAAATGAATTCCTAAGGGACAAAAAATTTCCATCTACAATATTTGGAATATATTCCTATAATATGGTATTTCTTAGGAGAAATATGCTGTAACTAATGAAAAAAAAACTATATATTATAGCTGTAAAAGTTTATTCATAAAAAGTATTTCTGAAATGTAGGCTTTCTCAAAATTGTCAGAACTTAAACTCTCATCTAAGTAATATTGTCATTCTGCCTTCATTGTTCAACATTTATTAAATACTTACTAATATCAGGCACTTCAGCCGAGATGCAGTCAGAAGATGGAAACCACGCCAGTACTTTAATGTTAAAAAACTGTTTATTAAAGGTGGTTACCCAAGTTAACTATGAAAAGCTGTAAAGAGGACTCTCAGAATTCTAGAAGTAGCAAATGCAAAAGCAGTTACTACCCCTAGGCTGAGAAACAGTTAACAAGGAAGGAACTAAGAATCCACAAAAGTTCCCTCTTTTTCAACCAAAGCTGTTTAAGATCTCTGTGGAGCCAGTGTGGTTGCCAGAGGAACACAGGGCCTGCTGCTTCCGAAGACACTTGCCTGAGGGTACAGGTGGATCAGAAGGGAGGCCTTTTCCTCCTGCTGTGACCGGAGAGTATCCCCCCAATGCCTTCTATTAATAAAGCCAGAGGCCAAAAGAGAAATGTTTAATGGATCCAGTTCCGGTGTCACAAAGCAAGACAAAGAAGTATTAACTTGAAGTTAAGAGACAATAACGGATAAACTGGTGCTGAATCTTAGGGTCACATATGTAAGAATAGATAGAATTCTCTCCCTTTAAGGATTTCATAAACTAGTAGAATCATTATTGGAATCCTTATCCTTAGTATCAAACACTTATTTGCATGTAATGTTACATGACCCATCTTCTGTTTGTCCAAAATGTATTTAGTCTATCTTTATATAGCCTAAGAGAAAACATTTACATATCTATGTAAGACATTTAGACATATAGATAATAAATATCCATTTACTATACAGTAAGTGCCAACCAAATGTGCTTCTAATAGATCTTTTCTTTACCTCTGCTTTTATTTAGAAAAACAAAAAATAGATGAGTTTCAATATTAAATCAAATTAACAAAAATTTCTTCATGTTTAGTAGGTGAGAAGCACTCTAGGGAATAAAAAAAATTCAAAACAGTTTCTGCTCACATAGACTTTACCATTAATTTGGGAAAATAAAAAATATAATAAAAATATAAATGTAATTTAAAAGCTCCGAGTAACTGGCAGACACTCATTATAAGAAATCTATGATAATTCACCAGAAGGATTTTCTGGATAATAATTGTGATAGGTGTTTAAAGAACAGATCATTTCGAAGAGGGACATAGGGCAAATTGTGTAAGTATGTTTAATTAAGCTGGAGGGAAGAAAAATAAGATAGCAGATACATACAGCATGGGCCAAAAGTAGATTTATGGTCGTGAGTGTACAAAACAGTTTAATCTTGTACTAATACTTATTAATTATTGTATCATTTTCCACAAGAACAAGTTAAATCTACTTTTGTCCCACCCTGTATGTTGACTTAAAACCAAGTTACTGAAACAAAAAATGACTGAGGAAACAAAATTAAGTCCCTTAACCCCTTTCATATTATTTGTCAAGACATGAAAATTTCCACTGGCCTTCGTTAAGAAAGACTCAGAAATGATTTGATACCCGCCTTCCCCAAGTGCTCGGGGTGTTACTGCGTAAGGAGAGAGGTAAAGGTTGTCAGACGTCTGAGGGGCTTGGAAGACATGGATGCTTGGTTGTGCACCGCACTGATAGAAAAATGAAGGCGGGTCGTCTTCAGCCAGTCACTACAGCTTCATCAACCATTTTCGCAAAATTCTTCTGGATCAAGTGGATTAATGGACATAGGGTACACACACTTTAGGTTTAAAAAACATAGACAACAAAAACCTATAAACACAGCAAGCTAAGACCACTCTTTATACTCCATCAAAAAGCTCTATGCCATGCTGTAGGTTTGTAGTTTCTTTAATATCCTGTGAAAGAATTGAAAAGTATAGAAGAGTAAATCCCACATTTGTATCAATAAGACTTACTTGTACTGTTTAGTCCAATTATGGAAACATAGCTATTTGCAGAGAGTGTACCTTTCTTTAAGTAAGTACTTACTATTAAGGGATAATTTTCCAAAAAAGGGTAAAATCAAGATTCCCAATCAGATATGAAAATGAATGCATGTTAAAGATTTTATTTAACTCATTGATGAGTAAATTGATGAAGTGTTAAAACCAGTTCAAAGGAGAATAAAACAGATATTGATAGATTAGGAATATTGAAATAAATGCACAAATAGAGAAGTGGGGAACGGAAGTCAGCTGAACTTCCAGTAGACAGAATTTATATTCTATGTAATATAATTTATATTATATGTTTATAGACATATAGAGTTGTTTTGCATTGCTATCATTATCTACAGCTTACAGAGATGTAAAATAGCTTCCATAGAATCAGAAATAGATTAAAGCCGTAGCAGGTGTGTCCAAACTTCTGGCATCTCTGGGCCACACTAGAATAAGAAAAATTGTCTTAGGCCACACATTAAATACACAAACATTAATGAAAACTGATGACCAGAAAGAAGGTTTTAAGTAACTTTATGATTTTGTGTCGGGCCGCATACGGCCCATGGGCCCCAAGTTGTATACTCCTGCTCCGAATGCCTGGTCTATAAACTGTGGACTATAGACGATGCATAGTTTTCATTGAAGCACAGAATTTCTTTCCCTATAGTTGCCTTCATTTGAATAAAAATTCTCAAAGTAAGATAACTTTTAGTCTCAAAATAATGACAGTCTAATCAGATTTGGCGTGATTATTTAAATAAGTGCAACCACTGGCTAGGCCTTCTTGAGTTTGCTTTGCTGAAAGATTTCTTAAGGAATCTCAGATTGGACTAGTAAAGCCATGTATTATTTGCAATCCTGAGACTAGGAATTCAAGAGTAAAAAACTCTCTCCCCAAGGTTTTACCTGCAGTTCCTAGAACAAGCATGTATGCCATTGGATTTCTCTGACATCATGGTCCTAAATATAGTCCCAACCACTTATATTAATCATAACTTTTTATCAAAGTATTTTCTATTCTTTCTATTTCACAAGGAGAACTAAGGAGGAAGAGGTATGTAATTGCGAACTCCTACACACCAGTAAAGTGCAGACCAGCGGTACTCATTAACACACATAGGGCAATTTCTACATCCGCACACATCTCTTATACAATCTAAGTGGCAAAAATGAACACATTCTTTAATAGACCCAACAACATAGACTTTCTATGTAGAAATAAAAAATAAGAATCAAAGGCCTATAAAGTATGCTTATTTATCAGTGTTTCAGTATTCTATTTAGAAATGATCTAAATATACCATGAATATTCATTAATTAACCCAATATAATACAAGTCCACTATTTTAAATCATATAAAGATGTTGGAAATTTATTATCAAGCTCACATACTATAAAACACAACTTGAAATAAAGTTTTCAGAATAATTATTCAATTTGATTAAAAACAAATTTATGTTTTTCATGATCTTAAACATGAAATAAAAGTAATACTAACTTACTGAATCTGACAACATATAAGTTTATGAAGAGCATATCAAAGTAAAATAAAAATGTATACTTGTATTACACTTAACACTGATAAATCAGAAAAGACATAACTGAATTATATATTAGGGTAGCTAAAAAGTCCATATGTTCTTTTCTATAAAAGAAAAGACATATTTTTCATTTTCACCAATAACTTTATTGACTTGGATATTTTGAGTATGTTAGCTATCTCCCACATGATATAATGTTGATTGTTTTCAATAAATGTCTCAATCTGATCCCTATCAACTTCAACTGGTCTACCTGACCTTGGAGCATTGTCCAGAGAGAAATCTCTGGCATGAAACTTTGCAAACCACTTTTGACATGTTCAGATTAGTCATAGCACCTTCTCCATACACTGCACAAATCTTTATTTGTGTTTTTACTCTTCTTGAAATAATAAAGTATAATATTCTGAAAGTGTTGCTTATTTTCTTCCATCTTCAATATTAAAATGGCTACACAAAAATTCACCAATTTTAATAAGTGTTTTTTTAAATGCATGCTGAAATGACAGCTGTCACCATACAATCTAACAAACTTGTTTCAAATGAAGTTAAAGACAACTAAGCATTATGAGAGCCATCTTATGGAAAAAACTAAACAAATTTTCTGGGCAACTCTATATAAATTAACTTTTATTTTACATTTGATAAAGTTAAAATAGTTCCTTTGAACTAAGAGTAGGGAAAATATTTTTTAATGATCTCTTATTTTTTAACTTTAAATTTTTAAAATTACAGTTGACATCCAATCTATTAGTTTCAGGTGTACAACTCAGTGATTAGATATTACATAACTTACTAAGTGATCACTCTGATAAGTGATCATATCTGACACCATACATAGTTATTACTATTATTTATTGACTATATTCCCTATGCTATACTTTACATCCCCATGACTATTCTGTAACTACCATTTGTACTTTTTAATCTCTTCGCCTTTTTTTACCTAGTCCCCCAACCATCCCTCACATCTGGCAACTGTCAAAATGTTTTCTGTATCTAAGAGTCTATATCTGTTCTGCTTGTTTGTTAATTTTCTTACCTACTCTTGTTTACCTAACTTAGACTTACATAACTTATCTAACTTAATAAAGATTTACCTAACTTATGTAAACTTAGGTTACTAAAATATTTCTGAGTTAGGTTCTATAAGAATACTTTTTCCAATCAGAATAGAGGTTATTTTAGTTTAGTAGACTTTATAATCTAACTTATTAATATAATGTGGAGGTAAAAAACATTAGTATTTAATGCTTTTCTGAATGACAGACACATAATGATACAAACCTAGTAGCTTATAGCCTCAGTCAGCTATTAGATTCAATTATACAGTTTTCAACAAAAAGTCACAAAGCATATAAAGAAATAGGAAAGTATGGCCCACATGAAGAAAAAAATCAAAATATATAAAGCAATTACTAACAAAACTAAAGGGAGAAACAGACAAAAACACAATCATAGTTGGGGACCTTAATACTCCAATGAGAGCTCTACATAGATCATCTGCAAAGAAAAGCAACAAAGAAATATCAGCCTTAAATGACACATTAGACCAAATGGACATAATTGACGTTTACAGAGCCTTTCATCCCAGAACCCCTCTTCTCTAGTGCACAAAAAACACTCTCAAGGATAGGCCATATGTTGGGTCACGAAACTAGCTTCAACAAATTCAGAAGATTGAAATTATACCAAGCATATTCTCTGTCCACAATGCTTTGAAATTAGAAATCAACTGTAGCCCTCACCAATGTGGCCCAGTTGGTTGGGCCTCGTCCCACAGACCAAAAGGTCATGGGTTCAATTCCCAGCCATGGCATACCTAGGTTATGGGTTCTGTCCCTAGTCAGGGCACATATAAAGGGCAACCGATCAATGTTTCTCTCTCACATCAATGTTTCTCTCCCTCTCTTTCTCCCTCCCCTCCCCCCTCTCTAAAAAAAAAAAAGATAGAAAGAAAGAAATCAACTTCAAAAGGGAAGTAAAAAAAAAAACCAAAATACATTGAGAATAAAAAACATACTACTAAAACATGACTGGGTCAAAGAAAAAATAAGGTGAGATCAAAAGACATATAGAGACAAATAAGAATGACAATATGACATATCAAAACTTCTGGGGTTTCCAGAAAGCAGTAATAAGAAGGAAGTTTGTCATTATAGGCCTATCACAAGAAACAAGAAAAATCCCAAGTAAGCAACCTAACATTACATCTTAAAGAAGAATAAAAGCAACCCAAAGTCAACAGAAGAAAGGAAAAAATAAAAATTAGAGCAGAATTGAAAGAAACAGAACAAAAAGACTCTACAAAAAATTAATACAACAAAAAGCTAGTTCTTTAAAAAAAATTAATAAAATCAAAAACCATCTGGCTAGACTCACTAAGGAACAAAGAGAAAAGACTCATATAAACAAAATCAGAAATGAAAGAAGTTAACACAAACATCACAGATATACAAAGGATCGTATCAGAATACCACGAAAGACTGCATGCCACCAAATTCAATCCTAGAAAAAATGGGTAAGTTCCTAGAAATTATAACTTTCTAGATGAATCATGAAGACATGGAAAATCTAAATAGACTGATAAACAGTGAGGAAATTGAAACAACCATCAAAAACCTCCCCCAAAATAAAAAGTACAGGCACAAATGACTTCACTAGTAAATTCTACCAAACGTTCAAAGAAGATTTGACACCTATCCTTCTCAAACTCTTCCAAAACATTAAGGAAGAGGAATACTTTGTAACACATTTTGTGAGGCCAACATAACCCTGATACAAAAACCTGGCAAGGATAACATTAAGAAAGAAAACGATTATCTCTGATGAATACGGATGCAAAAATCCTAAACAAAATAGTAGCAAATTGAATACAATACATTAAGAAAAAAGACATCATGATCGACCGGGATTCATTCCAGGGGCACAAGCATGGATGAGCATATGCCAATCAATCAATGTAATATACACCATTAACAGAAAAAAGGGTAAAAAGCATACAAACTTATTAATAGATTCAGATAAAGTATAAGATACAATATCATTTATGATCAAAACACTCAATAAAATGGATACAGAAGGAAAGTATCTCAACATAAAAAGGCCTTACATGACAAACCCTCAGCCAATGTCATACTCAATGGTGAAAAACTAAAAGCTTTTTTTTCTAAAATCAAGAACAAGATGAGGATGCCCACTCTCACCACTCTTATTTAACATAGTTTTGGAAGTCCTAGCCAGAGCAATCAGGTAAGGAAAGGAAATAAAAAGCATCCATATAAGGGAGGAAGAAGTAAAAGTATGACTTTTTGAAGATGACATGATTGTGTATATTGAAAACCCTAAAAAAAGCTAATAGAAACAATAAACAAATACAGTCAAGTTGCAGGATATAAAATCAATGTACAAAAATCCACTGCTTTCCTATATACTGGCAATGAAACTTCATTTAAAAAAATGAAAAAGAAAAACAATTCCTTTTGCAACTGCAGCCAAAAGAATAAGATACCTAGGAAAAAACTTAACAAAGGATGTGAAGGAGTATATACTGATAACTACAAAGCATTATTAAAAGAAATTGAATAAGACACAATGAAATGGAAAGATATTCCATGTTCATGGATTGAAAGAATCAACGGAGTTAAAATGGCCATATTACCCAAAGCAATACACAGATTTAATGCCACCCCTATCAAAATCCCAATGTCATTTTTTAAAGTATACTCTATTGATTATGCTATGTAGTTATCCCATCTTTTTTCTCCCCTTTATCCCTCTCTGCCCTGCACCATCCATCCCTCCAGCAATTCCCCCCTTGGTTCATGTCCATGGGTTATACATATAAGTTCTTGGGCTTCTCCATTTCCTATACTATTAACCTCCTCCTGTTTATTTTGTGCCTACCAATTATGTTTCTTATTCCCTGTATCTTTTCCTCCATTCTCCCTCCTGCCCCTATCCAATGATAACCCTACATGTGATCTCCATTTCTGTGATTCTGTTCCTCTTCTAGTTGTTTGCTTCGTTTTTGTTTTTTAGATTCACTTCTTGATAGTTGTGAGTTTGTTGTCATTTTACTATGCATAGTTTTTTATCTTCTTTTTCTTAGATAAGTCCTCTTAACATTTCATATAATAAGTAAGGGCTTGGTGATGATGAACTCCTTTAACCTGACCTTATCTAGGAAGCACTTGTTCTGCCCTTCCATTCTAAATGATAGCTTTGCTGGATACAGTAATCGTGGATGTAGTCCTTGCCTTTCATGACTTGGAATACTTCTTTCCAGTCCCTTCTTGCCTGTAAGGTTTCTTTTGAGAATCGGCTGATAGTCTTAGGGGCACTCCTTTGTAGGTAATTGTCTCCTTTTCTTTTGCTGCTTTTTTTTTTAATTTTTTTTTTAAGATTTTTATTTATTTATTTTCAGAGAGAGGAGAAGGGAGGGAGAAAGAACAATGTATGGTTGCCTCTCACATGGCCCTCACTGGGGACCTGGCCTGCAACCCAGGCATGTGCCCCAACTGGGAATCGAACCGGGACCCTCTGGTTCCCAGCCCGCGCTCAATCCACTGAGCTACACCAGCCAGCCTCTTTTGCTGCTTTTAAGATTCTCTCATTCTCTTTCATTTTGGGTAATGTAATTATGATGTGCCTTGGTGTGTTCTTCCTTGGGTTCAACTTCTTTGGGACTCTGTGCTTCCTGGACTTCCTGGAGGTCTGTTTCCTTGGCCAGATTGGGGAAGTTCTCCTTCATTATTCAAATAAGTTTTCAAGTTCTTACTCTTCCTCTTCTCCTTCTGGCACCCCTATGATTCAGATGTTGGAAAGTTTAAAGTTGTTCTGGAGGTTCCTAAGCCTCTCCTCATTTTTTTGAATTCTTGTTTCTTCATTCTGCTCTGGTTGAATGTTTATTTCTTCCTTCTGCTCCATACCATTGATTTGAGTCCCGGTTTCCTTCCTGTCACTGTTGGTTCCCTGTGCATTTTCCTTTATTTCACTTTGCATAGCCTTCACTTTCTCCTCTATTTTGGGACCATACTCAACCATTTCTGTGAGTGTCCTGATTACCAGTGTTTTGAACTGTGCATCTGATAGATTGGCTATCTCTTTGTTGCTTAGTTGTATTTTTTCTGGAGCTTTGATCTGTTCTTTCATTTGGGCCATTTTTTTTTTTTTTGTCTCAGCACACCCATTACATAGTAAGGGGCAGTGCCTTCAGTATTCGCCAGGGTGGGGCAACCCACATTGCTATGCTGTGGTGCTGGATGTGGGGAAGTGGTCCAAGAGGGAACAATGTGGCCCGCTCAGCTCTCTGTGGGCTTCCAGTCCCCTCTGTGGCTACCCACAAGCAAGTTGGGCCCTTCTTGTGCTGATTCCCTGGTGGGTGGGTTTGCATTTGTTCTAGGACCCCATGGGTCTCTCCAATGAACTCTCCTGTGAGGCTGGGAGTTTCTCCCACTGCCTCAACCCCCATGGGATTTTACAGCCAGAGGTTTTGAGGCTTTATTCCCCCGAACTGGGACCCTGGGTTGTGTGGTTCATCTGACTCCCCAGTTGTTCCTCCCTGTCTATCCACACACAAATGTGGGACCACCCACTCTGCCAGCCGCTGTTTTGCCCACCCTGGCCCTCCAGCCACCACCTTGCTGTGCATCCTCTTTGCCCCTCCTGCCCATCTCCACCCCTCCTACCAGTCTGGATGAATGTTTCTTCTTTAACTGCTTGGTTGTCAGACTTCCATACAGTTTGATTTTCTGGAAGTTCTGGTTGTTTTTTGTTTTTGAATTGGTGGTTATCCTTCTTTTGGTTGTGCGAGGAAGTGAAGGGTATCTACCTACACCTCCATCTTGGACAGATCACCCAGTGTCATTTTTTAAAGAAATAGAATTAAAAAATCATCAGATTTGTATGGAACCATGAAGACTCAATAACCAAAGCAGTCCTGAGGAAAAAGAATGAAGCCAAAAGTATCACACTACCTGAAGTCAAAGCATACTACAGAGATATGGTACTGGCAGAAAAACAGACACACAGACCAATGGCACAGAATTGAGAGCCCAGAAATAAAACTACAAGTGCATGGACAAATAATTTTTGACAAAGGAGCTAAAAACACGCAATGGAGGAAAGAAGGCCTCTTCAATAAATGGTGCTGGGAGAATGGAGAAGCCATCTGCAAAAGAATGAAACAGTTACAGTTTGTCCCCATGTAAAAAAATAAATTCAAAATGGATCAAAGATGTAAATATAGATCTGAAACTCTAAATTACGTTGAATTTGACCCCAAAGGTAAAGGAATTAAAGGCAAACCTAAATGAATGGGACTATATCAAACTAAAAACTTTCTTCATGGCAAAAGAAATAAAAAAACTAAACAAAAAGGCAACTGGCTGAGTGGGAGATGATATTTGCAAACAGCAGCTCCAACAAAAGGTTATTATCCAAAATATATAAAGCACTCATAAAACTCAACACCAAACCAACAATCCAGTTTAAAAATGGGCAGAGTTTCCTTTTTCTCCATATCCTCACCAACACTTGTTTGTTGATTTATTATTGATGGTGTCCATTTTGACAAGTGTAAGATGATATCGCATTGAGGTTTTAATTTCCATTTTTCTGATGATTAGTGATTATGAGCATTTTTTTCATATGTTTATGGGTCCTCTGTATGTCCTCTTTGGAGAAGTGTCTATACAGGGCTTTTGCCCATTTCTTAATTGGGTTGTTTGTCTTCCTGGTGTTGAGTTGTATTAGTTCTTTGTATAATTTGGAGATTAAACCCTTATCAGATGCATCATTGGCAAAAATGTTCTCTCATACAGTGGGTTCCCTATTAGTCTTGCTGCTGGTTTCTCTCGCTATGCAGAAGCTTTTTAATTTGATGTAATCCCATTTGTTTGTTTTCTCCTTTGTTTCCAGTACCTTAGGAGAAACATTGATAAAAATATTGGTACTTGGCTATCTGAGATTTTACTGCCCATGTTGGATTGACTGAGGGAGGGGTGGGGATGGGGCTGGGTGAAAGTGGGGAATGGAGGAAAAAGTGGGAGCAATTATAATAGCATAAACAATAAAAATAAATAAAATTTTTAAAAAGAAAAAATGGGCAGAGGACCTGAACAAAATAGCTGTCCCAAGAAGACTTACAAATGACCATCAGATATATGAAAAGATATTCAACTTCACTAGCTATTAGGGAAATGCACACCAAAACTTCAATGAGATACCACCTCACACCTGTTAGAATGGCTGTTATCAACAAGAAAGGTAATAACAAGTGTTGGAGAGGTTGTGGAGAAAAAGCAACCCTCATTCACTGCTGGTGGGAATGTAAACTTGTACAAGCACTGTGGAAAACAGTATGGATTTTCCTCAAAAAAACTAAGAATAGAGTCACCATATGACCCAGCAATCCCTCTTCTGGGTATCTACCCAAAAAACTAAAAAACATTTATTCACAAAGATATATACACCCTTATGTTCATTGCACTATTATTCATGGTGGCCAAGAATGGAAACAACCAAAGTGTTCTTGGATAGAGGACTGGATAAAGAAGATATGGTACATATATGTACTATGGAATACTAGTCAACCATAACAAATACAAAATACTGCCATTTGCAACAACATGGATAGACTTTTAAGAATATTATGCTAAGTGAAATAAGTCAGTCATAAAAAGCTAAGAACCATATAATTTCACGCATATGTAGTATATAAAACCAAAACTCATAGACACAGACAGACAACAATATGGTGGTTACCAGAGGAAAGCGGGGTGGAGGATAGTAAATGGTAAATAAAGTCAAATATATGGTGGTAGAAGATGATCTGACATTGGGTGGTGGGCACAAAGTGCAGTATGTAGATTATGTATCATAGAATTGTGTACTCGAAACCTGTATGACCCTGTTAACCAATGTTACCCACCAAATTTTAATAAAACTTAAAAAAATGGTGTCTCCTGTAGACAATGTATAAAAAATAAAATTAAGTACTTCAGGCCAAGATGGAGGAGTAGGAAGACATGCCATGCCTCCTCTCACAACCAAGAGTCAGAAAACAACAATTTAAAAACAACAACCAGAACTGACAGAAAATTGAACTTTATGGAAGTCCGGCAACCAAAGAGTTAAAGATATGTTCCATCCAGACCAGTAAGCAGGGCAGAGCTGGGCACACGGCAGTTAGTGAAGCTGGGAAGGCGCAACACAGAAACCAGGAGTGCAACACTGAAACAGGCTGGGGGGACCCCGGCTGGCAGACCAGGACCCAGCGGGTCCCAGGCCAGTGGAGCAAACGGTCCTGCATTCAGGCACAGATAAACCGGGAGAAAAAGTTGAGCAAAGTAGAATGAGGAGCTGAGGGTCCCAGCAAGGGGAAATAAAGCCTCAAGCCACTGGTTGAAAACACCTAGAATACAAGTCAACCATAACAAAGACAAAAGAGGCGGAGGCGGCAGTGGGAGGAACTCCCAGCCCCACAGGAGAGTTCATTGGAGAGACTCACAGGGACTTAGAAATACACAAGCCCACCCACCCAGGAATCAGCACAGAAGGGCTCAATTTGCTGTTGGGTAGCAAGGGAAGTGACTGAAAGCGGCAGAAAGCAGAGCAGGCACCATTGTTCTGTCTCAGGCCCCGCCCCCACAGGCAGCTTCACAGCACAACGACGTGGGTTACCCCATCCTGGTGAACACCTAAGGCTCCACCCCTTAAAGTAACAGGCACTCCGAGGGGAGGAAAAGAAATGGCCCAATTGAAAGAGTTCAAAACTCCAGAAAACATACAACTAAGCGATGAAGAGATAGCCAGCCTATCAGATGCACAGTTCAAAACACTGATAATCAGGATGCTCACAAGACTGATTGAATTTGGTTGCAAATTAGATGAAAAAATGAAGAATATGCTAAGACAAATAAGGGGAAATGTACAGGGAACCAATAGTGATGGGAAGGAAACTGGGACTCAAATCAATGGTGTGGACCAGAAGGAAGAAAAAAACATTCAACCAGAATATAATGAAGAAACAAGAATTCAAAAAACTGAAGAGAGGCTTAGGAACCTCCAGGACATCTTTAAACATCCCAACATCTGAGTCATAGGGATGCCAGAAGGAGAAGAGGAAGACCAAGGGATTGAAAACTTACTTGAGCAAATAATGAAGGAGAACTTCCCCAAGCTGGTGAAGGGAATAGACTTCCTGGAAGTCCAGGAAGCTCAGAGACTCCCAAAGAAGTTGGACCCAAAGAGGAACACACCAAGGCACATCATAATTACATTACCCAAGATTAAAAATAAGGAGAGAATCCTACAAGCAGCAAGAGAAAAGAGGACAGTTACCTACAAAGGAATTCCCATAAGACTGTCAGCTGATTTCTCAAAAGAGACCTTACAGGCAAGCAGGGGCTGGAAAGAAGTTTACCAAGTCATGAAAAGCAAGGACCTACATCCAAGAATACTCTATCCAGCAAAACTTCCATTAAGAATGGAAGGGCAGATAAAGTGCTTCTCAGATAAGGTCAAGTTCAAGGAGTTCATCATCACCCAGCCTTTATTATATGAAATGTTAAAGGGATTTATATAAGACATAGAGGGATATCAACAGGGGAGTGGGAGGGGGAGAAGGAGGAAAAAGTACAGAGAATAAGTAGCATAAATGGTAGGTAGAAAACAGACAGGGGGAGGTTAAGAACAGTATAGGAAATGTAGAAGCCAAAGAACTTATGTGTATGACCCATGTACAAAAACTAAAGGGTGGGGAATGGGGTAGGTGGAGGGGAATAAAGGGGGGAAATGGGACAACTATAATAGCATAACCAATAAAATATATTAAAATAAAATAAATAAAATGAAAGTGTATGGGGAAACTGAAGACTAAAGTCCTGGGGAAAATGGTTTAGAATTTGAGATGTATAGTATCATTGCAATCAACTCTGTTTTTTTTCTGATGTGTGCTTCCTACTAAACCTCTGCTCTCCTGTACATACTCAAGAAATGTAATCATGCATAAACCTTATTTTCATTAATCTGGCCTTTTATTTATATTTTTTCCTTTGGAAAATAAGTCAACAGATTCTGTATCTGAAAAAGCCATGATAACCAACTGTCTTAAAAATGCTAAGAACTAAAGGAAAGATGTGGAGAACATAAATAAAATAATATGTGAACAAAAAGGAAATATCAGTAAAGAGAGAAAACCTACAGATAAACTAAAAGAAATGCTGGAGCTGAAAAGTATAATAATGGAAATGAAAAATGCACTGGTGGGATTTAAAGGCAGATTTAAGCAGGGAGAAGAAAGAATCAGCAAGCTTTAAGATAGGAAAGTGCAAATTATTAGGCCTGAGGAACAGAAAGTAATAAGATTGAAGAAAAGTGAACAGAGCCAAAGGGACCAGAGGGATAGCGTCAAGCAAACAAATATATATACTGTGGGAGTCCCAGTAGGAGAAGAGAAAGAGAAAGGGGCAGAGAGAATATTTGAAGAAATAATGGCTGATAATTTCTGAAAACTGATGAAACATGAATAAAAACATCCACAAAGTTCAATGAACATAAGATGAACTCAGAGAGACCAACACTGAGACATACTATAATCAAACTTTCAAAACACAAAGAAAAATGGAATATGGGTAGAATTAATGTTTGTCACCTCCAGGCCTGGACCACAAAAACCTTCTTATGCACTACTTCATGATCTCTGTCATTTCCCATACACTGGCTTGAAGAAAAGATTCTACGGCCCAAAGAAGGTGAAACCATGCAAAAACAGAGCCTGGGTCCCTGAGTCACTGCAGTGAAGGCTGCTCATTGAATGCCCTCTCTAAACAAAGTGGTCAAGTCTCTGTTTTGTTACACTGATAGTTCAGGGGCTATGTGATTTAAAAGTAGCACTACCCCAAATAATAGATTTTGCCTGTGTCATTTTGTTGCCAAGAATGCCCATCCTATTATGTATGACTGTTAAAATGCTAAAAAGTGGATCTGAAATGTCACTTCTTTCTCTAGTTACCAAGTCAAAAAATGTTGTCCCTCTTCCAACATTAATATATCTATTTTTATTATTTTATAGCACTGATCACTTAGCATCTAGTAATATTTATGTTCATGTTTTGTCTCTGCAATAGATTGTGTGCTCCCAGAAAGCAAATTGTACTTCTTTCATCTTCATGTGTTCCGCGCTGTGTGTTGCACACAGACACTATGTGTGTATGCGCTGTGTAGGCAGTCAGTGTTAGACACCATCTGTCTTCCCTCAGTCAGCTCTGACGTAGCAGACGTCAGGCTGGTCCTCCTGGTGGCGAGCATCTGCACTGCAGCCTGACTTTCCATTTCTTGAATGCTTTCCCAGCTCTGATTCCACCACCTTTTCTGTCACTTTCTTAGACATGCGTGAGGGCAGCCTTTTTTCCCTAAAACTTCCTCTTAAAGCTAACTATTGCTCATTAGGATGTTTCCACTTGTTATTGTCCTTTGGTTCCAAAAAACAACTTTTAAAATATTCATTACAGGAACTCAGTAGTTTCCCTACACCTCCTACCTAGTCTGATAGGAATGAATCACAGTACACATCTCTAGCATACGCTCTAATACAACTTCTCTTTTCACCCAAAGTACTACTTCCCCATACAGGTAGTAAGTCAGGTTTCATTTAGTACGTCCATAGCTGCTTAATTATGTCTCACTGCATTACTCTAAAGATAAGCTTTTTGGCTGCTCTTTTCTCTTAGCTCTTTTGACGTCTAATTTTTATTTGAAGTATTTAAGTAGTATTATCTATCTGATATATACTATGTTAAGTATAAAAGGTATTTTGTACATATTATCTCATTTAATCTCATTTAATTCTAATCACAATCATATGAAGAAATTATTTAAAATAACAATTACCATGTGAACAGCAATTCCACTTTTGTTTCTGAAAGAAACAAAATATGAAATATAAAAACAACTAAGTGTTCATCTCTAGATGAATAGATAAAGAAAATGTGGTATAATGGACTATTATTCAACCATAAAAAGAAGGAAATTCTGCCATTTGCAACAACATGGATGAACTTTGAGGGCACTATGCTAAGTACAATAACTCAGAGAGAGAAAGAAAAATACCAAATAATCTCACTTATATATAGAATGTTAAGAAAAGAAGAAATAAGTCATAGATTCAAAAAACTGGTGGTTGCCAGAGGTGAGGGATGAGCAAAATGAATGAAGTGGTTAAAAGGTACAAATTTCCAGTTTTAAAATAATTTAAGTCCTGGGGATAGTATGTAAAGCATGATGACTATAGTTAATAACACTGTATTTTATATTTGAAACTAGTTAAGAGAGTAGATTTTAAAAGTTCTCATCATGAGAAAACATAATTTGAACTATGTGTGTCAATGGATTGTTACCTAGATTTATTGCTGATGATTTTGCAATATATACAAATACCAAATCATTGTGTTATACACCTATCTCAATTAAAAAATAATAAACTTTAAGCCACACATCAAAAGTCAAAACAGAAATACAAAGCTCACCTGTCCAGAGATCAAAGGGCTCTTCTCATTCCAAATGGTCATACAATTCTTAGTTGATCTGAACTTAAGACAGGCAATAAATACTAGCAAAACAGATTTTCCATTGTGTCTCACCCAACTGAGAATAGCGCTCTATTAACCATAATTTTTTAAAGAATCACCAAGTGGTGAGGCAGTAAAAGAAAATTCTCAGTCACTTCTGCCACTAATGATTATTGGCTATAAAGGAACCAAAGTGAAAATGAGAAGCAAAATTAGTAGAGAGAAAAATGGAAACTAGAACAACAAAACACCTACATAGTTCCATTTCTACTTTGGGTTCACCTGTGGGGGCAAAGATGCACCTGGTCTACTGCTCTCATGTTGACATTCACATCTGTTAGGTGAATCTGTTGGACATCTTGGCAAAGACTTCCAAAACTGTTTAAGATCATTTTCAGAGAAGGATGAAATAAAGACTCTCCTACTTATATAAAAATGAACTCATATTAAAGATAGTATTTGACTCATTAGCTGGTGTCATTCAAAGGAGAATCTAAGTTAAAAAACACATTTATATATAGATCAGGAATATTGAAGTGAATGTGCAAATGGAAGCACCTTTTCTACAGTGTATCCTTCCTTGGCCAGAATCTACATGTGTGTAGATAAGAATTATATTGTATTGCTATCAGTTATCTATGCTTTACAGAATTGTAAAGTAGCTCCAAGAGAATTAGAATCGGAAAGTGTGGAAGGGTTTGCTATAAATTATGCATAGTTTTCCACCGAAGCACAAAATTTCCCTATAGTAGCCATTGTTCATATTCGGAGAATCAATAAGGAAGACTTTGAGCCAAGCACTAGGGCCAACCAGCAGCTTAAACCAGCCCTATCGAGGACTGCTACAACTGCTCTTCTCTTCTTTCCAAGTCTTCAAAACACAGCAGTGGATGGACAGCATCAATTTTAGAATAGGAACTGGATTTGAATACTAACACCCATTATGCAGTAGCTGTGAAACGCTAGTGAGTTTATTTAACTTCTCTATGCCTCAGTTTTTCTACCTATGAAACTGGAAGAGTAATGCCATCCTTACAGGGTGTATATGATGATTAAATTAAACAATGTGTGTAAAGCACTTAGCACAATGCCTGGCAAACATAAGTATTTAACAAATAGTATCTAGTAACTATATGTCACTTGGTAATTAAAATATCAAGTTAATCTTTAAAGATGGGCAATACCTGTCATTTCCAGAAGATATTATTCCAATAATTACAATGATTCTTTACATTTGATGGTGAATAGAACAATTTTACATAAATTCTTATTTTAACCTGTGTTCAAGTGAAGATTAATTACAAAATGTAAACATATAAGTATGTGCATGTGTTTATTACAGCTAATTTCCACCAAAGAATCTGTATTCACTTAACTAATAAGTTGTCCACAGATATTAACTCCTCAATTATAAATCAGGCTGTTAACTTAAGTGATAGTAAGTAGTCCTTTGGAAGCCATTTAGCATATCCAGATTATGCTTGTGTAGTCTGGCAAAGTAATCAATTATCCTTGAATTTTATAATTTTTGAAAAATTTATTTTGTAATAAGAGACCTAAATAAAAACAGATCATAGAAAATAGCAATTAATACTAATACAAGAAAATCTGATTTGGTTCAAATGCCAACTCAGCTTTGTAGCTGATGACTGTCAGATCTTAAAGATATATGTTGTGAGATGCAGTATAGTGTAGTGGCCAAGAACATGGGCTTTGGAGTCAGACTTCCTGGGTTGGAATTCCTGCTCCATCAATGATTAGCTGTATAACCTCAGATGAGTAACTAAATCTCTCAGTTCTTCAATTTCCTCCTCTGTAAAATGTGGATGATATGAGAGCTAACATTTACATTTACTGTGAAAGTAATATTAAATGAGATAATAGCCAAAATACTTGGAACAGTGCCTGATACATAGTAAACACTCAATAAACATTGCTTGTTTTTATTGTGATGATGGAGTAGTTCAGGCTTGAGCAAGTTAACCATTTTTGTAACTGATCTTTGAGTTGTCTTGAATATTCCATATATTTACTTTGTTATAGTTAGATGAATCCTTGTCTGTTTTTAAGGAAGCCTCAACTGATCCTGTCAGAGTGCTCAGCTGGCTCCGCAAAGACCTGGAGAAAAGTACAGCAGGGTTCCAAGATGTAAGGTTCAAGCCTGGAGAATCATCCTACGGTGGGGAAATGACCAACTCAGAAGACCCATGCAAGGGTTTCTTGATGGACTACTACAATACGTCCAACAAGGGCAGTCCAGGGAGACTTCATTTTGAGGTGACTCACAGAGAGAACCCTCTCCAGGACCCCAGTGCCCAAGGTGGTAATGAAAGAACAGTAGATGAAGTTTCCTTCTATGCTAACCGCCTCACAAACTTAGTCATAGCCATGGCCCGCAAGGAGATCAATGAAAGGATTGATGGCTCTGAAAACAAATGTGTCCATCAGTCATTGTATATGGGGGATGAACCCCCACTCAACAAAAGCCTAAGTAAAGTGGCATCAGAGCTAGTGAATGACACTGTCGCCGAATGTTCCAAGAATGCTACCTCAGATAAAATCCATGACCCTCGTGACAAAGTCCTAGGATCATTACAGAATCCCCCAAATTTGAAATATAAGACCACTTTGAAGATCAAGGAAAACAAGGATCCAGATGACAAGGCTGCTTCTAAGAAGTCTTTTTTCTATAAAGAAGTGTTTGAATCTCGTAATGCAGGTGATGCTAAAGGGGGTAGATGGTCCTTACCTGGGGAGAGAAGGTTATTCAGTGGGCAAGAGAGGCCTGATGACTTTACAGCTTCTCTTAGTCAAAAGATCATTACCTATGCTAACAGCGTGGTATCTGATATGATGGTCTCCATCATGAAGACACTGAAAATCCAAGTGAAGGACACAACCATTGCCACCATCCTGCTGAAGAAGGTACTGGTCAAGCATGCAAAAGACGTGGTCTCAGATCTCATTGACTCCTTCATGAAGAACCTCCACAATGTCACAGGGACTCTCATGACTGATACAGACTTTGTGTCAGCTGTGAAAAGAAGTTTCTTCTCTCATGGAAGCCAGAGGGCCACAGATATCATGGATGCTATGCTGACTAAGCTCCACACTATGGTGTTTGCCAAGAAACCTGAGAATATCAGGAAAGCCAAGGACAAGTCAGAGAGTTACTCCCTTGTCTCCATGAAAGGAATGGGTGACCCTAAAAAACGAAATGTAAATTTTGCAACAATGAAATCTGAAGGTAAATTGAGGGAAAAAATACTCTGTCCTCCATGTGAACCAGAGAAGACATGTGCCGAAACTTTGGGTGAACACCTTATCAAAGAAGGGCTGAGCTTGTGGCATAAAAGTCAGAATAAAGAAGGAAAATGTCCAGGTTCCCAGCAGGTAACATTTGCAGCTCTCAATGACCCGTGTGACCCTACACCAGAATGTCCCCTTGGATATCCTCTGGATATTGGCAACCTCTGCCCTCCTGTGCATCACCTAGAGAATCCTGAGAATTGTACGTGTGATTCAGACTCCTGGGTCAAGGACCTGCTTGTATCTGCCTTACTTCTAATTCAGTACCACCTGGCCCAGGGAGGAAGCATGGATGCACAGAGCTTCCTTGATGCTGCTAGTAGCACCAACTTTCCCACCAACAAGTCCCCTGTAGTTTCTGATGAGACCAACCTTAAGTTTCTTCATGGGGGATGTAACCAAGAAGAAGCAGAAAAGAAAGATCTAAAGAGCATTTTCTTCAACTTTATCCGGAATTTACTTAGTGAGACCATTTTCAAGAATGACAGTAGCTCTGAACCCAAGGTGCCAGAACAACCAATTAAGGAAGACTTCTTCAAAAGACCTGTAGCCCCTTCTCCCATAAAACTAAGTGAAGGTGATGAGGCTGATTGTACCTTTCCTGGGCTGAGCATGATAGTTTCCAACCAGCCAGATGGCCACATGAATGGGGAGATGGTAGACCATCTGATGGACTCAGTGATGAAGCTGTGTCACATTATTGCCAAGTCCTGTGACCCTCCCTATGCAAAACTGGGAGACGATAAGTCTGGTGATACTGGCATACCAACTTCAGCCTTTCCTGATAGCTTATATGAGTGTTTACCAGTCAAGGGCACAGGGACAGCAGAGGCTGTCTTACAGAATGCCTATCAGGCTATCCATAATGAATTGAGAGGTATATCAGGACAGCTCCCTGAAGGGTGTGCAGCACCCAAAGTGGTTGTCAGCAATCATAACCTAATTGATAGCGTTCAGAACAAGCAACTCCAAGCTGTACTTCAATGGGTAGCCGCCTCTGAGCTGAATGTCCCTATTTTGTACTTTGCTGGTGATGATGAAGGAATCCAAGAAAAGGTAAGGAAGATAATTGTTCATTGGGGTTTTAAGTTGTCTTCTTTCTGAATGGGAAGAATAGAATGGGAACAGTAAGAATTTGAAGATCATGCCTCTTGGCAGAAATAATGGATAGAGTAAAATTATATTTTGCCCAATAAGAGTCACATTAAAGGGGGAAATTTGGGGGTATATGATAAATCAAATCTGATTTTTTTTCTGCATATTTTGGTGGGGTTGCATAGATGTGAAATCTCCAAGAGACTTGGTAAAAGAATCAGATTAAGGCCTGGGCTTTAGGCTGAATTTTGGATAAGACAGCAATGCCCGAAGAATGAGAAGGGTCTGCTGGGAAGCATCCTGAGATGTGTTAAGGGAGTTTGGGAGTAGGGCATGAATGATCTAGATTGATGAGCTTTTCAAAACTATCATTATTGTTTTAGTTGGTTGTCTAGGTGGTATTGGAGATTTGATGATATTTGATAAATAACATGCCTTTTTCCCCTACCCTAAGTTCTGAATCAATTGAGAAGACAAAAGAATAAGGCAAATGGGAAATCAGCTTATGACTGTTATTACTGATGAAGTGTGCCTTCTAACTCCTTGCTCCTCCCAATGTAGGCCTTAGAACGGCTCACTGAAGGGAGATTTTGAGTCTGGAAAGCATGAACATTTATGCAAGTTGCTACTTCATGCTACTGTAGAGGAATTAAGAAATAGAGACTATCCCTACCACACACAAATATACATACACACCTTCAGGGGTTTTTATTATTGTTTCACCCAATAAAAGCAGAACATGGTGTTTACCAATTAAGTAGTAAGGGGAGGCTGGGATTATTTATAAAAATAATTCATCCTGATAGAAACCAGAGGACAGATAAAGTAAAATGCTTTATCTGTTTAATAAGTGGCATTAGTAAACCCTGCAACTGGGCTACTTGGTTTATCTGATGACTGGCAAGACACAGGATTTTAAAGCCTCCAGATTAGGCTACGCTAAACCTAAACAAGACACTATATGCTATGTGGACTTGCTACTCAAAATGTAGTCTCTGAACCAACATTGGTGTCAGCCAGGAGCTTGTTAGAAGTTTAGAATCTCAGGCTCCACTTCTGCCCTACTGAATCAGAATCTTCATTTTAGCAATTTAGCAAAACCACCAGGTGGTCTGTGTGTACATTCAAGTTTGGGCTACAGAACAGAATGTGGAGTTCTAATCCTGCAAATATCCCTAAGAATCTTGGCAAACTGTAAGGAGTCTCAGTTACTATAGTTTTACCAGTCTGTAAAACAGACAACTATTTTAGCACATAGCAGTTTATAGAGGGGAGCTATATTCACAAAAGCTTTAGACTGATGAAAAAATCTTAAAAGAAGCATAGCTTTATGTGTACAATGTGTGAAACAGGCTTTTGTTCTGTAGCCATCTTTTAAGTCAAACACATCATACATAAAATACATAACACGTTCTGGTTTTAGATTATTTTGAATTAAAATGTCTGTAATATACTTATCTAAAGTGGACACAGTAGACTTTAAGTCCTCCTAAACAAACACACACACACATCCATACATTTTGCCCACTGTAAAAATAAAGATCATCTCTTTTATTAAAGGAAAAGAATGGAAAGGATGGGCAGCAGCACATCCGAACTTCAACTGATGAGTTAATGCTCATTGAATATCAGTGTATTTTTAAGAACAGCTGGAGAAGTATATATCAAAGAAACTTCCCAAAAATGATTTTAGATTTTTGGGGGAAAGGGATTAATGTGTACAAATACTCCCATACTGACACGGGTGATTGAACCCAATAACACTGGGATACTCATGAGCCCAATTCCTTCAAATGAATTTTTATGCATTTTTGAATAGGTAATATGTGCATAGTTCAAAATCCAAAGCCACAAAAGGATGTACAGTGAAAATTAAGGGTTTTTTCCATCTTTATCTCCTATCCTATTGCTCTTCCTGGAGAAAACCATTGTGATCAATTTCTTGCTTATTTTTTTATTTTTTAAAGTGTATTGTATTGATTATGCTATTACAGTTGTCCCATTTTTTCTCTCCTTTATTCCACTCCACCTTGTATCCCCCTCGCACCAGCATCCCCCCCTTAGTTCACGTCCATGAACATATAAGTTCTTTGGCTTCTCCATTTCCTATACTTTTCTTAACGTCCCCCTGTCTATTTTGTGCCTACCATTTATGCTTCCTATTCCCTGTACCTTTTCCCCCACTCCCCCTCGGATAACCCTATATGTGATCTCCATTTCTGTGATTCTGTTCCTCTTCTAGTTGTTTGCTTAGTTTCCGTTTTTTAGTTTTACTTCTTTTTTCATCTTAGCATTTTTATTTTTTTTTTAATTTTTAAATTACTTTATTGTGGGAATTCTTTATGCGTTTTGAGCGCAGCTCCGCGTGATTCCCGTGTGGACAAGCGTGGACCATGTCAGTGGAACAGAATTATCTAATAGGAATTTGGCAAAAAGGTGTCTTAAGAAATCATAACTTGCTGGGTCTCTTCCTCCCCAAAGTCAGAAAGCTTAAGTTAATAAATCACTGCCTCAATGTTCTATGGTCCTAAAAGTTAACAGCCCTAGCTAGCTTACCCTCAATTTACTTGTCTCCTGTTTAATATATTACCCTGGTCCTGTCTGCCACTGGACCTGAATTTATATCCTAATGCTCTGTTAATGAGTAAACCTACCCCTGTTCTGCATAATCCCATGAATAATCAATCCAATGTAAATATGTCCTAAAGCTTCTAATAAAAACCCCGGCTAAGCTACCCACGAGGTCTTTTCCAAGATGGAGGTGGAGGGAAAGACCCGTGGCTGCCGGATTCTATTCTCAAAGCGTGTCTCTAGGTAAGTTTGATTCACGCCTCAGGGTACGGTTCCCCAAGGATTTCGCTGGAACGAAATCCCAACGTCACTTTATTGCTGTTCAATTACAGTTGTCTGCATTTTCTCCCCTCCCCTCCCCCTTGGTTTTGTCCATGTGTCCTTTATAGTAGTTCCTGAAATCTAGTAGTTCATAGAGTCACTTCTTGATAGTTGTGAGTTTGTCGTCATTTTACTATGCATAGTTTTTTAATCTTCTTTTTCTTAGATAAGTCCTTTTAACATTTCATATAATAATGACTTGGCGACAATGAACTCCTTGAACTTGATCTTATCTGGGAAGCACTTGATCTGCCCTTTCATTCTAAATGATAGCTTTGCTGGATAGAGTAATCTTGGATGTAGGTCCTTGCCTTTCATGACCCTGAATACTACTTTCCAGTCCCTTCTTGCCTGTATCGTCTCTTTTGAGAAATCAGCTGACAGTCTTAGGGGAATTCCTTTGTAGGTAACTGTCTCCTTTTCTCCTGCTGCTTTTAAGATTCTCTCCTTCTCTTTCATCTTGGGTAATGTAATTATGATGTGCCTTGGTTTGTGCTTCCTTGGGTCCAACTTCTTTGAGATTCTCTGAGCTTCCTGGACTTCCTGGAGGTCTGTTTCCTTGGCCAGATTGGGGAAGTCCTCCTTCATTATTTGTTCAAATAAGTTTTCAATTTCTTTTTTTTTTTAAGATTTTATTTATTTTTAGAGAGAGAGGAAGGGAGGGAGAAAGAGAGGGAGAGAAACAGCAATGTATGGTTGCCTCTCACATGGCCCTCACTGGGGACCTGGCCAACAACCCAGGCTGACTGGGAATCAAACTGGGACCCTTTGGTTCCCAGCCCACACTCAATTCACTGAGCCAGGGCATTTTTCAATTTCTTACTCTTCCTCTTCTCCTTCTGGCACCCCTATAATTCAGGTGTTGGAATGTTTAAAGTTGTCCTGGAGGTTCCTAAGCCTCTCCTCATTTTTTTGAATTCTTGTTTCTTCATTCTGCTCTGATTGAATGTTTGTTTCTTCCTTCTGCTCCAAGCCATTGATTTCCAAGCCATGAGTCCCAGTTTCCTTCCTGTCACTGTTGGTTCCCTGTGCATTTTCCTTTATTTCACTTTGCATAGCCTTCACTTTCTCCTCTGTTTTGGGACCATACTCAACCATTTCTGTGAGCATCGTTATTACCAGTGTTTTGAACTATGCATCTGATATGTTGGCTCTTTGTCACTTAGTTCTGTTTGTGGAGTTTTGATCTGTTCTTTCATTTGGGCCATTGTATGGAAGTCCAGCTACTGAGGAGTTAAAGAAGAAACATTCATCCAGACTGGTAGGAGGGCCGGAGATGGCCAGCTGGGACAGAGGTGACATGGTAAGGCAGCGGTTGGAAGACTGGAAGACTGGTGACTGGCGGACCAGACTGGGTGGTCCCACATTTGTGTGTAGGTAAACTGGGAGGAACAACTGGGAAGCGAGACAGACTGTATAACCCAGGGTTCTGGTATGGGGAAATAAAACCTCAAAACCTCTGACTGTAAAAATCTATGGAGGTTGCAGCAGTGGGAAAACTCCCAGTCTCACAGGAGAATTTGTTAGAGAGAACCACAGGGTCCTAGAATGTACATATACCCACCTACCTGGGAATCAGCACCAGAAGGGCCCAATTTGCTTGTGGATCACAGGGGAAGTGACTGAAAGCTGGCTGAGAGCCAAGCAAGCAGCATCATTCCCTCTCTGACCCCTCCCCGACATACAGAGCCACAGCAAATCGATGTGGGTTACCCCACCCTGACGAATACCTAAGGCTCCGCCCCTTACAATATACCAGTTACTTATCCTTTTAGAAATACATATGCATAAACAAGTACTTATGTGTATATATCTCATTTTAAGTCTCAAATCATAGTATAATATGTATATTCTGTTCTGCAACATATAGAGCTGCCGCATTCTTTTTAATGGCTGCATATTACTGTAGTATGAAGGTGCTGTATTTAACCACTTTCCCGTGTATGGACATTTCAGTTGCCAATATTTTACTACTAAGTGCAATGCTGTGTGCACCCAATCAAATGTATCTGTATATGCTAAATACTTAGAAAAGGAACTTCAAGATCGCCATTAATGTCTGTTTGTGTATTTGTTATATATCCTCAAATTGCCGTCCATAGAGCTTGCACCAATTTGCATATCTACTAAAACAATATGAAAGTGCCTATTTTCCATACTTTAATCAACAGCGAGTGGCAAACTCGTGATCTTTGTCAAGTGCTGCCTTCCTTTGCACTTGGCTTATTGGGAATGAGGGTGACTATCTTTTTGTAAGTTTAAGAGTCATTTTAATTTTCTTTTTCATGGATGAATTGTTTCTTTATACCCCCTGCCTATTTTTCTACTGGGTTGTTGTTCTTTTTCTTATGAATCTCTAGGAGTTTTATATAGAAGAAAATTAGCCTTTGTGATATTAAATACATTCTTTAATCATTTGTCTTTTGGTGTTTTGTCAATTTGTTTTTGCCATATAGAATTTTTTTAAATGTTTATGTATCCAAATATAAGACATTTTTTCTTTTATTTTTCCTTTTAATATGCTGTTAATATGGATTTGTGTCATATTTTGGAAGATGTTCTTTATTCCAAGATATTAACAAAACTTTCCCATGTTTTCTCTCAATACTTATGTTTTTAAAAATATTTTATTGTTATTCTATTACAGTTGTCCCTAGTTTTCCCCCTTTGCTCTCTCCTGCCCAGCCCACTCCCAGTCTCACAGTCAACCCCTGCCGTTGTCCATGTCCATGAGTCATTTATACATGTTCCTTGACTAGTCCCTTCCCCTTCTTTCCACCCTTATCCCCCTCCTACCTCCCCTCTGGTTGCTGTCAGTCTCTTCCTTGTTTCCATGCCTCTGGTTTTATTTTGCTCATTAGTTTATTTTGTTCATTAGATTTCTCTTATAAGTGAGATCATATGATATTTGTCTTTCACCACCTGACTTATTTCACTTAGCATAATACTCCTCAGTTTCATCCATGCTGTCATGAAGGGTAGGAGTTCCTTCTTTCTTTCTGCTGTGTAGTGTTCCATTGTGTAAATGTACCAATTTTTTATCCACTCATTTACTGATGGGCACTTAGACTACCACCTTATACCATATACCAGAATACACTCAAAATGGATAAAAGACTTAAATATAATTTGTGATACCATAAAAGTCCTAGAGAAAAACATAGGCAGTAAAATTTCAGATATCCCATGCAACAATACTTTCACAGCTATATCTCCTAGGGCAAATTAAAATGTTTCTGCACAGCTCAAGAAACCATACTCAAAATGAAGAGGAAACCAACCATATGTGAGAATGTATTTGTCAATGATACCTTGGACAAGGATTTGATCTCCAAAATACATAAAGAACTCATATGACTCAACACCAGGAAGTCAAACAATCCAATTAAACAATGGGCAAAGGATCTGAATAGACACTTCTCCTAGGAGGACATAGAGAGGGCCCAGAGACATATGAAAGGATGCTCAGCATCACTAGCCACCAGAGAGATGCAATTTAAAACCATGAAGAGATACACTTCACACCAGTCAGAAAGGCCATCATAAACAAATCTCAACAAGAGCTAGTGAGGTTGTGGAGAAAAGAGAACCCTAGTACATTGTTGATAGGAATGCAGACTGGTGCAACCACTGTGAAAAACAGTATGGTATTTACTCAAAAAACTAAAAATGGAACTTTCTTTTGACCCAACAATTCCACTGCTGGGAATATACCCTAAGAATCCCAAAACACCAATTCAAAGGAACTTATGCACCCATATGTTCATAGCAGCACTATTTACAATAGTCAAGTGCAGGAAACAGCCTAAGTGCCCATTAATATTTAAGACTTTGATCTATTTTGAATTTATATAAAGTGTGAGATAGTGATGCAATCTTTTTTTTTCCTCAGATAGTTAACTACCTTTAGTTCTTTTTCAAAGTTTTCTGTTCTGTTTCATTGAATTGTTTGACTTTTTACTATTTTAATACTATTTAAATTAGCCTATCAATTTTTAAAAGATTTTATTTATTTTTGGAGAAGGGAAGGGAGGGAGAAAGAGAGGGTGAGAAACATCAATTTGTGGTTGCCTCTCATGCATCCCCCACCAGAGACCTGGCCCGCAACCCAGGCATGTGCCCTGACTGGGAATCGAACTGGTGACCCTTTGGTTCACAGGTCAGCACTCAATCCACTAAGCCACACCAGCCAGGGCTAGCACATCATTTTAATGACTGTTATTTTATAATATGTTTTAATATCAATATGATTAGGGACTCCTTATTTTTCAATCTCAGAACCACATGGACAGGACTAAGGGGGAGGAGGGAGGCTGGGAGGGAGGTGGGGCTGGAGGGGGAGGGAGGAGGGGAGGGGAGAGGATGCAAATAACTGTAATTGAACAAAAAAATTGAAATTAAAAAAAGCAGAATTTAAATAAAAAAAAAAAAGAATTTTCTAGGCTATATTTCTCAATTGGCACCTCCAGCCTCAGACAACCATTAACCTGATTTCTATCACAGATTTACCTTTCCAATATTTTACACAATGGATTCATAAAATCTATAGTCTTACATCTGGCCATTCACACTTATCATAATGTTTTTTTGAGGTTTACCCATGATGTAGTATGTATCAGTAGTTCATTCCTTTTTATTGTTGGATAGTGTTTCATTATGACAATATAAAGGATGATTGGGTTGTTTCTACTTTTTTGCTATCATGAATCATTATTGTTACTACTATGAAGTACTACTGCTAATCATTATTACTATGAACATTCACATATGAGTTTTTATGGGCACATACATTTTCATTTCTCTTGGGCAACAAGGAGTTGAATCGCTGCACCTTATGGTAAGTATATCTTTAAAAACTGCCAAACTGTCAACTGTTTTCCAAAAATGATTGTACCATTTTACATTCCCACCAACCATTTATGTAGGCTTCAGTTTCTCCACATCCTCATCAACATTTATTGTAGCTATTAAGGTGATATCTGGTGGTGGATTTAATTTGACATACACACATTAAAATTGTCTAAGGATTTGAACATCTTATGTGCTAATTAGCCATTCAAATATATATTTTTTATTTTAAGTAATTATTTTATTGTTTTTCAATTACAGTTGTGTGCATCCTCTCCCCTCCCCTCCTCCACCCCCTCCAACCCCACCTCCCTTCCCTGCCTCCCTCCTCCCCCTTGGTTCTGTCCATGTGTCCTCTATAGTGGTCCCTGAAAACCCTTCTCCCCATTGTCCCCTCCCCCTCCCCCCTGGCTATTGTTAGATTGTTCTTAATTTCAATGTCTCTGGTTATGTTTTGCTTGCTTTTTTCTTTTGTTGATTATGTTCCAGTTAAAGATGAGATCATATGGTATTTGTCCCTCACCACCTGGCTTACTTCACTTAGCATAATGCTCTCCAGTTCCATCCATGCTGTTGCAAAGGGTATAAGCTCCTTCTTCCTCTCTGCTGCATAGAATTCCATTATGTAAATGTACCATAGTTTCTTGATCCACCCACTTGCTGATGGGCACTTAGGTTGTTTCCAACACTTGGCTATTATGAATTGTGCTGCTATGAACATTGGAGTGCATAGGTTCTTTTGGATTGTTGTTTCAGGGCTCTTAGGGGATATATATTTTTTGTTGAATTGTCTGTGCAAATCTTCTGCCCATGTTTTGATTGTGTTGTTTTCTTGTTATAAAGTTACAAGGATTCTTTATATATTCTGGATACAGGTCCTTTAACAAAGGTATGATTTGTGAATGTTTTCTCTCAGTCTGTGGTTTTGTTTTTTGTTTTTTTCACTTAATGAAGTCTTTTGAAGAGCAAAAGTTTTAATGATGAGATCTTGTTTATCACTGTTTGCTCTTATTGCTTGTGTTTTGATGTTATATCTTTGCATAACTCGGTGGTTCTCAACTGGAGGTAGTTTTGCCCCCAAGGGACACTTGGTAACGTCTCGAGATACATGTCACTGCCAGAACTAGGAGGGGGGTTGCTACTGGGTGTTCTTGGTAGAAGCCAAGGGTGCTGCCGAATACTCTACAATGCACAGGACAATCTCACAACAAAGAATAATCTGGCCTAAAAGGTCAGTGTTGCCACACAGACCTAACATGAACTTATGAAAATATTCTCTTTTTTATTTTGAAATATTTGACAATTTCAGGTCTTATATTTAGGCTGTGATCCATTTTGAGTTCATGTTTATGTATGATATGAGGTAGGGGTCTAATTTATTCTTTTACAGTTGTCTCAACACCATTTGTTGGAAACAAAAATGGATATCTGGCCCTTTTGAATTATTCTTCCCTTTATAAAAAAATAAACTGACCATGAATGTTGAGGTTCAAGCTTTCTTTTGATTGGTATTTTCATGATGTACTTCTTTCATAATTTTACTTTTAACCTACCTATATCATTTGAAGTGAGGGTTTTTTGTTTTTTTTTTGTAGGCAGAGTATAGTTGGGTCATATTTTTTATTCATTCTGACAATTGGTGTGTTTAGACCACTTACATTTAGTCAAATTATTGGTATGTTTGAATTTAGGTCTACTTATTATTAGTTCTGTTTAATTTTTATCTTTCTCCTTGCTGTCTCTTTGTTGTCTTCTTTTGGATTGTTTGAACGTTTTTTTTAGTATTCTATTTTTATCTATTGAATTTTTGACTACATCTCTTTGTGTAGTTTTTTAGTGGTTTTTCTAGGAGTGACAATACACATACTTAACTTCTCTGAGTCTATGCAGGATAAATAGTTGCCACATAAACTGGAATGTAGACATCTTACCATTTAGGCCCCTTTATACTTTCCTCTATATTGTAGTTTTCATGTATTAAATTTATACATACTAAAAACTTTTAGACGATGTTATATAAAACATTTTGAAGAACTGAGAATAGTTTATTATTTATACTGAGATTTTTACTGCTTCTGTTGTTCTTTGTTTACTCCTGATGTTCCCAGCTTCCTTTTGACATCATCCTTTTGTCTTAAGAACTAGAACACATTTTCTGATAATGAATTCTCTTAGTTTTTGTTAATCTGAAATTTCCTTTATTTAACCTTTATTGCTGAAGTATATTTTTACTGGATATAGAATTCTGCTTTGATAGTTCTTTTCATTTAGTGCTTTTAAAATGTGTCATATCCTTCTGACTTCTGTGATTTCTTTTTTTTAAATTATTTTATTGTTGTTCAATTACAGTTATCTGCATTAACCCTCCCCTCACCCCACCCCAGGCAAACCCACCTCCCTCCCTTGCTTCCCCCCTCCCCCTTGGTTTTGTCCATGTGTCCTTTATAGCAGTTCCTGAATACCCTTGTCCCCCTTCTCCCCTTTCCTCTCCCCTCTGGTTACTGCCAGAATGTTCTAAGCTTCAATGTCTCTGGTTCTATTTTGTTTCTCTGGTTGTATTTTGCTTGCTTACCTCACAAGCGTCTTGGCTGTGACTGATCTGAATTCCCCGGTAACTGATCTGGCCTCGGTACCTTCGTTCCTGAGTCCTCATACAAAACCCCTTGACATTTCATATAGTAGAGGCTGCATGATGATGTACTCCTTGAACTTGACCTTATCTGAGAAGCACTTTATCTGCCCTTCCATTCTAAATGACAGTTTTGCTGGATAGATTATTCTTGGTTGTAGGCCCTTGCTCTTCATGATTTGAAGTATCTCTCTCCAGCCCCTTCTTGCTTGGAAGGTCTCCTTTGAGAAATCCGCTGACAGTCTTATGGGGATTCCTTTGTAGGTAACTGTCTCCTTTTCTCTAGCTGCTTGTAAGATTTTTTCCTTATTCTTGACCTTGGGTAATGTAATTATGATGTGCCTTGGTGTGTTCCTCTTTGGGTCCCACTTCTTTGGGGTTCTCTTAGCCTCTTGGATTTCCAGGAAGCCTATTTCCTTTGCCAGGTCTGGGAAGTTCTCCTTCATTATCTGTTCAAAAATATGTTCAATTCCTTGGTGAACTTCTTGTCTTTCTGGCAGCCCTATGATCCAGATGTTGGGTCGTTTACAAATGTCTCTGAGGTTCCTGAGACCCTCCTCATTTTTCTGAATTCTTGTTTCTTCCTTCTGGTCCACCCCATTGGTTTGAGTCCCAGCTTCCTTTTTTTCCCTATTGGTTCCCTGTAAATCTTCCTCCATTATCCATTTGTTCAATTATTTGCATCCACCTTTCTTCCAGTTTTGTTAGCATTTTGATTACTAGCATTTTAAACTGAGCATCTGATAGGTTGACTATGTCGTCATCCGTTAGTTGTAATTTGTTCTGATCTTTCATTTTGGCCATTTTCATTCTTTTTATCTCGGTGCACTTGTTGGCTCGCCGGTGCCGGCAACCTGGGTCACTTTTTGGGTGACGTTGCCTCTGGGGGCGGGGCCTGGGAGGAAGCACTGGCGGCTGCTGTTCACCGCTGGCTCCCGTCACCCCTCCGCTCCCCAGTTCCCCCACCGCCTTTTCCGCCAGACTCGATTCTGCTGGCTCCCTCTGGCCTCTCTCCGGCAGCGTCACCAGCTTATGGGATTCACGACGGCGTCAGTCCCTCCGTGACAACTGCCTCTCACTCTGTTCCTCCACCTGGTTCTGCCCCACTTACCAGCCTGGATGTTCATCCTCTCCAACCTCCTGGGTGTCAGACTTCCCTTCAGTTCTTTTCTGTCCGTTCTGGTTGTTTAATTTTTCGCTACTGCGTTAGTTGTTTAGACACTCTGGATGTGCGGGCGGCGAGTGCGTCCACCTATGCCACCATCTTGGCGGAAGTCCCGGCTTCTATGATTTCTGATGAGAAATCTGTTGTCACTCAAATTATTGTTCCCATATAATGTGCCATTTCTCTATAGCTGCTTTTGACTTTTTCTTTTTCTTTAATTTTAACCAATGTGATTATAACAAGTCTTAAAGTGAATTTTTCCCTTTTTATTGAATTTATTGAAGTGATAGTCTTACATATAAGTGGAATCTAATCAACCAAACAAACAAGCAAGCAAAATATAACCAGAGTCATTGAAATTAAAGTGAATTTGTTTGGGTTTATCTTATTTTAGGTTCACTGAGCTTCTTGCGGCAAATTAGGGAAGCTTTCATTCATTATTTCTTCAAGTATTTTTTCTGCACCACCCTTTTCCCCTCTCCTTCTAGGATTCTAATGACATAAATATAAAACATTTTAATATTGTCATACAGGCCTTCAAAGTCTTTATTTTTTTAATCATTTTTAAATAAGTTTAATCAATCCTATATTGTTTATGTGGCTAATTTCTGTTGTTCTATCTTCAAGTTTCCTGACATTCCTCTATATTTGCCCATCCAATAAGTTTTTATTTTGGATTTTTTTTTAAGTTCTACAATTTCCCTTTGGTTCTTCTTTATAGCTTCTTTTATCCATACTTTCTGTGTTTCCATTTGTGTCAACAGTATTTGTATATACTTTGGTTTCTCACATGGAAATTTTTCCTTCTGAAAGAGCGCCTGATATTTGGCCTGTTTATTTGCTCTTTGACTTTTTATCATAGAATCAGGTGCATAATGCACAAAATAAAACTTGGGTTACTTTAGTTTGTTACTGCTAAGATTACAGATGAGTGGCAGTCTACTATATTCATATTAGAGTGGTTGCTTTGCATAAATTTTCTCATTTTATACTTGATAGATTTATACTTGAAGAAAACTAAACATCAGGTTCGGAGACCTAGGTATGAATTCTGCCTCCGCTAATTTCTAGCACTGTATCACAAGTCTCTTCATTCTCTAGGAAACATTTTCGTGAGGGTTGAATGGATCTTTGAACTGCATTTCTGCTCTAACATTCCAGGGATCTCTGGTCTATGGAGCACAGGACAGCATCCACCTTTGTCCTTTGACATATTTCTCTGCTGCCCTTGTTGATCTTGGGACAATGATGGGGACTGTTTGATATTACAGTGATATTAAGAACACTAGAATTCTTAGAAAGCAAGAACACCATTGACCAAACAGCCACTGGAGGCAGGAAGATTTTGCTCTTAGTAGGAAATCATATTTTCCATATCATGGACAGGTGGATTTTAACGTCTCTTCTTTAAATTAAGGGTGATATAACCAAATTTTTTCTGCCAAACAAGCCAGCAAACTTTACAATTAAGGAAGTCTTCTCAACATTTCATTAGAATCTGTTTTGCTGAAGTTTCTCAGTCTACCTGACCTCCTTGTTCTAGCCTTGGTAGCACCTTACTGGCCTGCTATGGGACGTCCTGCCCCTCCATTACTATTTTCTTCCCTTTCCACAGCTACTTCAGCTCTCAGCTGCCGCGGTGGAAAAGGGACGCAGCGTGGGTGAGGTTCTGCAGTCCGTGCTGCGCTACGAGAAGGAGCGACAGCTGGACGAGGCAGTGGGGAACGTTACACGGCTGCAGCTGCTGGACTGGTTGATGGAGAACTTGTGATGGGCGCCCACCCACTGCTTTCCCTCTTCCAGCAGTGGGCTCAGCCCTCTTCCCTTCCCTTCTTTCTCACATCCACAGCTCCTCTCTCTATATCCTCCCAGAGCCCTAACATTATCTTCATCCCACTCACGTCAAAGACATGTCATCTTATGCTAGTCACTGGATTTTGCAGATTTTCCTGTCCATGCGAGCAAGGACATAAAATAAAAAAAATTACAATTAAAGTTCTCCAAGTGTATGGTTTCCTTGGGATCCCATGGGGCAGTAAAGTAAAGAAATCTCAGGAATGAAAAAATAATCAGATGGATAGCAGGAGAAAAACAGTGCTGGACTGAGAGCTCCTGACAAAGGTCCTTAGCCCTGTGTCGCAACTTGCAGCACCCCTGCCTCGAAGTGTTCCCCAAAAATAAGCGGCCACAATTTGTTAGCTCATTCAGCCTTTTATCACCATGCAAACTGGGAAATATTTTCTAATATTCAATCCAAATCAAGGATTTGGCTTCAAGGACAAAACAACTGTCGCCTCAACTTTATCCATGGTTGAAGATAGTTGATGTCAAGAGGTCCAGAAGACCTGAATTTTATTGCCAGTTCTGGACTTTTCTGGTTATAGGACATGGGATGAGTTACCTGTTTTGATACCGCTCTGACTTAATGTCCATATCACCCCATTTAAGAAGAATTTTCTATTCTTATTCTGACCTTTCTGTGGAATATTACATTCTTGATCCTTCCTTCTGTAAACTTTCTTTTCTAGCTTCTAATATCCTATTTTTCTATGTCTCTTTGGGACTACTAAACTTTGTTAACCCTTAGATATTTATCTTTTCTAGGACTTTCTCTTGACCCTCTGCTATTCTCACTCTGTATTGTCTTCCCTGGGTGATTTCATCCAAACCCATAGCTTCAATTATCTGATATCTCTCTTCATAGAATATTATAAAGTAATTAAAATGATGTTATAATCTTTAGTTTCTTGTAAAATTTTATCTGCACCATAATTACAACCCTATAAAAATTATTTATTCATTAGATAAGGACTAGAAAGGCAAAATAAAGGGACTTACTTAGACTTTGGGAGTGGTGGATGAACAAACACCTCCTGCTGTTGTGGTCCTAGAGAAGCATCAGATGGGGTGCTACCACCACCACAACCTTCTTAATGTGGCCTTGTGACCCAGTCTGGCCAGTCAGAGGATCCCAATGTCTCAGACATAATGATTGGTTTAAGTCCAATCATTTCTAAGACTTCCCTGCCCACAAGGAAGACTGCATATTTTGACTGGATGATAGTGGTCATCTAACTTCTGAGCACACCTTGTCTTCAGAAAGAAGTTAACCATAAAAAGAGGCAAGACTAGGATGGAGAGGGAGTCTGAGCCCTGTGACCTTGTTTGAATCCCTAGATCCTGCTGTGCCTAAAGCTACACTTACCCTTTCTGATTCCCCAATTACATAAACCAATAAATGTCCTTTGTTATTCAAAATGTTTTGGATTTATTGTCTGTCATTATCAAATAAGAATCCTCTCTTGGGCAAAAATAAAAATTAGAGTTCTATTAGTGATGATATAACTGAGTATTTAATGCTCCCCACCCCGCCCAATATACACACTCATTGTTTTATCTTGTTGAGGGCATAAGGAGGGAATGTAAATTCAAGGTCATCCTCTTCCATCCATATCAGAAACCATGCCAACTGGCCATGTGACTGGAGTTGTGGTTTTGTTGGTGACTTTTAAACAAACCTTTATGCATTTAAAACAGCAATCTGAAGTATTGTACAATATAAGTGTGGTCTCTAATACAAATCATTGGTGAAAAGGAACAGGACACACCCTCAGCAGAGGTCATACAATAGGTGGTAAGATGCTTGTGTTCTTGGGGGAGGAGTTTTTGCTTTGTTGTTCTGTGGAGGTCTTGGACTCCTCTGGCCTGACAACTGCCTCTGGTTTACTGGATGTTCCTGCTATATGAGGCAGTTGGACAACCTCAGCTGCGTGCTGGAGGGTGCCCTGCTGATCACCTGAATTCTGAGCCTTTGTGGTGCCATTTTTTATTTTGTCTCTAGTCTCTTCTTTGATGATCACATCTGCTGAAGGAGAGAGAAGACAAAGGAACAAGCTGTTCAAATGTGAATTAAATCCTAACTGTCCATTAACTATGCATTAGCAGGGGAATCCTGGTTGTAATGATATAAAAGCAATTCATTTATAAAGCACATTCTACATGCCCGCCATTATTCTAATCACTTCACGTTTACTAATTCATTTGATAGTTTCTCCACAGCCATAGAAAATAGGCATTATTCTCATTCTCATAAATGGATACACTGAGATACAGAGAGGTAAGTAAGTTGCCCAAGATCCTATACCTGGTAAATAATAAGGCCTGAATTTAATTCCAGGCACCCTGACTCCAATGACTCTGTACATAACCAGTAGGCTACTTGCATATAAAAGATAGTTGACTAATGCCATAATCTGATAAAAATTCAAAAGGTACTTACAGGGGTGCAGAAAAGGACACAGTGAAAGAAAAGGAAAGCAGGAGAAAGGGAATCGAAGATAAGATGAAAATGGAAAACCCTAATAATAAGAAGCAAAAAAAAAAAAGCTAGAACCAAGTTTTCTGAAAGGACAGTCCCAAAAGTAAGAAATGGTAGGCCAGTAGTGATGTAGCCAGAATAATTATCTGTCCAAGGTTGAGTTCAGAGAAACTAACATGCAGTCCTCCACAGATGCGTGACCCCTGAACTATGGGAAGAAAACTGGCTATTTGAGGGGCTGTACCTTTTTTACCCAAGTGGTTATGCCTTTGAACCTTGTCCTTTCTTGCCTCAGAGGGGAAATGGAAATTGAGTTTCCTCAGGGTCTGGGGCCGGGGCCGTGGTTTGAGGTTCCGAGCATCATGAACCCAATCATGCTTGAGGGCCTGGTCAGGGGTCATGCGAAGAGAAGGTTCCCATCTACACACCAACAAAGCCCAGCACAGATTAATATTTTATTTTTTAATACTGAAACATTTTCAAAGACTCCAATAAAAACCTAAATAAGGTATAATATAAATGATTAATTTTTAAAGAACTCATTTAAGCTATGTTATAACTCAAAGATATTATAGAATGAGATTATGACATAATTTTAAAATACCTGGAAACAATTTTGGAAATAATCTTTTTTAGTAAATTTGTATGACAAGCCAAGGACTGTAATAGATCCCAAGTCTTTTAGAGTTCTAGAAATTTCCTTATAAAATATTATAGAAAATCTTAACCAATGGGATTTTGGATTTGTAAACTAAGAAGATCAAAACAAAAGGATGCTTAATTACAACTCCCAAGCTACAGAATTTGGACCTATAGCTATATCAGAAAGAATATTACAGAATGCTAGAGCATTAAATTTATAAGGGGACTTGGATATAATCCAGCCAAAACTCTAATGCAGTAACAAAATATATTTCACAGAAACCCTAACATAGAATCATCCTGTCATTCTTAAATAATTTTAGTGGCAAGGCACTAACTCACAGAACCACAATTTTTAAAAATGCCAATTCTTTAAAAGTTTTTCATTTTCATTAAGCCAAAATTCACTTCCTAGGAACTTTAACCCTAGTAACTTTGACTCGAGTCTTATTAGTGTTAGATATTATGCTACCCATCAGCATTATACAGATTGAGACAACCAATCTGTCTTTTATGTTATAATCCTGCAAGTATCTGAAAACATTTACTGCTAACTATTGATCATATGATGTGGTTGCCATCTTCCTAGATAGGAAATCTGAGCTTTTATCTAACTGGTGATGTCATGTTTAGAATAGCTTCTAACTGCAGGTAGGTGGCATTATATGCTAGACTCATCGAGGTCATAAACAACTCAAGTTCCCAGTTCTTTGTCAAATGAACTGCTGTTAAGCTACATCTGCCCTCTCTTGAACTTCCAGAATTAGTCTATAAAACCTAGGCCAGGATTTTACATTCACCACTGTTACATTTGACTCAAAACTTCTAGACTCTCATTCTAAAATTTGCTAATTAGCAGAATATGGAATGATAAAGTAACAGGCCCCTGTATCTTGACTGCTTCATGCAGGCTGTGAGCAACCAGCTCTTTGCACTGAAAAAGAAAATAATGTCTTTCTTGGTTCTGAGCTGTGTTCTGAATGGTCGGGATTTCTGGATAACTCACCTCTGTCTCAGTAATGAATTTCTGTCATTCATTAAGACTCATTAATTCTATAGGCTCGGCTAGAGGCTGGGGGTGGGAATAATAGGAGTACAGAATCCTTCTCTATCTCCATTTCTCAGATGAGTAGCTTGACCTCCCAGATGGGAAAACGTTCAGCAGTACCTGATGTTTATCCTGTGTGCTAGAACCTCAATTCCAGAATGCACACATGCCAGGAGTATTTTGCTAAAACTACCCCCTGGAAGAACGACAGAGCATAAAGATATGTTCTTCTGCAACTACTGAACAATGATAGGACTGACATCACTGGAAGGGACCTTAGGAATACCCCATTTTATACAAAAGGAAACTGAGGCCCAGAGAGAGACATGGACTTGCCAAACATCACACAGCTCACGTATTCACCACTCGGTGCAGACAGACCAGCAGAACCACTTTTTAAAATGACAACCGTCTACATTTTCCAACCTCCTCCTAACTAGGGACTGTACTGGGTGGGTGTTTTAAGTGCTGTTCTTTTTTTTTTTTTCCCCCTATGACTTGACTGAAGTAGAGTACCTAATTTCTAAGATTCAAAATATGCATGTGGATTCTAAAAAGCTGTACATAGTAAATGATTTATAGCTCACCCACTCTCTTCCTTAAAGGATTTAGGCTCTAAACTCTACAGGCGCAGGGAAAGGCCCTGACACTGTAACTGGGTGTGCGTGCAGTTGCAGCCGCTTCAGTTCACCAAGCAGAAAACATTTAGGACTTGCCCGCAACATTGCTGCCAGGCGGTCTGAAGCCAAGAAGATGGCAAGCTCTACACACACCGTAATCCAGGGAAGTCACTATCTCTTTGAGCCTCAGCCTTCATATCTCAAAACAGAGCAAGTCATCTGCCCTGACAATCACACAGGAAGTGAGAAGAGTCTGATGAGGCAACAGGTGGGGAAGCATTTTGTAGGCTCTAAAGTCCTATGATCAGCATTTATTGTTTTCATAACACTCTCCCAGCCCCAGACTTTCACCAGCAAACACATGGGAAAGTATTGTATATAAAATGAAAAGCGGAGCCTTGGCTGCTGTGGCTCAGTGGATTGAGTGCTGGCCTGCCAATCGAAAGGTCACCAGTTTGAAAAAGTCAGGGCACATGCCTGGGTTGCAGGCCAGGTCCCCAGTAGGGGGCGTGCGAGAGGCAACTGATTGATTCAATGTTTCTTTCCTCCCTCCCTTTCCCTCTCTCTAAAAATAAACAAATAAAAAATATTTTTAAAAAATAGTACTTTAAAAAATAAAAAAAATAATAATAATAATAAAAGGAAAATCAGAGACAAAAACACCCCAACAAACTCACACCAAACACCTTCTTAGAAAGTCCAGGAAGCCGGGGTCGTAGGTTTTCAGCACCATCGTGAGATCCTTGGAATCCGGGTATCTTTTTTTCCCCCTATTGTTGGTTATATTTTTAGGAAAACCTTTGGAATCTTTAGAGATACAACATTCTGTGTTTAGTTCCAGGTGTAAATATTCATCGGTCACATTACAGCTCTTCACTCATCCGTGCTGCGTCGCGGGGTGGTCTTCGCAGCTCTCTCACTCGCGGCGCTGCGCCGCCCCTCCGTCCAAACACACCCGCAGTCTCAGTCGGTTTGAGATAACCACATGTGGATCGTCCAGTGAACGTAATTACCTTTTATAGACAACTTTCCCTACTATTCAGTATGTCCGAGCCTCCTTCCTACCACTTCCTCCTCAAATCAATCAAATGGTTTATAACCAGAGTTATAATAATAACTCTGAAATGATTAAAAAAAAAAAACATTCGGCTCTGAACAAAAAGAATACTGTCCATTCTCCGAGTACTGATGCCCTTCTCTTTCCCCACTAATCCAATAAAGTGAGAATTTGGGACATCATGAAGTATAACAAGAAAGTCATTGTAGGAGAATGATTTACTTCCAGAGCCCATTAGCAAGCCACAAATTATTCTCATTACTTTATAGTCACATCAAAATTTAATCCATAATTGTAGATCAAACTTGATTGGTCCCGAAGACACAGCCTGAAATGACTTTCTTCAGCCATTGTCACCAGTCACAGCCCTTCACAAATGTATGATTTGTCATGCTTGACAAGAAGCCCTGAAGATGCTCCAAAGGTTTCCCAAGGACGCCGTGCACAGTGCTGTGAAGGTAAGGCCACTCATTTGGACACCAGGATTCTGGTGTATATATTCAAAAAAGTTGACCACTTATGCTCACACCTTGGAAATCTGAATGTAAATGGGTGGATATGTACACACACACACACAATTTACACATTAAACTGAATTCTCACCAAAACTCAGTGGGGTTCACGTAACAGACCTTCTGGAAGGTGCAGAAGAAATGCTTCTGTTACTTTTGTCATCAATGCCATTTCGAGGGCCTTCAAAAGAACACCTGCTCTTACTCAGTTCCTGGCAGAGACTGTGAAGGTGCATATGTGTGTGTGTGTATATCTATATCTATGTACTTACATGGGTAAGGGTTAGAGGCATAGCATGGGTATAGGTCCTGTGAATTCATACACATCCCCAATTCCCTTTTTGACTGTGGCACCAGTGACCCTGCCCCCACCTCATGCTATATGTTGATCTTTTTACAAATGACCAAAGGAGAACCAGGCTCACAGGACATGGCTCCTAAAATCATCGATTTATTTGTACAAGTCTTCTCACCCCTCCAATGCTCTCTAACTATTCCTTCCATCTCCTTTTTGCTGCCTGGAGCACCTAGGTATCTTACTACTTACTACCCTTAAGGCAACATCACTTTACTGCTAATTACTCATAGTGGTATTTACGAGGAGTGCCTGGGAGTTGAGGAGCTGTTGGCAACTCAGACCCGAGGGAGGGAGCCAATAACTGAAGTGGACACAGTGTCCCAAACTTACTTTATCATAAGCAGATGGGACATAGACTGCTGAGTCCCATCTCAAACCTACTGAATCATAGGTTATACAGGAGAATCGTAGGAATTAACATATTGCCAAGTACCCAAGTGATTCTTACAATCAGATAAAATTCGGGAAACACTGAAGAGGATGCAGGAAGTGAAGATCCGTAGATGCTGCTACCAAAACCACATCACCACTCTAAAGCCTAATAATGCTGATGGTACAAATTGGACACCCTATAAAATGGCCATGCGTATCTCTTTGGTACCTTCTCACAAAGATGCCCTATATTCCCTTCCTTTCCATCTCCACCCACATACTATCTCCTCCTGAGTTTAATGTTTAAGCTCAAAATGTGTTTCTTCCCACAATGTCTTTGTCTAGTAGGGGGAAACACCAATATCTCTACTTTTTGTTCCCTAAATTCTTGAAACCCAAAGACCAGTTCCATTGCTCCAGGTGTAAGTTACAGCAGCCAGTCAGCCAGATCCTGTGCCTGCCCTCGGACTGCTTTGGAAGAAGAGTCAGTCAATGTGTGGGCACCATGCTAAGCCTACCAGGACACTGACCCCCCTCAGAGGCGAGGTCTTCAAAGCTCCAGCCGTGACTACAAACAAGGTGATGTTTAAAAGATATAACCACTGGAGTGGCAATAGTCTGACCAATCAGGGTGGATGACGGCCTTGGCAGTGACGTAGGATCATGGAGGACTCTACTTGCCAGGCCTTAAACTTTTAGTTTCTAAATCATGGGGAGTCCAAGGAGGCCTAGCAGCGGGGACAGGCAGCCTGTGGCTGTGGCAGGGGCTCAAGGCTGTGGCGTTTTGTCAATCGGTACAGAAATGCTGTACATTTTAACCCTCATGTGGCTGAACCAGTACCTACTGATTGACCACCAACATGACCGAAGCCCCTTGACTAGGACCTTCCCCCACAAGGGTGTCTTTGAGTCTCTTATAAATTGGACAAGTTGTGGAGAGAAATTATGTGGCTTGTCTTACATTCTGAGGCCACTCTGGGGTAAAACATAAGAGGTGGGACAGTTAGAAATGAACTAACCAAACAATAATGGCTCGTCAGAAATGTCATTCGGATGTGTGGAGTTCCCTTTCCCTCATGTCTGGCTTTGTTCCACTTGCCTGACCTTTGGGCCACTATGGCTTTTTTCTACCTTAGCTTCTTGTGGTTCTTCAAAGGGATTTTAGATATAGGACTGACTTCATCTTTCTGGTACATAGTACACTGGAAACCCCTGCCTAAGTGGGACCTCATTGATCCAGCCGTTCATCTTGTACAGCACCACTTAACTAGAAAGACAGAGGATTGTGAAATCCAGAGCCTGGGGACTGTGATGAGGGGCAGCATGGGACTGTGGATGAGGCTTGTATCCCCAGTAATTAGGCAGAGTCCCATACATAATTGGCAAGCAACAACACACCCACAGCAACTGTTCTGCCAGCCCTTGTTTTACCCTTCTTATTCCAAAGTTTCAATGAACCCAGGGTAGTAAGGTTCTGGAGGAATAAGAGAATTTCAGCAGGAAAGAATAATGCTCCATTAATAACAAACTATAGCAATGAAACCTTCTACTGTTCGTGAAAAGAAGTTTCTGCTCTTTGATTTTCCTGCACAGTGTATAGTGTGAGGGGCCCACCTGCTTGGAGAGGCAAAGAGAACTATAGGAGACGGCATAGCTATAATATTTAAGTTTCAAGATCTGCTTACAGATCTCTTGAGCAGAATCCTGGTCGCTTTTATGTTCCTGCATATTTTCACAGCCAAGACCTCATGCCCAATGTGACACCCCCATCCCTCTCCATCATGCCACCTGGTACCACTTCTCAGCATCATTTTACTTTTCTGAAGAAAAGAAAAACCCTAATCATAGCTTATCCTTTGGATAGGGCCAGGAGAAGAGCGTTAAATGGGGTCTGGGGAATGGGAGGTGTCTTCAAGGCTTGTGGCACCTCATCAGCCACAACAGGATAAAGAGTTAGACCTGGGGACTTACCAAAGAATGTCTGTCTCCTGGAGGCTGTCTGAATGAAGCGGGTTGGTGGCAGGCCCAGCACCTTCAACAAGTAAAATGCAGTTGCTTCACTCTTGTGGAGTCACATGTTCAAAGACCATTAGAGCTGAGTGGGACTTTGGTCAGACTTTGCCTTCTGCAGATAAGGAGCCAGGGATATTGTGATATCAAGTCAGTGGCAGAGCAAGCCCAGCACTGGGTCTTTTGACTCCTAATCCAGGGCTGTTTCAGCATGCTGAGCATCAACACCAGCCCTGTAACTCTAAACAGGCCTCAGCACCAACTAGAGGTAGGCACTCTTAATGGTAGCCAGATCTCATTGTCAGAATGAATAAAGCAGAATACATGCTGACACCCCTGAGCTAAGGAATATCATATTCAGGCTGGGAGCACTGGGAAGGGCAGAAAGGAAGAGGAGATGGAAATTACCAGATGGGCATCAAACCACCTTATGACAAAATACCTACTTGAAAAGAAAAGTGTAGCACCTACTCGTTTACCTGTCCCCTACAGGTTGCAGAGAGATAGAGAAATTACGGGCATCAGTCACCCGGAGCCCTGAGTCCCCTACACTTGTAGCTGGGTTCCTAGCCACCATGCAGACCCTGCCCTTCTGCTCTTCAGCCCCACTGACACTGAGCTCAGGGGGAAGCTGAATCTGGGGAAGTAAGGACTCAACCCAGATCCTATCCTCCTCATCTTCCTTGGCATTGGAAGCAGGAAGAGGTAAAGATGCTTTATTAAATAATCCACCACCATCAACCTTGGAAGCCATCTATGCTGATCCCTTCAGTTTCTAGAAGTCCAGGGCAGGACAGTAAGTTGCCAAAGAGAAAGATCTGGATTAGACTTCAGATTTACTGACTCTCACACCAGTGTTCATTTCAACTTAGCTATCTTTTACAGCGATCGTCCTTACTTAATTTAACTCTTTATTATGAGTTTCAACTATGAGATGAAACTATCTACATTTAATAATTCTCAAGGGTGTGTGTGTGTGTCTCTGACCATCTGTAACTTTGAGACAATCTAGAAAATAGAGATTTGGTATAGATAGGAAGAAAGAAAAAAAGATAGAAGATAGATAGATAGATTGATAGATAATGATCCATTTTTCTTCTCAGTCAAAATATCTTTGTTTACTGAAAAATTTCTGAAATGTGAAATTTTCTGTTTCATAGGGTTATTTTTCTCCTGTTTTATCTAATTTTGCTCCAGAACAAAAGGCCTTGTCCTGACCAATGTGGCTCAGTTGGTTGGGTGTCATCCCGCAAAACTAAAGGTCACTCTCAGTCAGGGCACAGGCTGGGCTTGTGGGTTCAGTACCCAGTCGGGGTGCATGTTGGAGGCAAGCAATGCTCCTCTCTCATATCAATGTTTCTCTCCCTCTCCTCTCCCTCCTTCCCCTCTCTCTAAAACATAAATAAATAAAATATTTTTAAAAAGGGGTCTTTAAATGAAAGAATAATAGGTATAATAGATAATCATATAATGTGTCTCTTTATTGGGAGATATTCTCCCCAGCAAGCTAAGATAATGCGTGACTAATGACTGAACAACACACAGATTTTGATGGGTGTCATGTCACTCTGGTTTTAGATTCTCTGAATATATTTGAAAGACTAGTATAGCATTTTTATTTTTAAATGTCACTTCACAATATACTGCAAATTACATCTTTTGCAATTATTTATGACAAGTAAAAATGTTAGACGTCAACTTAAAAGTGTAAAAGGGGATACACAATTTCAAAAATACTTTTAGGGAACATCTCCAAATCAAAAAGTATGCAGGCCACTGCCCTACTTCGAGTCTGATGCAACCCAGCTTCTGAGAGTGGAAGCCCGCTGTCCTGGGCCCCCCAGCAGAGCAGCCAGGCCCTCCCTCACCTCCATGATGCAGGCCAGCTGCTCCACCTCATTCTCGCCAGGGAACAGAGGGTAGCCCGTGTACAGCTCCGCCAGGATGCAGCCCAGGCTCCACATGTCAATGGCCATATTGTAGGGGTGGCCCAGGATCACCTCTGGGGATCGGTAGAACCGGCTTTGGATGTATGTGTACACTGCACAGAAAAGAAAAAGAAAGCTCACAGAGGAAAACGTTCTCCCCGCGAGAGCATCCTTCTCCAGGATGCCTTCTCAGGTGAGGGTGAACCATCATTACAACTCCCTACACCTTCTCGTTCTAGGGGGTTTAGCAGGGAGCCAACTGAGCAGCACTCAGGAGTCACACCTCATATCTAATCTCATCAAATCCTTACAGCAAACCAATTATTTTTTTTAATTTTTCTTGTATTTTTTCCATTACCATTTAACCTCCTTGTACCTCCCTCCCCGCTGCAATCACTACACTGTTGTCCAGGTTCATGAGTCCTTTTTCTTTTTTGCACCATCCCTCCACCCCCAAGCCTCCCCCCAGTGGCTGTCATCCGGCTCTCCATCTACGAGTTTGTCTCCATTTTACAGCAAACCAATCATTATGGAGGTGTTATTATCTTCACCTTAGCAATAAAGAACTTAACATAGGCATTGTTCTAGGGAAATAAATTTTAGTCGGTTAAGCTTTAAAAAAAGAAACATAAGACTAATATAAAGCTAATTTCCAAACTGTTGGATTAATTTGGGGTAGACATCTTCTGAAAGTATTAAGACTTGGCAAGGGAAGAGTCACATGAGAAATAGAAAAGAAGCATGCAAAAAGCATAATTTAAAAATGTATACTCAATGCATTATGTGTACATGTTGTATAATGTAAAGTATGGAAAAGGAAAGTTCAAGAGAGTCTCAGCAGAGAGGCTGTATGGAAGACGACATGGCAGGGAGCCTAGATTTGACGGGTGAGGAGACTGGGGTCGGAGAAACAGGACGGTTTACTGGTTTCCACATGCTGTTATTAGTGACTCCCCGAGTGGGGCAGGGCGGGGACTCTGTGATCTCTCCTCTGTTGTTTGACTTGGTTCTAGTAATAAATTTGTAATTAAAACAAAAGAAAAGTTTAATAAAAATTACTTTTATGTCTTGCCTACTTCCAAAAAATGGATTTGAAGCATTTTGCAATTAAAATACATGTATACAGGGTAGTTCTAAAAACTGGATCAAGCAGATACTTACATTATGCTTAATATGTGCCAGCCACTATTCCAAATATTTTATACAGATGAACTCCTTTAATCCTTACAACAACCCCATGAAGCAAGCACTATTATTGTCCCCATTTTAAAATCAGAAAACTGAAGCATACAGAGATTAAATAAATTGTCAAGGTCACTCAGCTATAAGCGGCAGAGCTGGGATTTGAACCCAGGCAGTTCAAGTCTAGCATCTACACTCTACACTGTCTCACAGTTAAACAAAAGGGAAAGAGAAATATATGAAGGGGAAAATGACTATCAGAAACCAAGGATAAAACAATTATAAATTTGATTCTGAGCACCCTGCTAGCTACGATGAATGGTAACCGAGAGGTTACGCAGCTTTTCTATCTAGGAAGAATACGCATACAGGTCCTTTGTGAGAGGCATATTGTTTTCTAGCTGGAATTTCTTATGGGATCCATAAGTAAAAGGTAAAGGACACATGTCTTGAAAAGTGGTCCTGTAGACTATTTGAAACAATCCATCCAATAGTCATGTTATCTTTTTATCTTTCTATGCCTTCCATTGGACTGTGAATGACCTGAGGACAGGAAATGTTCTTTGTTCCTGGTACCCAGAACAGTGACTGGCACATAGCAGATATTCAATAAATGTTTGTGGAACGGTACATGTTCTCAACAACAAACTTGATAGAAGAAAGTATAAAGCTCAGAGAGCCTAGGGCTATGAACCCCAAACTTTAGAATGCCTACATGTAGACTCTTGGATACTCTCCCAGGAAAATTAGATTTGTTACTTTGGGGGTGAGCCTCTGGAAGCTAAAATTTTCCAGAGGCCACACATGATTCTGATGCACATCTGGTTAGTTTTGGGATCTAATGCTCTTGGGTAATTCCAAATCCACAGAATATGAGATCTTCAAAGACCCTTGAGGTATTAGAGTCCAATCTTCTCATTTTATGGAGAAGGAATTTTAGGCCCAGAGAAGTGAAGCCCCTAGTGCAAAATCATACAAACAACTATTACAACTGAGCCCAGACTTGAACCCAAGTGGCCTTGTATATGAAGTACTTGTTTCTGCAAGGGAAAGAAATCTCAATAGGGAAATTCAGACAAAGAGACCAGAATGGGGCTTACTTTTCTCGTGCTCATAACAGCTTGATCCAAAGTCAATAACTTTAACAGAGACTTGGCCCTTCTGGTATAACACTATATTTTCCTAAAGAGAAGAAGAAAGACATAAGTCACATTTTAATAGTGTCTCCCTAGGCCCTCTATTGTTCTGAATGTCTGCCATCCACTAGGACTCAGTCTGAAATTCAACTACCTCATGGTGGACCCTTCCCATAGCTTCTCTTAATCTCATTTTCTAACCTCCCTTTAACTTCCCATTTGATCTGTGGTCTGTACCTCTTATTTGGATCCATAATTTTCTGCTTTACAGTATGTATTTTGCATATATTTTGTCCCTTTCCCCATACAGATTACGGGTTTATTTTGATCTCCTTGGCACCTGGTCCTATGCCTTGCTTACATAAGGCCTTAGAACATCACTGACAGAATTTGATGTATCCATTAAGTGCCCAATCAACATGAAGCTATAACAGAAGACTTTTTAAAAAAAAAGGCAATGGTTTGTTTGGAATTTGTGATTCTTATGCTGGATTTGGGGGAAATCAAAACCAGGAGTTCCAGTAGTCATGGATAGAGAGGCAGAGCTCCTGGGCTCCTCTCCCTGAGCCTGAGAGCACGCCGCCTAGGGCTGGAAGATTAAAGTGCCACTTGTGTTTTCAAGGACCTGAGTATCAGAGGAGTTGACTATTATGAATATCAGATGAACTGATTGTTTACTGAGTCCCTTAACATTCTAGGTATGGCATAGCAGGCCTGGCCCCAAACCTCTGGCACCATAAAACTAAGAAAGTACAAATTTAGTCCCTAGTACCTTTTCTAAAGAATATTTTACCAAGTCTTTTAAAAGACTGAATTTCCAGTGTGTCTTTAGCCCAATGGAAAGTCCTTCCCAGTTTATTGGCAGAATTCATTCCTGAGTGGGCATAGATGCATCAGGCATCATAGCTCATTGATACTGACCATTGAGTTCATGAGAACAACTCTGATTCTTGAATCCACGTCAATCAAACCCACTCCCGGTTATATGTCTACTTCCCCACTAGGGAAGTGCACATTCCAATCTACTCAACCTATTTCTCAAGGAAATCTATCACCTCATATTTTGGCTACCAGGTGTCTTGTGAATTTCCTGGGTGAGAATCAGTCCCCTAAGCACAAAGACCACGGTTATTGTGACCCTTTGGAGCTGCAAAGCTAAGAATTAGGAACTGGATATGGAGAATGAGTCAATGTGCCCCCAGCCACCATTTCCTTGTGAGACTCCTCCTCAGCCCAGACAGACATCTCTATCTAGACAATCTTTAATTGTCAAAATATCCCAAATTTACCCAGTGAGTTACAGTTTTTTAAAAAATTAACCAATTCTTGGGTGTGAGGAGAAAGGAATGGGGAGAAGTTAAGGGATATTTAAATATCTGTGGGAGTCAGGTTGATTTGGAATCAGCTCCTGACTCCATATTTTGATACTTTTATATCTTTTCTCTAGGTACCTCTCTATATTGCTCACATTTGCCATCACTAACTCATCTAACAAGCTTTTACCTACCTGTTGCCTACCATTGCTATTGTCAGGTACCATGTTAGGTCCTGAAAATAAAATGTTGAGAGGGCATGCTTCCTGGCATGAGGGAGTCTGAAGTTCATGGAGGATACAAATAAACAAGCAATCAGTGCAGTAACAGAGCTACGTACAGAATACTAGCAGGACATGAGGGAAGGGCACATCCATTTGGAGTAGAAGTAGTAGTCAGAGATTTGTTGTACCCCAGGACCAATTCAGAGCAGAGTGGATACAGTGAGGATTTAATGCAGCAGTGATCCAGCCTCCTGAGTGACACATCTCTGCACACCCTTATGCCTTCCATAGGTAAGCCCCCAGACTTTCCTATTCCTGTCCACCTCAATGACCCCATGTCTTCCTTCATCGTCCCCAAACCATCCCTTAGTCTTTACTGCATCTCATTTGATTTACACAGCCTGATTGTTTGGCTTCCACCCAGGGTCCTGGCCATGATGCTTTCTAGTTACCATGGAGGAATGGAATGGGACAAACAGTTTCTGAGGCTGGAAGCCAGCTCCCCTGGCAGGACAGAGGTTGTACTCACAGGCTTGAGATCACAGTGAATGATTTTCTCTACATAAAGCATTTGCAAGCACTTCAAAACAGAGAGGGTAAATCGCCGAACTACTGACAGACTGAAGCCTTGAAAGCTATTATTCTTCATTAACTCATACAAGTTGATTCTGGGAAAGAGAGAAGGCAATGTGTATCAGTGTAAAAAAGTGTAATGCTGAGTTTAAACCTGCAAACAACACGAGGGTCATCTGATTTCCCTCTGATAGTAGGCAAGCGTCAGACAAGGAAGCAGGGTGTCCTGCTAACTCAATGTTCCCATTGATCCATGGTGACTTTGGGGTGATGTTCAGCTATGCTGGCCTCTCAGATGTCCCCTCATTTTTTATGTGACTAGGTCATTTAATCGCTTTGTTATGCTGTGGGTGTTAAGAGGTTGGGCCACAAACTTCTGAAATATTCATAGTTTTTCAGGCCCTTGGGAGGGATCCAGGAAGCCCACCAGTTATTTAACCCAGAAACCACTTTTTCCCAGACATAAAAAGGCTGCCTAAATGTTCCCAACAGGTAAGGGAACAAGCGTGTGAACAGATGGGGCTGGAGTAACACTGAGACAGCCTACCCTCTCTATACCAAGCCTGATGGCATGGCTCCATCTAGACCTTACACTTGCCAGATTTTCCTAAATTTTCTAGACAAGCAGAAGCCTGAAATATTATATAAAAGCCTGCCATGTTATATGAAATCTGACTTATAAATGTTGGAAATGAACATAAAACATTTTAACAAGAAAAACTTATTAGTAGGCTACCAGCTTAGGACCTCTGTACGCACTGCAGGATGAGGAGAAGAGGGGTAGCACACAGCCCAGAGATCCTCTGCATCGGCCTCTTCCTGGTTTCTCCTAAATCTTCTGTCCCTAACCTTTCTCTGACTCTCCCTGTATTTAGGAAGCCATTCATTCTTGACGGGCACAGTGGAGATTTAAGACTTGGCTCTGGCCTTATCCTGACAAGCTGTGTGACCCTGAGCAATTCTTCAACCTCTCTGGGCTTTGGCTTTTCCCTCCACGCACCTACTGCCCCTGCCTTAGAGAAGCACTTTCAAGTACAATGACATGCTAACTGTCATCGCCAAATTGATTCATTGATTCATGGCCCAAAAAAAGGCAGCCTGGGATGTCCATTTTGTCACAAGGAAAATAATTTTCCTCTGGAAAGTGGATATTTTGTGATCGCCAGAGATGGTGAGGACAGTGACAACTACACTTCTGATTCAAATTTAGCCAGTTCCTAGAATTTCACCACCAGCGATGGTGTCATGAGAACGCCAAGCTGTGAGCTCAGTAAAGCCAATAACACGGGGCTTCTGAGAGCTCATCTCTAATTATTCTCCTTTTCTAAATGCATTCTGGGTTTCTGGTTTTATTTATATTTCATCAGAGACAAAAGTAATCAAATTAGGCTGCCCTTCCAATTAGCACACCCTATCAGCTCCAGGTGCTGCCAATCAATTTTAGTCAGGTTCTGGTCTCTTACCAAAAAATGTGGTCCTGTCCTTATCTGCACAAAATCAAAGCTCTTTCCCCACTTTGAGCAGCCAGCTGCCTGCCCCCCTGGGCTCCAACCTCTGCACCACAGGGTGGTGAAGCCAGTGAGGGGGGAAAGAGTAGCAAAGAAAAGTCCTTTTCAACATATTTCAGTTTTGCTCTTTAGGGCAAAGGCCTTGTCTTGGTTATGTCACCCAGTCCAGCACCCAGCACCTGGTGACACATTCTGTGTGTGCTCACGAGTGACAGGCATGATGGAGGGGCAGGGTGAGATGGGTAGCTTTTGGTCCAGTTTCCTTGCTCTGGGGCTTTCTTCATAACTGAGTAGCCCAGTCTCCTCACTCCTGTGCTTTCTCTATAACTGAGTGGCCATTGTTTCCATTCTAGTCACTAAATGTATACATCCAGAAAAATCTAGTGTTCTGATCTTAAAGTTTCTCTTCTGTCACCATAAGCCACTTTTTAAAAGAAAATGAGTTAAAAAGAAAAAGCAGCTGACCCCAGGAGTTCAAAGGTGATGCAGAGGTGATTGCGGAAGTAGAAAAAGTCCTTCATGTGTACTACATTGTAGGTGTTGTTCTTGTCCTTCCTTCTGAGAGCTTCCAGGATCTTCAGCTCCACCAGGGCCTGGCGGTGAAATCTGTAGTGTTTGAGGAGTGGCAGGGAGGGTGAGGAATGGGAACAGAAGACATGATATCATATCATATAGCAGCAGTAGCCCATTTCCTCAGCCCCTCCCCTTGACCCTAGCAAGGCAGAAAACACTAAACATTACATACCCTTGCCTCCCCTTCACCCCACCATGGAATCCTATAGGTAGAGAAAGAGGAAAAGCTCAGAGGAAAAGTTAGAGCTGGGAAGGGTGGCATGATGGAGGGGCCAGTCATGCAGTCTCTCCTCTACAGCCTATGTTACTATCCACCACACCTCTTCTTGTTCCTGATGATTTTCAAGGCCACCAGCTCATTGTTTTTGTGATCCAAGCACTTGGCCACCTGTCCAAAGGACCCTTTCCCAATCATCTCCAGAACCTCGTAGCGGTAGGCAATGTGGTCATGCAGGACCTGCAGAAGCCAGGCAAAAGCTAAGGTGCAGAGCCATAGGCTCTGAGGCTCCCCTTGATACTGCGATCCTTAGATACCCACTCCCAGCTCATGGCTGACTCCTGGGGGGACCTTTCTGACCTGCACTGGGCACTAGTGTAACCCCCATCCTCATCTCATTGCTACTGCCATGGTTAGGTTGTTGCCTGGATCCCATGTTACCCATGTGGAACCAGGGAAAGTCCCACAGGCTCTATCTGTATCAGGTAATGAAAAGACCATTGGATGGTCTTTGGGAAGAGCAGAAGCTTCAGTTCCAGGTAAGCTCTGTTTCTGATCCCTGACGTGTCTCCATCAGTCAGAGAAGTCTTTGTGTCTGCTCCGCCTCTTCCTAATCAGATCTGGTCCTCCTCTTGACTTTTCCAGATTTAATTCTATCTTGGAGTTAGCAATACAAAACTAAGAACTTTCTCAACTAAAAAGAGAAACATTTCCCAAGAGCTAGAATTATTCCTGTCCCTCCATGTGCTGGAAACTAGGGAGCAACTCTTTAATCAAAGCAACAGGAAATTATCAATTTAAAACATTTTTCTAGGTGGCTTCTGACAAGCCACTTATGCACTCTGAGCTTCAGTGCCTCATCTGTAATTGAAGGTTCCAGATAAGATGATCTCTAAGGCCATCTAGGTATAAGAATCTGTGATTCCTAGTGTCACACTTATAAATTTGGGAGAGTTGAAGGAAAAGTGTTTGTGTACAAGTCCTCAGAATGTATTTGCAATTGTGTGGTGGGGATCTGTTCTCCTACAAGGAATCAAGCCATGAACATGCACAACTTTATATAGAGAGGGAAAGGACAAGGCACAGGTCTTGCACATGTTGGTGCAAAGCTACATGTGCTTCTCTGGCATTTGTACATATCTTCTACATGCCACCAGTTTGGAGGTATCACAATTATTACTCTCACCTCAACTTGGACATTGACTGAAGCTAAGGACAAGGTCATACTCATTTTTGATAGTTTCCTTAATATTTCCAGAGTCTAGTAGATGCCCAAGCATATAATACATTCTCAATAAATAGCTACTCAGTTAACATTTCCTGACAGAATAAATGTAAGAATGCAGTTGTGTTGCTTGTTTGGGAATTTTCTATGAGCATTGTATATTTGTATGCATTGGAATGCAATAAGGATAGAGATTCCAAGCATACAGAAAGCACATGTATCTCTCTCCCCACTACAAAAACATAGTTCTGTAAGACTTGAGATTGAGGAACCGAGTTCCAGTGAATTAACTTAAAGGTACTGCTGACATCCCTGGAGAACTTCTCAGAGATTCTAGGCCCAGATGAAGGGGAGGGGGAGAGGAGGCAAGGGAGAATTTGAGGAATTCTGGCTGAAACAGTGATAAAGTTTTGTTTTTGTTTTTTAAAGATTTTATTTATTTATTTTCAGAGAGAGGAGAAGGGAGGGAGAAAGAACAATGTATGGTTGCCTCTCACATGGCCCTCACTGGGGACCTGGCCTGCAACCCAGGCATGTGCCCCGACTGGGAATCGAACCGGGACCGTCTGGTTCCCAGCCCACGCTCAATCCACTGAGCTACACCAGCTGGGCATGTTTTTATTAAAGATTCTTAACCAAAGACCCATTAAATATTCCCCCACCCCCATTGAAATTTTGTGTCTGTGCAGGGTACATTTTCTAAGATGAGGATTTGTAGCTTTTATCAGATTCCCAAAGGGATCCTTGACCTAAAAACATTGAGAATTAGGGCTCTAGATAGAGGATGTGTGCCAGAAACTCTAAATCCTTGCTTCTCAACATGTGATGTGAGGACCAGAAGCATGGGCTCCACCTGGAAGCTTTTTAGAATGGCAAAAATCAAAGATGGAGGCGTAGGTGGATACACTGTACCTCCTCACACAACCAAAAGAAGGACAACAACAAATTTAAAAACAAAAAACAACCAGACAGAAAATCGAACCATATGGAAGTCTGACAACCAAGGAGTTAAAGAAGAAACATTCATCCAGATCGGTAGGAGGAGCAGAGATGGGCAGCTAGGGCAAGAAGGACACACCATAGGGCGATGGCTGGAACACCTGGGGTGGGCAAGGTAATGACTGGTGGACTGGGCAAGGCGGCAACTGGCAGAGTGGGTGGTCCCACATTTGTGTGCAGATAGACCAACAGGGGAGTGAGACGAACTGCGTAACCCAGGTTTTCTGCTCAGGGAAATAAAACCTCAAAACCTCTGGCTGTAAAATCCTGTAGGGGTTGAGGTGGCGGAAGAAACTCCCAGCCTCACAGGAAAGTTCTTTGGAGAGACCCATGCAGTCCTAGAATGAACACAAACCCACCCACCCAGAATCAACACCAGAAGGGCCCAATTTACTTGTGGGTAGCTGTGGAGGGGACAGCAAGCCAGCAGAGCTGAGTGGGCCACGCTGTTCCCTCTTGGACCCCTCCCCCACATACAGTGCCACAGCACAACAACATGGGTTGCCCCACCCTGGCAAGTAACTGAGGCTCTGCCCCTTACTACTTAATAGGCACACTGAGACAAAAAAAAAAAAAAAAAAAAAAAGGCCCAAATGAAAGAACAGATCAAGGCTCCAGAAAAAATACAACTAAGCAACAAAGAGATAGCCAGCCTATCAGATGTACAGTTCAAAACACTGGTAATCAGGATGCTCACTGAATTCGTTGAGTATGGTCGCAAAACAGAGGAGAAAGTGAAGGCTATGCAAAATGAAATAAAGGAAAATGCACAGGGAACCAACAGTGACAGGAAGGAAACCGGGACTCATATCAATGGTTTGGAGCAGAAGGAAGAAATAAACATTCAACCAGAGCAGAATGAAGAAACAAGAAATCAAAAAAATGAGGAGAAGCTTAGGAACCTCCAGGACATCTTTTAACGTTCCAACATCTGAGTCATAGGGGTGCCAGAAGGAGAAGAGGAAGAGTAAGAAATTGAAAACTTATTTGAACAAATAATGAAGAAGAACTTCCCCAATCTGGCCAAGGAAACAGACCTCCAGGAAGTTCAGGAAGCTCAGAGAGTTCCAAAGAAGTTGGATCCAAAGAAGAACACACCAACGCACATCATAATTACACTACCCAAGGTGAAAGAGAAGGAGAGAATCTTAAAAGCAGTAAGAGAGAAGGAGATGGTTACGTACAAAGGGATTCCCATAATACTATCAGCTTATTTCTCTAAAGAAACTTTACAGGCAAGACATGACTGGAAAGAAGTATTCAAAGTGATGAAAGGCAAGGACCCACATCCAAGGTTACTGTATTCAGCAAAGCTATCATTTAGAATGGAAGGGCAGATAAAGTGCTTCCCAGATAAGATCAAATTAAAGGAACTTAGTCATCATCACCAAGTCATCATCACCAAGCCCTTATATGAAATGTTAAAAGGACTTATCTAAGAAAAAGAAGATAAAAAATATGAACAGTAAAATGACAACAAACTCGGAACTATCAACAGCTGAACCTAAAAACAAACTAAGCAAACAACTAGGACAGGAACAGAATCATGGAAATGGAGATCACATCAGTGGGGAAGGGGAGAGGAGGAATGGGGGAAAAGGTACAGGGAATAAGTAGCATAAATGGTAGTAGAAAATAGACAGGGGGAGGTTAGGAATAGTATATGAAATGGAGAAGCCAAAGAACTTATATGTACAAGCCATGGACATGAATGAGGTGGTGGCAGGGAATGTGGGTGGGAGGGGGTGTGCAGGGTGGAGGGGAATAGAGGGGGGAAAATGGGACAACTGTAGAAGCATAATCAATAAAATATTTTTTTTAAAAACTAAGGCAAAAATCTTAGGCTGCACCCTTGACCTGCTGGATAAGAATTCAAATTCATAAGATTCCCAGATGACTTATGCTGTGTGCATAGTAAAGCTCAAGAAACACAGCCTTAAATGTTATTAAGATAATCTGCCTCTTCTGTGAAGCCATCAAAGACCAATCCTGTCTCCCGAACCTCACCAAATCATGAGGAAATGTCCCGAGGAGGACAGTCCTACCAGGTCACCAACCTAATGGCCAAGCATCACTCATCTGGACAGCCTCTGGGGTGCAATTGCTTCCTGAAGCAAAAGGGACACCTTCCACTGCCCAGATTGCACCTTCAGGCTGGGAAGAGGCCCTGTCCTGGGGAGCCCCAGAGGCACAGACGGAAGAAGAGAAGAAGTAGCCACTGGGATCCATCTTTGGAAAACTGAAGGAAGTTAAGCACCAGGTACTACAGTGGCAAAAGAATTTTTGTTTATTTGTTCAGTCTGTGTGGGAAATGACATTTACTATAAAATAGAAAAAAGGCCCATGTGTGGGCTTGTGTGGAAGAGACCAAAAAAGGGAATGTTGGGGAGACTGCACCTCACTCCATAGTCTGTCTTTTTCCAATAGGTCCAGGGCTGTGCAGAAGAGGCTGCGGGACTTGCCCCAGGGTACTTGTTACCCTAAGTACTCTTGGGGAAAATCATATTCTGTTAGCAGAGTAGTTTGACTATTAATTGCACATTTTCTTATTTATAAACATGGCATTTCTTTGTTTTAGCACCTACTAGAATCCTTCAGGATGCCTAGTCCCAGATACATCAGCATCAAATGCTGTAAAATACCCCACACTTCTTTCCTTTACAGACCTTCTTGTTTCCAAGCCCCCAAACCCTCCAATTTCTGTGACCTACTCTCCCATCACCTTCATATAGGAGCCATGTTCATCATCAAAACTTGTCTTGCTGAATTTCTCAGAAGCGACGTGGAACTTCTTGGCTTCGAGCCCCAGGAACCACAGCTCTGCGTAGCCCAGGATTTCACTTTGTTCATAAGAAGACAGCTGGTTCCTAAAACACCTTAGGGCCTCTGAGTGAAAAACACTGTAGTTGTCAGTTAAGTCGAGGCAGCACAGGACCTGCCCAGGGTGGGGATGATGGCAGCCCTTCCAGTTCGTGAGCCTGTCAGCCCTTGCCTCAGCCGGGGGGCTTACTAAGGACTATGCATCCTGAGTCTCACAGGGTGGAACCATAACACAGAGGAATGTCAAGGTGCTGTATTGATTTGAACAACTCAGGAGGAAAACACAAAGGGTATGGGAGGGAGAATTGAGTCCCCAAAGAGCTGTGCATTGCAGAACAGCTCTTTTCAACCAATTTCAAGGGGTGAAAAATTCAGGGGTAAACTGAGTGTCAACAAGAACATGCAGTTAAGGCAGCCGTTGCCCAAATTAATGTGGGATTGGGCTACAGAAATAGTTTATCCTGAGAGGGTCTGAAAGCTATCATGTCTTCAGGGGCCAAAATAAGGTAAATTCATTTCTGTTACCTGAAGTAACTGTGACTTTCAAGGCCCAGGAGGCATTTCCAGCTGAGCCACCGAGTCCCTCAGACTACAAGGAAGGAATGTGTGCTAGCTCTTCTCCACTCTACCCTGGCCCAATCCCATTATGCATCTGGCGTTTGGTCTGGGGGTGGGTGGGGTGGGATTCAAACTTTAAGACAGATGTAGATAAACTGGAGTGCTGAGAGGAGGGAAACCAGGATTGGGGAGAACCAGGGGAACCATGTTACTTGACAAACTGCTAAAAATTTGGAGGAGGAATAGCCAGGGAGAAATAAAAAGGCTTATGGGGGACAACACCTGTGTATGTCTCCGTATATCCAAAGAGCAGGCACATGTAAACCGAATAAGGCATGTTTTTTGCCCAGAAGAACCAAGGCCTAAGAGATCAGTGAGACCCATCTCAGCCAGCTCTTTAAAGGCAGAACTAGCTGAGAACTACAGTATCTCCTGGTGGGCAGTTCCTGAGATGTTTAAGAGAAGACGGACAACCAATTTCAAAGATGTGAGAGAATAGCTTTGAGCATCAGATAGTGTTGGGACATGGTAGGTGCTCTGCAGAGTTGGGTTTTCCTCCTTTGGACCCTAATAGGTTCTGAATCTGTGAGGAGAATGCTCCTGGCCAAAAACCTATGTGTGATCTTCCAGGCCTGACCAGAGGCCATTACAAAGGCTTTACCTGGCAGGCGCCATGGGAAGCTGCCCTCCCCACACCAGCCTTGGCACAGAGCCAATGCATTGAATTCTGAAGAGTTGCGGTCAAGGACTCAGGTTCCCTAGGTTGGCATGGTCGTATACATACCTATCCAGGAGCCTCCATTCAGAGGCATGTGCAGGTACTTCTGCCAAGATCTCTTTATCAAAAGGAGGGTGGAAAATTCAAGACATTTTCTCCCATTCTGACTCAGTACTCAGTTTTTCCACTCCTAGCCCTTCCCCCTCACCTCAGGAGCCTGGTCAGGCTCCCTAGGCAGTGAGCTAGTCCCTCTAACTGTGCTGAAACCTTTGACCCTGGCCTGGTGCCAGTTCACAGCAGGGGCAGGAGGGTGGGGAAGGAACAGTGAGGAGGAGTCAGTGTTTTGTCCTATGTAGCCCTCTGCTTACACTATCACAGGAAGTCATGAAAGACTTGAAAGACTATTGCTTTCATTTTGGCTTGTTGCCTTAATTGATTTACTCCAACACGTGGCAGCTTAGCCTTCTCCAGCTCAGCTCAGCTCTCCACACCTGACCACCTATAACCACCCACACCATACCCTGCTACTGCCCCAAAGGCATACCTGCCGCTGTCAGAGGCACCTTGTACTTGCTCCGTGGTTTCTCCTTGGACTGGGGATCTTGGGTATTAATGCTCAAAAGGAAAGGCATTCCAGAAGCCTTGTCCTCAGAAGCCAACTTCTGACTGCGAGTTTGAGTCTCCTGTCCAGGGAAAGAATTTGCAATAAAGGGCTCCTTAGTCTTCTCCTGGGTGTCCTAAACCATTTACCTGGTCGAGAACCACCACATCCAGCCAGACTCTACTCCTTCCTCTCCAAGAAGAAATAATAATTATGAGACAGTAGGTTTTCTCAGTCTTTTCCTCAAAGAATGTATCTGACTCATTCTCTGTGAGACCCGCATACATTCCAGTATGCAGCATTTTCAGGAAAAGTATTTTACTGCTGCTTTGAGAAGGTCAGTTCCTGACTAGATGAGATGACTGGCCCAAAGGCACAAGCACTTGAACTTACATGTGTTTAACACCTCTTTAACTTGCCACTTTCTCACATTATCTCATTTGGTACTTATTCAAAAAAAGTAAGTAGCATTGGAGGGGGAAAACCCCATAAAAACATTTTGTATGCTTCTGCCATTTATACTAGACACTGCATTTTTCCTTTCTTCAATGAATCCTCATGACAAGTCTATAGAGAACCCATTTCATAGATAAAAGAAATTCAGTGACTTATTTGCTGAAGTTTACAATCATCATGAAGAATGAGAACAGGACTAAAACCCAACTCTACAGCTGACATTGTGCTTTTCCCACCATCCTGGGCTGAAATCAAGTCTTTCACCTGCCTGCTCAGGGTCACATCCACTGCCCAGCACTCACTTTATACAGCAGAGGTGGTTTTAGCAGGATTTTGTGGCTGATGCATGGGAAATCAACCATGTTTTTCTTCCCCTTGGTATCCACGGAAGGGAGTGAAGTAAGGTTGGTGTTTGTACTCTATAGAAGGAAAAAGTGGAAAAGTTACAGAAGCTTCAGGCAAGAAAATGTCTCAGGGAGTCATTTCTCCCAGCATCTTCCCCACAGCAAGGATGGGCCTGAACCAAATCCAGGCCTGAATTTATTTTTAAAGTCCTTGGAGAAAAAATCAGAGTGGTCAAGCAGATGGCCTCTGGGGTTGAATCCCTGCTCCAGTTATTAGCTGCAGGCCTTAAGCAGATTACACTCTTTATCTAAGCTTCAGTATCTCATCACTGCCAAGGGGACAACCATGGGACCTATCTCATACTTTTTGTGAGGCAAATGAGGCAATGTATGTAGAATATTCCATGAGTATTAGTCATTATCATCACCATTCCAATATCTTACAACCCTAACACGGCAAAATTCTCTCTGTAAATTTGCCTTGATGCAACATAAGCTCCTACTTTCCTTACATTATTCACTTGACCTACTCACTTGGATTCCTCCCCAATCCTGCATTGATTAATTGATTGATTGATTGATTGATTAGCAAAGAGGTAGTCTGGCTATCAATAAACAGCAACAGTTAACATCGCTTGGAGATAAGGCATGGTAGTGTGGATAGAATGTGCTCATTATGTTAGGCCAATTTGACCAAAAATGCCTGTCAAAACTACCCTAGCCACCTACCTGCCCTCATCCTCTCTGAGAGAAAAGACACTAAGCATCACTTCCCACCTTATACAATAATTGGGTCATTCTGACGTTCTTGGTCTTAGAAGGTGGCTTCTCAGCTTGAACCAAAGGTTTCCCAACCTGGATCAGGTGGAAGACAATTGGAAAAGTACTTGATATGATTTCACCTCAAGCCACTCGCATATTTATTTTGCTTCATTACAATAAGCAAGATACACTCGAAGCCAGCTCTCCTGACCTCAAAGCGAGGATGGGCTAAGAGAGACTCAAAGAAGTGCTGGATGAACATGTGAGTGACTGGCTGAGTGGATACCCAGACAAATGACCTTTCTAGCAGTGTTTGTCCTAGATTAACTTGTCCTATGGCTTTCAAACTTATTTTAAAAATCCATATAACCCTTTCTTCAAATAAAATCTTGGCTAGAAGTTTTGGACTTTGGGAGAGATCAAAGCTGAGCTGCTCCTGCTAAAGAGAAGAAAATGCCCATCGTCTTGTCTGGGAATGTTTTTACCCTCCGAGGGGCTTTGATGGCCCCTAGTGGAACCCACTAGAATATAGGCACCCAGCCTGAACACCAGTGACCTGATCCGAAGAGACTTTACATCTAGAAAGAGGTGGAGAGGAGAGATGAAAACAGCAGAGCAGTGTGTCTAAAAGGGCAGTTGAAGGCATGTGGCATAATTGTGTATAGTACAGAGATAACAGTTGTCTAACAGTTATGCATTTATTTTAATGTTCATTTGAAAAACTATATCACATTAAACCTGAATTTTGTGGTTGTTACTATGTAGAATGAACATTTAAGTTAAAAAAAAAAACGATGTGAATACTATGTAGATACAGCAAAAATCATGAAGCTAGCACTGAAATGACTAAAGTTTAGCAAAAACAATCTGCAGCTTGAATCTAGGTTCTGCTCTTTGAAGCAGAACCCAGGGATCTCCTTCTTCCAGCCCTCTCTCAGCAAACTGAATGACATTTATCCAAAGCTGAGACACAGCTGGTGCCAGACCCACCCCCATAAAACTTGGTACGCTGGCCGCATTGATATAGGAACAAGGTACAATACTTCAACATAATATCACCTAGTACAGACAAGCCCTCCACAGAGCTGTAATGATGTGGGCTATTTAGAACAGTCCGTCTTGACCTTGTAGAATAGGGACAGGATCTGATGGAGAGGGGACTGCATACGGCATGGGCCGTGGCCTCAGACCAAACCAATTGCAGTACTAATGTGCACTACATACAGGATTTGGCTGTCTATTGGATGGGCGACTATGCTATCTGAGCAAATACTGCAATGGCAAATCTCAGTGAGTCCCACCTTCTCATCAAATAAGTTAGTGGGGATTAAAATTTAGAAGCATCAAGAATGGCAGGCTGGCATTGAGAATGATTTGGCGATATCGGACAAAAAAAGTGAAAAGTACATTAACAAAACACGGTGGAGAATGAGTGTCAACAAAGAAGGAAGAGATCACTGAATGCAGTGCACAAGAGAATATGGGGGGGTTTCTTGGAAGGGGCATGGCTTGGTCTGGGCAGCATGGCGAGGGGATAGAAAGCATGTTTATTAGGTGAAACAACAGTATCTGGCATACTCTATGGGTCTTCACTGCTCCTGCTGGTTAAACTGGAGGACAGTGTACACTGGACTGTGGAAAGCACTCAAGGCTAAGGTAAGATACATGGTCCTTATCTTATGGGAAATAGCGAACCGCTGCCAATTTACAAGGTTTGCAGTTTCATACACAGAGCAGTATTTCAGAAAGATTCCTCTAGCGACAATGCGGCATAAAATAATGCTCATCGATATGGACTCTGAAGTAGACTCGGGTTTGGAATCCCAGCGCGTTTTCCTCATTTGTAAAAGGGAGAGAGATCTTTGCTCCTTTCTCATGAAACAGGAAAAACCGTGGACTTGATGGAGGATGCACAAGAGGGTGTGGAGCCTAAAATGATGAAAGGAACTGAGAATGTTTAACCTGGAAAAGAATAAAACAAAACTTCTGAGAAGTTAACAATTCTGGTACTGCCAGGCATGTATACTGGGATCAAAAATTAATAAATGGATGGCAGATGGTAGAAACCAGGTTTCTCACTCTTAGTGTGGAAAATTATAGTTAATCAAGGTCAGCATCAACATTACCATGAGATGATGAATTAGAGTTGGAGACATCAGCAAGAACTCATGTTTAACTTAATGTAGATGGCTACATACAGAAAGAATTACAGCTATATAAGGGCTGGCCCTCGAGTGCGGGTGTGTGCACACACAGATGTCTTTGCTTTGTCTGCTGAAAGGCCATAAAGGAAGTAATACCCTAGTAGAAAGAAGCACACCTAGCACTCAGATCTTGGTTTCTGATTCCATTCTCCAACAAGAGGAACAAAGGCTCCTTGGACAGATCATTGATCCTAGGACTGGGGCCAGAAGTGCACCAGATGAGTCTGGAGCCTCCTGTAGTGACAGCAAGTAATGAAGTGCTCAACAAAACCCCACAAAACCCTAAAGCCCGACATTGATGAGAGTGTGTCAGAAAGGCACATGAGCTCCCGAGGGCCAAAGCTGGAACAATTTTAGCACCAAAATAATGTAATATTGGCTTCTAACTCAAAGTATAAAATAAATATTCATGAGTCCATACTGACGTAAATAAATGCCGTAATAAAGATACACACAGGGGAGCCCTGGCTGGAGTAGCTCAGTGGATTGAGCACGGGCTGGGAACCAGAGGGTCCCGGTTCGATTCCCAGTCAGGGCACATGCCTAGGTTGCGGGCCAGGTTCCCGTGAGGGCCATGTGGGAGGCAGCCATACATTACTGTTTCTCTCCCTCTCTGTCTCCCTCTCCTCCCCTCTCTCTAAAATGAAATAAAAATAAAATCTTTAAAAAAAAAAGATATACACAGGGGAGAAGAGACACATCTCCCATGCAGAAGACCTCCTAATAAATTTATGTAGACATAAATTATGTAGACACTGGAGGAGGAGCACGTCCCCCATTCCTTAAGCACCGGCTGCGCCTGTCGACTGGTTTCCAGCAAGCACAGCACGGAAAGGGAAAACCCACACAAACACTGCCTCAGCCAGGTGATCCAGGTCAGCATTAGCAGTCACACATCAGGTTGACAGTATGTATCACCGATAGAATTTGATGAAAATAGGACTTCACCTCAGTGGTCTTCCTCCCAAAACCTAGAACTCTAATCTTATTAAGAGAAAAACAAATTTCCCACTCCCTCAAAAGCATCCTACAATATACCTGACTAATATTCCTCAAAACTGTCAGGTCATTAAAAAAAAAAAAGGTGGGGTGGGAGAAGCCCGAGAAACTGTTGGCGCCAAGAGGGAGAAGCTTAAGGGGACATGAGAACTAAATGTGAAGTGGTATCTTAGATGGAACCCTGGGACGGACAGAGGACACTAGGTTAAAGGAAGGAAATCTGCCCGAAGTAGGGAGTCTCCTTAATACTAACGTATCAGTATTTGCCCACTGACTGTAACTAATGCACCACACAAATGTCTGTTAATGAGAGGGGAAACTGGTGCAGGGCATGGAGTGGGATATGGGGATTCTGTACTACCTTCTGATGACACGTGACAAACTTGGTCCATGGGGTCCCAAGGCCAGGATCAGGTCAAGTGTGGAATTTATAAGATGGCGGCTTCCAGTTGAACAGAAAGAAGGGTTTTCTTAAGTTTAGAGCTGTCTGAGAACGAACAGGAGCCCTTGTGTGGCAGTGAGTTCTCTGGCACTGGAAGGGCCAGAGTCCACCTAATGAGCACCTGTGAGGCACGTGAACAGAATCGAGGGCTGAACAAGATGTAATCTCCAAAATCGATGTCTGTAAGAGCCATTCAAGTGACCCTGGGAGTGTGTCTTGAATGTGACCTTCATCCTCTTGTGGACCCAAGGTTGAGAACCATTGTATGGAACAGGGCTCCCCAACCTTTGTCACATCATGCCACACATATTATAAAAAATTATAGTTGTACGAGAAAGCTCACAGCCAGGTGCTACTGGCCTAGGGTTCCAGCAGCCCAGCCCTGACCAGGCCACCTTGAGAGCTGGTAGTCTCTGCATCTCTGCACACCCACACCCCATGCACAGATATGGCAGTATGTTGCACAAGTTTATGAACTTGCTTAGCTGTTTGTTGTCATAAACATCTTCCTCAAGAGACACGCAACACCCTATAACAAGATTTCATTCTATGGTAACATCCCCAGGAGGCAGGAAGAAGGTGTGAGCTCCTGATTTCATGGTGGTAAAACAGGATTTTTCCTTTAAGACAATGAGTTTCATGCTACTGTTCTGAGATTCCCTCACTGACCTCTGAGCCGATACAGCATGAATCTCTTTCAGAGTTTTGGGCTCTGTATCTGAATTTGAACTCCTCAGTGTAAAAGGGAGTCTGTTCACAGGGTACCTCTAACAGGACGTGACTCCTGTTCTGCCTAAGGCCTGAGCATTGGACTGTGGCTGGAGGAAGCCTCTGGAGGGAGTGGGAGCTGAAAAGGCAAGGCATCAGAGGGGTCATGGTGACTTTTAGGATGACTTTTGTGTTCATTACAGCTCTGAATGAACACAGCGCCCACCCCCCCTCCCACCCCACACCCCCCCAGCCAGGAGTCAATGGTGAAGCTCCTTTATTTTCCACACTTTCTGTGTGAACATGTGGTGCTTATAATTTTAAAGTACCATTATTTAAAAACAAAAAATATTGCATCAGAGAACTCTAAATGGTTCCTTGCAGTGTGAGGGTGGGGCGGGGGTGTGGAAGACAGTAATAACAGCGGGGAGCACGCTGTCCCTGAGAGCCCGGCTCAGAGAGAATTAGACTTGAGAAGAGGCTGTCAAGTGACCTGGACTCAGAGCCTGGGAGCTGGGATACCACATGGGCGGGGCCAGGTGGGGGCGGGATCAAAAGAAGAGAGGGAGACCCCTGAGTTCACAAGCAGGCTCCGGTTGCTCGTATTCTCCCACACCTAGGCCCACATTCACACGTCGACTTCCCCGGGGGTCTCCGGCTGTGCTTGTCACGCAGGGTGATAGACTGGAGGGTCTGGGCACCGCACCTACGTGCACCAGGCGAGCTGATCACAGGCCTCCAGCCTCCTGTCCCCATCCCGGGCCCCTCCTCCACCTCTCTTGTGCCTTTCACACTTCTTTTGTTTTGTTTTTTCAGGAATAAAAGAGAGAGAGAGGCAAATTCCATCTCACTGTGTTGCAAAAGCCAGTTCACCTTTCTCAAATAGAAGCTGAGTTCAGCTTAAAAGCCGATTCAGAAGAATACAAGAAAGCTGAATCCCAGCTACTCCGCCCCCCACCCCCGACACACACCTACATCCCTGGCATTCGTGCAAAACAGCTGCAAAGTTGCCGAACTATTTTAGCTCCTAGTTCCCGTGACTCAAGGATTCTTTCAGGAATACCTCCTTCCTGCCTCCCCAGCCAGGAGCGTACCAGGGAGCTGGGTTGGGCCTCGGAGCTGCATTCATTCTTAACCACATTTACTAAGCACATCTATGTGCCAGCAGGCAGGGTGCTAGCGTGATCACGTGGTCCAGTGGTTTTCAAACTTGCCTGAAGAGCTTTTATAATACGAAATCTCAGACCTGACACTATAGACTCTTTAGTGGTGGAATCCAGAAACCTTTATTTTTTAAAAAGCTTCCTGAGTGAGTTCTGTGCAACCAAATTTGGGCAACACAATCTAATGCAGTTCCCTTTTGGAATTAATCTCTCCCACCTCTGAACTTGCTTTTTGCTTATGCCATTGACATTGATGTGTTCATCCTAATTTTTTATGAATTCTTATCTCCCCACAATGAGATTCTATGGCACCAATTATTAGGCCCTCCACAATATGCCAGCCCCCCAGAGCGGTCCATCTGGCTGGTTCAGCCAGGGGGCCCCACAGGGCCCAGCCTGTGTCAATCTCCATGCCGTTATCAAGAGCCCAGCCTGAGCTGGACCCACCTCTAGAGTCAATCCTCGATTTGCTGATGTCTCAGGATGGGGACAGGGTCTTCATTTAGGATCACCTCTTTTGCTGGGGTAGCAGGATAGGCTGCAGGCCGCTTGTCATGAAGGCTGCCTGTTTGTATGAGGTCACAGGGAAGTGTCTTTACTGAGAATCTAGGTTCATCCACACAAGCTGGCTGCAGTAAGTGGGACCTCTCACTAGCAGTAGTGAGAGTGAGAATGTTTTTACAAACTTGCAAGTTGTCACTTATCGTTTCTTACCATGAGTAGTATGATTGTGTGAGAAAGAAGCTACCCCTTCAAGACTCTTGGGCCTCAGTATACCTAGTTCACATACCTATTGCAATGGTCTCCTGCCCCTCTCCCATTCCCTCCTGCAGTGCCTAAGTGACCTCAGAAATTAACATGAACATTTGATCTTGTTACTTAAATCTCCCCAGTGATGTCCCTGGGGCATAGAAGTCCAGGCCTACAAAACCTTCCCAGCGTCATCCCTTGGTATGGCCTGGCCCTGCCCTTTTAGCCCCAGCAGTTATGAATGACGTGCAGTTTTCAAACACCATGCTATTTCCCACCTCAGCACTTTTACTCCTGCTCTGTTTCATGGAATGTTCTGTCGTCCACCCCATCAGGACTTCTTCCATTCCAAGCCCTTGTCATCCACCTGGTGAATTTGCCCACATTCCAGCTCCAGCCTCTGTCACCATTCCTCTTGCATTTGTAACCCTCTGCCCCCCCATGCTTTGTACTAGCTCCGATCACAGTACCCGCAAAAGTTGGTTGTATGAGGTGTTTTACATCTATCTTCCTCTGCCAGACTAAAGACTCTTTCATAAGAGATCCAAGTCTCATCTCAGAATCCCAAAGCCTAACGTGGTATCTCACACACAACAGACACTTAAATATTAGCCAAAGGAAGGAAGGAAAGGAGAGAGACTGAGGCAGCAGGAAACCCTAACACTTGTCTTCAAAGATTTGAGATGAGCTTCGACGCCAGCATCCCCACGGTTGGTAAGCCTTTCCCAGTGTGGCCACATTCCCACTCCATGTGGCTTCCACGCCCACCAGGGACCAGTGCTCTCCTGCTCCCTGGCACTTCTAATCAGCTAATTCACGCAAACCCTATCAGACAGGAGCCCATCCCCATGTGTCTCACTGACAAGTCACTTCTATGTCAGAATGGAAGAAGGAGGCACATAGAAAATTGAAATATCCAGACCCATGTACTACATCACTGTCCTCTCCCGGTGCCACTCCACTTCCCCTGCCTTACTTTGCACTCTAATCATGCCAAGCCCCCACCCTCAACATGCTCAGTTTATCCACAGGCCAGTCAAAGGGAGTACATTTCCTGCTGGGAGCTGAAGGATATGGCTGGTCCCTATGTAGGGTTAGTTAGAGCAGGGCCTCGAGACACACAGCCTCAGCTTATTACCTTGGATGGAACCGTGGATGATCTCATTCGTAAAGGTCATGGGAGAAAGCAACTGGGCTCTCAGCAGGCATCAGAACCACTGGTCCCCTGCCCCTAGGCCACTCAGCCTTTTCAGAAAGGCACACCTCCACCAAACTACCCCACCTCAATCCTACCTTACAGGTTAGTTTTTTATTTTTCTCAGCTGGCTCCTCCTTGTCTCTTCCTCCTTCCTGTTAAAAAAGAGAAAGAAAAAAAAAATCCCCAAATGCCCGGTCAAGGTTGGATGGGCAGACAAAGCTCAAGTTCTGTGATATCAAATCACAGTTTCGTACTTGCATGCTCCATAATCCCTTCTCAGAGGCCAGAATAACAAAGAATTTAAAACAAAGCCATTAATGCAGAGAGTGTGATAATGAGAGAGAAGAGAAACGCTTGGGGATTCTCCAAAGAACACAGCACACTCACAGTTGGGCCAGCAGAGCACCGCAGAGAGCTAGGAGAAAGTGGGAGGTGCCCCGGCTCCTCACATCCCTAAGCTACTATGGCTGCACAGACCTTAGGCAAATCACAACTTCTCTCCCTCTGCCTCTTCTAGCTAAGATTCTGCCCTTAAAGCCCCTTTACCACATGTGAGAAAGCCCAGGATGCCTAGTCAGAGGGGAGTGTCCTTCTGGTTACACCCAAAGCCAAGTCTGGCCCCTGGAGACCCATTAGTGAAGTGAATGTGACCAGGCACTTGGGAGGACTGAGTTTTCATCTTGCTGATGCATGTCCTCCCTGAGGGCCTGCCCACCAGGCTAGGCCCCAGGCAATGGTGGAAGACGACGACCCTGGCTACGCTTAGGGCTTGAGGGAAGGGCAAGAACATAAGCCTGTAAGTCCAGATGCTTGGAATCGCTTTCTAATGCACGCAGTGAGCGGCGTTAGGGGAAATACTTCCCATTCTGGACCTCTGGACACGAAAATCATGGTTCTGGAAGCCACCTTATGGAACCTGTAGTCAAATGCTTTCATTTGCAGATAGAGAAAGAAAAGCTAAGAAGGTATCCAAGTGACCTGTGCAAGAGAATGCAGCAGTAGCGAACCTGAGACTAGAATCTATGCCCCCTAGCGGGCATAGCAGGCATAGCAGACCCTTCGACTGCATCATGCTGCATCAGATGACCTCCTGTAACCTCTTTTACCTTCTGCCCTAAAAAACTAGATGTGAAAGGATTATAAAGCACTTCCCCTCTAACGGTCTCTAATTAAAAATAAGATATGCTTTTATTTGATGTTAACAATAGAAACAGTCAGAAAGCAAGCATTTATTCTAAGTTATTTATATAAATTAGACACTAAATTCCCTATAATATAAAGTGAATTTATGCATAATGTAAGAGGATTATAGTAGATGATCTCTAAGGTTGTATTCCCACTGATTTAGATTTATTGACACCATATATGTGTCCTGTGTGCTAGCTTCATACTAAGCATGAAAAGCAAGTTACAGAAGAAAACTGAACAATATGATTCCACATATATAAAAAAATAACAACATGCAAAATTAGCCCTGGCTGGTGTGGCTCAGTGGATTGAGCACTGGCCTGCGAAACAAAGGGGTGCCGGTTCAATTCCCAGTCAGGGCACATGCCTGGGTTGTGGGCCACGTCCCCAGTTAGGGGCATGTGAGAGGGAAACACACATTGATGTTTCTCTCCTTCTCTTTCTCTCTTCCTTCTCCTCTGTCTAAAAATAAATAAATAATATATTTTTAAAAATACGCAAAATTAAACAATATGTAGTTTAGGAGATACAGAAACATATAAAGAAAAGCAATGGAATAATGGATGTAGAATTTGGACTTCCAGTCAAGATGGTAGCATAGGCAGAAGTGGCTCCCCTCTTCACACAACCATATCAAAATTAGACGTAAAGCTCAAGACAGCCAGTATCTCAGAAGGGTCAGTGAACAGGGTGAGATAAGATGGGACAGACACCCAGAGTACTTCTTTCTTAAGCTCTGTGTTGGATACACACAAGCATGTTATTATTCTTTATACCTTAAACGTACACTTAGTATTCTTTTACATATACCCAACATTTAATAATGAAAAACAATTTTTAAAAAGCATTAGTGAATTACAAAATAAAATCAGAATCCTGATTTCAGCTTTTATTAGCAGAATGAGGTAACTTGCTCACTCTCTTAGGGTCTCAATGTCCTCCTCTGTAAAATGGGGGTGATGACCACCTTAATATTGTTGAAAGAAGCAAATGTAAAAAGCTGAACACATATGGGGGTAGGGATTGTATTTCTAACATCTCCTCATCCCCACTTCCAATGTCAAACAGCTAGGCTTTGTTTGTCATGACCTGAGGAAGCTTTCAAAGAAAGTTATCCATTCTCTCTGATTAGTTCTAGTACTCAGAGGTGCTCCCCAATGCCAGCTTCCTCCTCACCCTAGTCACAGTGATTGAAGGTAAACTCAAGTCTTTGTTCTCCTCTCTCTCCAAACTGAAAGCACCAATGGAAATGCAGAACAAACAAACCAGTACTTACTATGTAGATCTCAGAGGGAAGAGTGGGGCCCTAGGAGAAAATGGGGAAAAGTGTGTAAGTGGTCTCCTTCAGAACCCCAAATGTACCCCCCCAAATAGATATTATATTGCATTATACAGGGTGGGGCAAAAGTAGATTTATACTTGTAAGTATGCAAAAGAGTTTATTCTTGTATTATTCATTATTATATTATTTTCAATATGAACAACTGTAAACCTCCTTTGCTCCACCCTATATGCCCACTTTTTACTGAGCCACCAATTCTAGATTGACTGCTTGTGATTAGAGTTTAAATGTTTTAATTCTTAGTTCTGTGAGCATTATAAGTTCTTCTAGTCTGAGCCTTCCATTTGCATCTAAAAGGTGAATTCATTATTATAATTAATAGTGTGTCACAGTAAAAACCTAAACAAAACTGGCAATTGGATTCTCTGTTTTTTGTTCTCTCTTCAGTTATAACTGTGAATTTGTCTCCTTTGCAAAACCAAATAGACAGATTGCTTGTTTGCTTGTTTGTTTGTTTATTTGTTTTTCCAATTGATTAATGATGAGATACAGAAATGAGACTGAGTGAGTAGCTCTCAGATACCCTCTTCTACTGTGGGAGACTCATTAATAAGCCTGTCATCTATAGGAACCCCCTTTTCTGTTAGAGGGAGAGAAGCTGGGAAGATAAAAGCAGCCACTATATATTGGGCTTTCAACATCTGCCAGGCAGCAAGCCCATGTTCTCTTATTTCATTTAATCAGAAGATGTAGGGATCAGTATTCCAGTTTCACAACCAGCAAATATAAGACTTAACAATCTAACCAAGGTCTCATAGTTGATGTTTAAGTAGACACGTGTCCCCATGTGATAGAAACTTTTTAAAGTGAGTCCATGATCCCCTAGAAATTCTGATTTCAGTGGTCTTTAAAACCTCCCCCAGGTGATTGTAAATATATACTATACAACCAAGACTAGGGACCACTGGTTAAGTTAAATCTCAACTCTAGACCACTGAGGAAAATGAGGGCTGGCCATTGCTATTCTTGGCATGCAAATGCACCACCTGGTCTTTCTACAGAGAATCCCGATTTTAAGCTGCCTGAGAGGTTTTGTTTGGGGTTTTTGTGAGGTTTTGGCTCTGTTTTGTTCTCCACTGTACCCTCAGCACCAGGACAATGCCTGAAACGAGCGGGCACTCAAGGTCTGGCTATTACGGAGCTTCCGTCTGAGAGCAACGATCCATGAAAATACGCTGTGAGCTGCGTGTGTAATATAAACTTTTTCAGTAGCCACATTAATAAAGCAAGAAGAAACCGGTGAGGTTAATTTTAATATTATATTGTATTTAACGCGTTATATTCAGAGCAATATAGGAAACATGTAATCAATATACAATGATTTTTTTAAAATATTGAGGTATTAACATACTATAAAATTCACCAAGTTACCAAAAAATTATCAATCAAATTTTTACATTCATTTTTTTCACAGCAAGTATTTGAAATGTGGTGTGTTTTTTTGTTGTTGTTGTTTTGTTTTTTAAAGATTTTATTTATTTATTTTCAGAGAAAGGAGAAGGGAGGGAGAAAGAGCAATCTATGGTTGCCTCTCACATGGTCCTCATTGGGGACCTGGCCCGCAACCCAGGCATGTGCCCCGACTGGGAATCGAACCGGGACCCTCTGGTTCCCAGCCCGCACTCAATCCACTGAGCTACACCCAGCCGGGCCATGAAATGTGGTGGGGTTTTTTTTTTTGTTTTTATTTTTGTTTTAATTATTATTGTTTTATTTCTTGATTTTAGAGGGAGAGGAAGGGAGAGAGAAAAACAAGCACCCACTGCTCCATTCCTCTGTGCGCCCGCTGGTCAGCTCCCACCTGCGCTCCAACCGGGGAGCGAGCCCACAGCCCGGGCGCAGCGGCAGGGCAGTCTCACCGACTGCACTGCCCAGCCAGGGCAGGACGTAGCGCGTATTTTTCACTCACAGCACACCTTCACACTTCCGTCTGGGCTAGCTTCGCGTCAGGGGCTCCCTAGCCTCACGTGGCCAGTAGCTGCAGTATTGAACGAACAGTGCAGTTCTCGAGGGTGGGGACAATACACACGTAAGCAAACAAATAATACAATTAGAAAGGGCGGCGAGGGAATGCCTGTGTAAGGAGCTGGTATTCAGCAACTGAATGATTTACAGGATAGAAGGAAAATAACACGAGTACCTAAACGTCCAGTGCTGGAAATAGAAATCTTATTTTTTATTTTTTTAGAAAATGTATTTTAAGCGCATTTTCAGATATACTGTGTAGCAGTTACTCATTGGTTGTCAGGGAAATTGTAAGGGAACATTCTACGTTAACAGGGCTTTCTCCCCCAGGCCTCTCCCGGGTTCTTCCCTTGGGATGGCCGAACTGAGACTCTGCAGCTCTACTAGCTCCTCCAGCCCCAGAACGGCCGGCTGTGAGGCAACAGTTTTCTCTGAATAGAGTTGCAGAAGAGCCCAAAATCCTCCAACTTCTAGCTGAGATAACTGAGCTTAGAAGAGGATATGTTCCCTCAACTTCAACACAAGAGCATTTTCCAGAAGGGCAGGGAGCCCCTGTGTGACTGAGGGCCTCTGTGCGAGTCTTGTGGTCCTCGGCAGCTAGGCGAGGATGGGGACTCTCATAGACATCAGACACAAAGGACTGCGGTAGATGGATCTTTAGTATCTTACAGTGTTTCAGACAAGTGGGTGGGAGTAGTTTTAAAAGAATACTATGCCCTGGCTGGTGTGGCTCAGTGGATTGAGCGCAGGTTGGGAACCAAAGGGTCCCGGTTCGATTCCCAGTCGGGGCACATGCCTGGGTTGCGGGCCAGGTCCCCATGATGGCCATGTGAGAGGCAACCATTGCTGTTTCTCTCCCTCTCTGTCTCCCTCCCTTCCCCTCTCTCTAAAAATAAATAAAATCTTTAAAAAAAAATAAAAGAATACTATATTACTGTATGCTGTACATATTATTCTATTAATATAACTGTGTTACTATGACACATATTAGTAATCATATTATTACTTAATACTATATTAAAACCTGTTGTCTTAAAGCCAAGTGAAATCAGTTAATAAAAATCACATTTTAAAAATTCCCTTAGAGGGTCCCGGTTCGATTCCCAGTCGGGGCACATGCCTGGGTTGCGGGCCAGGTCCCCAGTGAGGACCATGTGAGAGGCAACCATACATTGCTCTTTCTCCCTCCTTTCTCCTCTCTCTGTAAATAAATAAATAAAATCTTAAAAAATAAAAATAAAAAAAAAAATAAAAAAAAAAATTCCCTTAGCTGAGCTACTACCAAGAATCATATAGAACACAGGTGGCAAACACAAGGCCCATTGGCGAATCTGGCCCTCCACCTTGTTTTATCCGGCCCGGCACCTTGTTTCTACCCAGTGACAGTGCCGAGCTCCTTGCCCCTAGCTAAGGAGTAGTTACACTTACACAGTCCTAAAATTACATTCGGCCCTTTGAAGGCAACTGTGAGGCTGATGTGGCCCCCCCATGAAAATGAGTTTGACACCCCTCATATAGAAAATACTTAAATATTTAATTATTATTACAAATACATTTACAACATATTAAATGACATGAAGTAAATTATTATTAAGTTATTTAAATATCTAAAATAATATTTTCAACAGTTGTTTGGGGCAGTTGATATGCCAAGATCCATAGATCTCTCATCGTTAGTGATTTTTAGGTTAAGGAATTAAAATTCATTCTTTTCATCCTCCAGTTAATGTAACTACCCACTGAAACTTCAGCTTTTATATTCTGGGGACAGTTATCACCTTGTTTGCATCTCCTCACTTAAAAGCCTATTCAATTCAATGTATGAGAGAGAAGTCCACTAGGAAAAAACAAACAGATGGTGAAAGACAGTTATTTAGGGCCCATCAGAATAATTACCAATGTAAAGACAATAGTTATTAGCTTAAATAATATTTTTAATGATATTGTCAATTTGCCAACAGTTATAAAATACAACATAAATGAATTTATCTTTGGTATGATTTTAAATTTTATTTTTGACAATTGGTGTCACTGTAACTGCAGCAGAATTTGCTTTTCTTAATATCAATATCAATATATTAAGGAATTGTATATGGCAACATTTCACAGAATTGACATCACTCAGCAAAGATGCATGGGATAGAGTGGGTAGGAATACGGGTTTGCCTCGTACACTGTTGGTGGGAATGTACGTGGTGCAGCCGCTGCGGAAAACAGTATGACAGCTCCTCAAAAATTAGGCATAGAGCTACCACATGATCTAGCAAGACCTCCTCTGAGTATTTACCCAAAAATATGAAAACACTTATTTGAAAACATACATATAGCCCTATGTTCATTGCAGCATTATTTACAATTGCCAAGACATGGAAAACATCGTAAGTGTCTGTGGACTGATGACTGGCTACAGATGTGGTACAGATATACAATGGAATATTACTCAGCCAGAAAAAGATGAGATACTGACATTTGCAACAATGGGAATAAAGCCTGGGATTAATATGCTAAAGGAAATAAGGTAGAGAGTAAAGGACAAGAACCATATGATTTCACTCATATGTGGAATACGAAACAAAAAGTAACATACGAACTAACAAAACAAACCAGAATAAACTCATAGATACAACAGAATAGGGGTTACCTGAGGGGAAAAGGGGTAAAGGGGAGCAAAGTGGAAAAGGGGGCCAAACATATAATAACAGAAGGAAAATAGACTTCAGACGGTGAGCATGCTATAGAGTACACAGATGTCAAATTATCATCTTACACACCTGAAAATTACGTAATGTTATTAACCAATGTCACTCCAAAAATGTAATAGAAACTAACAAAACGTAAGTATGACTAAAGAAAAAAGATGGTGCGTTTGAATTCTCTCCTCCGTTCACTGGTTTATGGCCGTGACTAGTGAGCTCCGGAGGAAGCTCAGTTTCCCCGTCTGAAAAATGCTGGGGCACAGCAGTCGCCACTGGGTCCCGGTCTTTGCGATGGTAACGTTCTCTTGTCCAAATGAAATTCCAGGATCCTTACCTTCACAAAAGTGAGAGTGTTTTGCTTCTTTTTTGTTTTCAATATCGGGAGGGATGTGACACTGCATTTCTTTGGCTTTTTAGCATCCATTCTAGTCCTGCAGGAGGGAGAGTACAAAATAAATTGGCAGTAGGAGCAAAATAGAAGCAATGGCCTCCACACCCAGGGCTGCAAAGAGCACAGGGCAGGCTTGGAGGGAAACGGTGGCAGGCCTAAAAGCAGTGGCTGCGTGTCTGCTGTTCCTCTTATTTTCCTTCTGGGGGCACCTTGGCATCAGTCCTCAGGTGCCCAGGGAAGAGGGGGACAGGAGCCAAGGCAGGAAGATGACCTAACGAGGTGGTGAGCAATTTAGGACAGCAAGCGAAAAGGCTCATTTCCCCTAGTTAACTGCAACGTAAACCATTCTCTTGCCACAAATACTTTTGCCCTAAAATACAGATATATTTAGTGGTTACTTAGTAGTTTAATGCCTATAGAAAAAGGAAAGGGAAACAATTGGTAGAAACGCTGTCCCTGGATCTCATTTGGCCATTTTTGTACCTTCTTCATTCATTCAGAGCACAGCTCTATAAATAACTCACTGCAAGATGAAAAAGTTACTCGCCTAAGTGTATGGAATCTAGTTAAAATGACGGCTCACATAAGAGGAAGGTAGAGTCTTAGAGGGCTCTCAGGCCACTGGCATACTCCTGCTACGTTCGCAGGCCCTGCGGAAACTCCGCTCTCGTGGAAGCCCCTGTTCAGCCCCGGACACTAGGCAGACCCAAGGGAATTATGGACACACGAATAGGGACAGAGCAGGAGCCAGGGCAAACACTATCACAGCTTCTGCAAACCACTCCGTTGGTAGATGCTTGAAGGCACTATAACAAACAGCGGCAGCACCACAACTTCAAAGTTATTCAGAGGATGGAAGACGAGTCGCAACAACGTTGCTGCACGATGATGAAAACTCAACCACTTGTCAATACAGGAGAAATCTAAAATGATGGCACATATGTATTGTGAATACAGTCATTTCTTTAAACACGAGGTAAATCTTTATGTATGTTCATAGTATATTGAATACAAAGAGGAAAATATGTAGAATGATTCAATATTTACTTAAGAAGAAACAAGACGTTTGCATGTCTTTATCAGGCATATTGAAGGATCTAGAAAAAAATAAACTGTAAAAAGTTTAGTGAGGAGTAGGGCTGGGGAGGTGAGTGGAAACATTAATTTTAAAACACACACACACAATAATATGAAAAATTCTACCCAAAGGCAAACAACAGTAATAGCTGCTTCTCTGCAAATGATCGTTTTTTACTTCTGCCCTTCCTTCCTTCCTTCCTTTTTTCCTCCCTTCCTCCCTCCCTCCTTTCCTTCCTTCCTTCCTACAAATACTTGCTGAGAAATTCCTCCAATGAAGCTGACATGGCCTCTGCCCTTGGGTACTCTTTATCTAGGAGGGGAGACGCATGGAGACAGGCCATCAGAGTGCACACGGTCACCGCAGTAACAGAGGTCTGGGCAAAGAGCTAACGGGTGTACCTCAGGGCGTGGCTAACTCTGTCGGGAGAACTGAGGAAGCTTTCACACCTGAGGAGAGTGGAACTCTCCTTGAAGAATAAACAGGACAGGCACAGAGTCATGGGCAGATGGATGAGACTGGACAAAGCACAGAAGTATAAAAGGACATTGCCTTTTCCAGGAATTAGGAGTGCAGTCGCTGGACACTGCTGGTGGAGGGGCAGAGAAGGGGCTGGATTAGAGTCACACAGTCCCTGTAGGGCACTGGGGCCTATGTGGCTATCCTAAGAGTTACAAGGCCAAATCTGTATTAAAAAATTCTTTTTTATCCTCACCCCAGCACATTTTTGTCATCGCTTTTGGGGGATAGGGAACTGAGAGAGAGAGAGAGTAACATTGATTCACTGCCCTCTTGTAGGTGCCCCAACCAGGGATCGAACCTGCAATGCGGGCACATGCCCTGACCAGGAACGAAACCGGCAACCTTTTGTTCTATGAGACAACGCTCCAACAAACTGAGCCACAGTGGTCATGGCCCAGATTTGTATTTTAGGACCATCTCTCTGGAAATCCCATGGAGCATGGTTTGGAGGAACTCAGGTAGGAAGCTCAGGCAAGAGATGATGAGGGCCTCCACCAGGGCAATGGCAGTGAGGACAGAGTGGAAGAATGGACCTGGGAGTAATTCTGGAGACAGAACTAGTAGAATTTTGGCTATCAATTCAGCATGGGATTTGTAAACTCCAAACGCTGGGAAAGAATGGATATAATTTTTCCCGCCAAGGCTCTGTGTCAAATGCTCCCTCCCTCTACTTCACAGGGAAGTAGGAGAAAATAAATGCCCATGTGCATCTTTCCAAGCAAGTGGAGACTCTTCTGTTCACTTTTGTTTGCTCTGTAGGTGAAGAGAACCTGAAACCAGAAGAAAATGCTGAGGAATCTTGGAGTCTAGTCTCAGTGCTGCCCCAGATAGATTCCGAGCCAAGTCACTTATCTTCTCCATTCTCAGTGTCCCCATCGGTAAAATGATGAGGCTGGGCCCGAAGACCTTTGATTTCCCATCCAGTTCAAAGTGTCTTTGATGCTAACTCTATTAAATACTGCCAGACTGCGGGGAAAAAGTTCTGTTGTGGTTTATTCCTTGAGTTCCCCCCTCTGGGTAATTCTGTGGTTATCAAAAAACTTTGTGCCTTTCTTAATGAGTTGAATCTGGCTTCCACTTAAATTCAGCTCAGCAGTAGAGTGAATATGGCTTTGGGTACTGAAACTAAAAATGTAAAAACTCCTCCTATTATGATGAATATCAGAATTTCCCTACCAATCTGTACTGGTCTATACCAATCTCCTTCCTCTGGATTTCAACACTTTTGTCTGTGGGGACCATTTTGCCACTTTTTCCACAGTCTTAGTGTTAATTCTCTCAGGTGTATATATTTTCATCTCATCTTGTGAATCTCTTGGAAACAGGGATAATGAGCTTGTATTTCATTTTTTATATTTCTCAAAGGTTGAAGATAATGGCTTATTTTATTGAAAGCTCTTAGCACAAATTTGCTGAAGGGAGAGAAATCTAAGATAAGTTAGATCAATTCATCAAAAAATTTCAGACCACCAAATACATGCCAGATACTGTGCTAAGCATCGGGAATTCAAAGAGAAATAAATCAGAATGCCTGCTTTCAGGAGTTCAAAGCCTGGTGGGCAAAGCACGCCCATAAACAGTGGTGCCAGTGTTACTGTGTGTACAGTATTTTATGCATAATGGGTTATCTAAGTACACCAATGTCAGGGCCCAGAAAAGAAGTATCTTTTTTGAAACTTACCTGCTACGATTTCAGTATTTCTAGTGCAGTTGTCAGTAGCTTGAGCTCTATGCGCGGGGGCTACCTTTGGGGCAGAAACTGTGGCTAAAAGGTGCAGGGGTTCCCCTTGCATCTCTGTGAACAGCTTATGTACTTAATGTATTTAAGTTCCTCTTACTTGTGCCACAGAGAACTCTTTACCCCTCTGCAATTCTCCTGAAAACTCTGCATGGTCCACCGACCCACAGACTTAGGAGCTGGAAGAGGTTTCAGAGGCCGTCTCGCCTGTCTTCCCACCCCGGGCAGGAATCCTCTTTAGATTAGGGGACCCAGGCCGAGCAGCCAGTCTCTCCCTGAGTATGTCTGTGACAGGCAGAGCTCACGGTTTTTCCAGGCACCCCGTTTCACACCCAGCTGTTAATTTACATATGGCTGGCGTTCAGCAAATGTTGGCTGGAAGAAATGACGGTGAGCAACCTGTCCTCCACTCGTCACCCTCTAAAGAGCAACAAAGAAAACGTCTACTCGCTCTTGTACTCGAGAGTTTTTGAATATTCAGCATTGGCTCTTTGCCTCCCCGTGCACCTACTCGTCTCCAGGTTTCACTTCAAACCCCTCCTCATAGGATCGAGTATCCAACATAACAGAGAGAACCTGTAGTGTGATTGTCCCTCTCTGTTTTCTAGTTTTTTAGCGCCTCTCTTAAAATGGCCAGTTTTCTAGTTTAGATTATGCTGCAATCAATGCTAATCAGGCCGTGAGACCTTTACACCTCCCACCTGGTCACTGGATGTCCACTAATGCGGCCAGGACCAGTATTGGCCTTTTTAGCGGTCACGACACGGTCCTGTCGGGACGGTTAGAAAACCACCGACTGACTGCGGGTACCGCGGCCTCCCAAGCGTGAGAAGCAGGCGTTCTGGCCAAGTTGCTGACAGCAGGGAGCCTAGAGGAAAAGGGCAGGGGGGCGACTGGCGCATTGCCAGAGACTCCCCTCGGGTTGTCCTCACTCTTTTGGTAAGGACTAACACAAGGAAGAGGAATAACAGACTCACGTCACAGGGCCAATCTGGTACAGTCTATCCAGAATTCCTCAGAACTAGATTTTGTGCGTCTACCCCCCGTGTAGGTGATTAAATCCCTCAAGCAAGATTGGTCACAAGGTACGCTTCCGAACTTTTCATTTAAATGGCCTCACACTTTTGCCAAATCTCCGTTTAAGTCTGAACAGTGAAGCATGAATTAAGATTGTTGACAGTCTATTTTTTTAACTGTTATTAATTCTTCTAATTTATTCACATATTCCTTTGATATTTTATACATATACAAATATGAATATAGAAAAGTAGATTGAAGGTAGATTACAGATTCAAATGAATACAAAATCATATTGTCTAAATATTCACAGAATTTTTACTTTTATAATACTTATCAATTTTTTAAAATTTTAAAAATTACTTTATTGTTATTCAATTACACTTGTCTGCATTTTCTCCCCTCCCCTCCCCCGGACCCCATCCAACCCCACCTCCCCCCCTTGCTTCCACCCTCCCCCTTGGTTCTGTCCATGTGTCCTTTATAGTAGTTCCTGAAAACCCTTCTCCCCACAGTCCCCTGCCCCTCCCCTCTGGCTATTGTTAGATTGTTCCTAATTTCAATGTCTCTAGTTATATTTTTGCTTGCTTTTTTCTTTTGTTAATTGTGTTCCAGTTAAAGGTGAGATCAAATGGTATTTGTCCCTCACCACCTTGTTATTTCGCTTAGCATAGTCAGTCTTTTAAAACGTGTTACTTAAGCCCTGTACTGGCTGATGGACATTTCAAACATAGCAAATACCACAAATTAACTACGCTTTTTAAAAAATCCCCAATTTCGCATCATTGATCCCCTTTTTAAGGAAAATTTTTTGCTAATATTGTTAATTACCCCAGAGCGGCAAGGAGCACCTGAGAGGAAAGTGTTGCTCAGGACGAATACACCTTAAAGTGCTCTGTGTCAAGGACTGGGCTCTGGTTGAGCTTGGAGGTGCAGGGCTACGGGCGGGGTCGGAACAGTTGAGTATCAACCAGACTATCCGCGGAAAGGTCGGGGACGCGCTTGGGACCAAAAGGACCGGACAGGCTGTGCCCATACACAAGGAGGTACGAGCGTTTTGTGCCCAAAGCTGTTGGGGTGAGAGCTGTTAGCAGTTTCAGAGTAGGTCTTAGGAGTTCCCTGAAACCCACCTCTCCCCACCCGCACTCAGCGATGCAACGTTCCAGGAATAGAACGTTTATCAAGGTGGGGTTAGGATGCAGCTGCTCAGAACAAGATCTAATACCGTATTTGCCTTCTTTCCGCGCTCTCACCCGCCCCTCACGCTCTCTTCTACTTTTCTGCACTCAGTACGCCCTCCATTCTCCCTGCTTACGGCACCTCCTTCCCCCATTGTCTCAAATGCCTCTTCCCCTGGAAGGGCAGGGCCGCCGGGACCTACCTGGCAGGCCCCCCGCGTGATCACGAGCCCCCGCAGCCTCTCACCCTTACTTTGCTCGGTGGGGGTCGGAGATGGGAAAAGCTGCAGGAGGCTGGTGCGGACCCGCCACCCCGAGCGCTGCTGGGGGGCCACACCCTCCTCTGGTCGCTATAGAAATTGCGTCCGCCCTTTTTATGACTCTGGAGCTGAACTTAAGTCTCTGGTCCAGTCCCCAACCACCTTTCACATCAACCTGAAAAGCACATGTCTTTTCCTCTGCTCCCATTCAATTGCTCCAGTTCTTTCAAGTTTGGGACAAGAATTGAAGGATTTCCCAAGGAAAGAGGTTAGAGTTGTCAGAATAGACCAGACTCTTGAGATTATCCTTATCCTCTCCCTTTTCAATGTGTGAGGTTACCACAAGCTCATACCTAAAGTTTGGATACAATGTGTTGATCAGATGAACGCTTTTTGAGCACTTGCTCTGCACCAGGTTTTAAGAGGAAAACTAAGGAAAGTTATAGTTGAATGGCAGTAGCGTGGCCTGAAGGAATACAGTTTTGTCCATGGAAGAAATAGACATCCAAATAAAGCTTTTTAAAAGATATTTTTTTATTTATTTTGAGAGAGAGGGGAGGGAGGGAGAAAGAGGAGAGAAACATCAATGTATGGTTGCCTCTTGCACACCCCCAACTGGGGACCTAGCCCAGAACCTACTTCCCTGACTGGGAATCAAACCAGTGACCCTTTGGTTTGCAGGATGGCACTCAATCCACTGAGCTACACCAGCCAGGGCCAAATAAAGGTTTTTTAAAAGCTAAGCTGAACTTGAGGTTTCAAGGACAAGTAGGAATTAGCATGTAAAGAAGGCAAGTAAAAGCCAGTCTGAAGGCTCAGGGAGGCTGCAGGACCACACAGTACCATGAATGTCAGTAGGGGTCAGACTGATTTGAAACATCTTGTGAGCTAAACAACCTAAGGTGTGTGTGGATCTTATTTTACTTATTTATTTTTAGAGAGAGGGGAAGGAGAGAGAGAGAGAGAAACAGCAATGTGTGGTTGCCTCTCACATCCCCTACTGGGGACCTGGTGGTAACCCAAGCATATGCCCTGACTGGGAATTGAACCAGCAACCCTCTGGTTTGCAGGCTGGCACTCAATCCACTGAGCCACACCAGCCAGGGCTTGGATTTTAAGCAGAATGGTGTTCACGCAGATTTTATTTTAGAAAACTCTAAACTCTGGCAATAATGGCATGGAGGGTAGGCCAGCGTAGGTTAGGAATCAAGGCAAGGACGCACAGGCATATGCAACAAGTGGACAGCAAGTTTGGAGCAAGGGACAGCAAGTGGAAGGAGAGAAGTTTTGAGCAGCTAAAAAATGAAATAGAGCTTGGCAATTGAAGGTGAAGGGTGACAATATCTTAGGCACCCAAGTTTGGGGTGGTGACATTTACTAACAGAAAATGCAGGAGGGAAGACTTTGGGGCAGGGGGAGATATTATTTAGTGATGAGTTAATAAACTATCCATGGGCCAGGAAACGGGTCTCATGCAGAGCAAGATACGGACTAAAGATCCTGACTTGACAGTCACTGTCACATAGGTGATCACTGGAGCTTAAAGTCACCTAAGCTTTTTTATCCTTTTTTTAAGGGGCAGAAGAAAAAGAATTAAATCACAGAATATGACACTATGGTGGGAGGAATGGGTGTAGGTGACACAAAAAATTAGAAGCTGCCAAATAATGAAGAGTAAGCTGGGAGGTGAGGGGAAATTATGGAAGAATACTGTTACGGGAGCCCAGGAAATAAAATGTATTAGGCAGAGCATGATGAATAGGGTCTATAAGATTAGATGAGAAAAATGTGCGCTGGATCTGTCGACAGGAAGCTCGTTAGTGCTTTCTACAAGGCCAGTTTAACGCATTTTTTGGTAATTTTCAATAGAAATTATGAATAACATGGACAAAACAGGCTCATCAAGCTGGTACCAGATGATACAGGGTGGGCTCTTAATGCGTGTTTATTGTTGAACTGTATCAAATAGGGCATCTCAATACTATACAACTGGAAAATGTTTTTAAAAAGGAGTGAGGGAGTAGGTTAGGTGATATATGACAGTATAAAAATTTACACTAGATAATAAAAAATGAACAATAGCAATAAGCAAATGCTCACTTTAATCATAATTCTAAATTACTTATTTTCATATTAACATAGAAGCTTCTGTAATCCAAGAACTGAGCTACACATTATACATTTTTTAATGGTTAATGTGACTTGAATTTTTATTAAAAAGTGATCAGGAGTTGGTTGAAATTGTCACCATAAATATAAAATATCCATTACTATTTTTATTCACAACAAATTCAGATCTAAATTGCCTGAAATGCAAAATTATCTAATATCACAGTAGGGATGACCAGGCAGGGACTTGACATCCACCCTCTAATGCGATGACTTAACAAAAGTGTTACCTGAACAGCCCCCACCCTTATATTTACAACAAAATGCTCTTGTTTTTTGCTAATTCATCATGAAATGCAGACAGAGACAGATGGATACAATGACGTAAAGGAAAAGAGTATATCAAAACTTTCTCATGTTTATTAAAGGTTTTGAAAATGAGAGCTTCATAAAATGTCATGAATTCTATTTGCTATACAATAACCATCTATATCTAAGTAGGAGACATATGCCATATTATAGCAACTGTTTTAATGTGTAAAATCATTCTGAATTCCTACTTTAAAAATATTTGGCTAAAATAATAAACATCTTGGCAATAAAACTGACAATATAGTTTAAGTAACATATTGCAGAAATGTCTCCTACAAAAGACAGGGTTGCTTTCTTTTGCCAGATAAACTCTGAACAAAGTGCCATAAACTAGTCAAAGCTAGAAAGAAACTTCATGTTGCTACAAAAAAACAGCATGCAGTGTGGACTTCCTCCATTTCAAAGAGACAACCACTTAATGACAATGACTTACTACACATAAAAATATAGAATATGTTTTTCAGAAGGAAATGACATTACAAGATAATTCTTATAAACAAACTTGCTCTTATTGAAGTCTTGAATAGCTTTTCAGAGAACATAATCACAAACCGGGTAGAGATAATTTATGTTAAACGATTCCTTTATAATACAACACCCTCTTCAAATATAAATACAAATCAACTACAAACACACTTGTCAAACTGTGATTCTCTTAACCAAACATTTCTTAACACCACATTCAGCTACTGGCGGCATTTGGATGCAGAGGCTTCACTGGTGCTAATCTGGACAAGCCGAGGCGGAGACTCTGAGTTGGAGACTTGACAGACACCCCCGCCAGCGCACGGCTGCTGGCGCCGCCACTTCCGGACACCGCTGAAAGAAAACACATCACCGATGCTGACAATGTTAGAAATCTCTTAACAAAAATGAAATGAAACAATCAAAATATAAAATAAATGAAGCAATAAATGTAGTTTAAGCATTATTCTGTTATACAGGTTCTATCAAGTTATAAACAAGATCAAAGTAATGGAAAGTACTAAAGAGCAGAAAAAATATAGTATCACCTATTTTCAAACATCCCCAGAAGGCAAGGTCATGACACCAAAATTTTAAGTGTAAAGGCTGAAACAGATAAAGTGAGAGCAAATACACTGGTTGTAATGGGGGAAAAAAATGAATGCAATCATCATTTCTAAAATAGTAGAAAACTCGAATGCATTTTTAAAAATCCTGCAATTTTTACAAGTACTCCTTTGAAATAATCTATTTTTTCAAATACTATATCACTTTAAACATGACAAATACTGTTCTTATTTATTTATACTGGCTTCATTTATACTACCACTCTAACATAGCAATTATTTCCATTGAGTATTAAATTTCAAAATTTGCCCACATAATGGCTCAGAGTTGACCATGACCGTAGTCACAGAGAGTAACTGTGTGCACTTTATTCTAGTGGAGACTTACAAACACTCCGGTGTTGCTAACCACCTGATCCATCACTGCTAATTCATGTATGTGCCATAGTTCAAATTTTTTTGAAAAGCTTTCGGACTGTTTCATTTGTCACCATTTGTACATAGTTATACAAATCTGACCACTTACTACTTTTCTCTTCTTTTGAATTCTTTTTAAGGAATAAATTCCCAAAGGACAGGTTTATTTTTATGATTCCTGTCAAGCTGTCCTACAAAGGGATTATAAATTTATAGTAAATAATTGTATCTGCTACTCCAACTCCAGAGTGTCCTGGATTATACTGCTTTATTACTTTCTATTTTGATAGATATAAAATGGTATTTTATTATTTTAACTTATATCCTTAATTACCAGTGAGACTGAAATTCTTTTCACATGTATTTCTAGTTGTATTTCTTGGGTGCATTAGTATGTTCACGTCCTTGGTTGATTTTCCTACTGGGATCTTGGTGGTTTTCTCGTATTTAAATAAAACAGTAATTAACTGGCAACTTGAGGGTAAAATCTAGCTCTCAGATATATTGTTTGGTCCACATGGTATAAAAAAAAAAGCGAAGTTTTAAAAACTAGATTTCACATTTAAAAAAATCTAGATTTCCAGCTTCTCTTGAAGAAAAAATCAGGTCTGGAAATAACAGGCCACTAATCCTGCATGTACACAATCAGCTGGAGCTGAGCAACAGCCACTTCCTTCCAAAGGGCATGAGGTCCCTGCTCACTCAAGGTCATGGCCGACCCAGTTCCCTCCCATTACTGCCCTACCGTTTCACACAATGATTCTATGAGCACTTTGTGCTTCATGATACTCGGCCTTTATCCATCCATTCCATATCACTCCTTTATTCTCTTTTTATATTTTGGATTATGCTACCTTTAAATTTGTAGTCATTTTATCACTTCTTTTACATTCCTTTTTTGGGGAATCACTAATTGTTCTCAGAAATACACTGAGGATTATCCTTTAAATGACATGGCATCGTTAATTCAGTAACAACCTCCTTTCCTTCTCCAAAACACTTTTAAGTCCCCATTAAAATCTGAGATTTTTTAAACCAGAAAAGACTTTAAAGATTATACAGTGCCTAGTATTTCTGATGAAATGAAGACAGAAATTAAATAATCATGTCTCAGGCCTAAATCTGTCTCTTAATACCTAGTTCTGACTAGGGGGTTACCACTGCGGACCAATCAAGAAGTGTCACTGGAAAGAAGGAAAGTAAACCTGAGCAGCCGTGGGATGACTCAGAGGAGAGGGGACAGATGAAGAAAAACACACTAGAAAAAGAAAACTGGATAAAGAGAGGCTCTGTGTTTAAGGAGCAATGAATGATTGGACGAGGGAACGTGGAGACAGAACTAGTTAGGAGGCAAGTCGCCAATAGTTTGGGTATAAAATGAACAGGGCTGGATTAGGGTTTTAATAATGTCAAGCAGTGTGAAAGTCAAAGAATTCCTGAAGCATCGGTGAGACTTGGCTGTGAAACAAAAGGAGGTCAAGTTTGCATGAGCTGGAGGTGGAGTTTGCTAGGGCATTTGTTAAATGCTGGAATTCCCACCTATAGGCCCTGATGCTCTAGTTAAACTACGGAGGTCAGCAGGTCTTGAGCAAACAGATTTGCTGCCAAAAACGTAAATCAGAAATCTTAAATGTTAACACTCTTTGACATTGTAATTCTCCTACCAGGAATTTATCCTAAGAAAATAATCAGGATGTGACCACAGACTTCTAAAATAAGGTTCTTTGTGCTCATTGCAACCTTATTTATAACATTAAAAAACTAATAAAGAATCTGAATGCTCAGTATGAGAGAATGATAAAATGATGAGTACAGGCAAAACCTTGGTTTTGAAGAAAATGTAATAATACATATAAAACTTACAACTAGGAAAACAATCAATCAGTAATAATTTTCCAAGCACCTCTCCTTGGTCAATAAATACACCATACCTGGGGGGACCCACTTAGGTCTTTTGATTTCGGCTGAAGGACTGCGTGTTTGCAATGGTTTCCTAGAAGCCTCTGAAGAACGAGAAACCTTTTTGGGTGAAGGCTGAGATTTTGATTTGACAGCAGCTGGAGCAGAGTCTACTGAAGTCACTTATTTGAAAAATACACATAAAATAGTTTGTCTTAGATAAAGATTAAACAGCATGAATGTGTAAAAGTTACAGTTATATAACCTTATAAATATTAAAAAGGCAGTATCATTTTGAAAAACTCTTATTAATCAATAAAGTTATTGAGAGCCTCAGAATAGCCATCTTTTATGAACATTTATATGATAGGCAGTGCAGCAAACATATTATATACATTATCTTTAATCCTTAGAGCAACTCTGATACAGGTATTACTATCCTCACTGTCAGGGAAGGAAACAGAGAGGTTAAGCAAACTGCCTGTAGTTTGATCTCTAGTAAATATTACAACCAGGATTAGGAACCAGTTCTGACTCCAAAGTTTACCCTTCTAAACATTACGCAACAGTTGCTCGTCAGGATGGATCTGTGAGACAATATATTAGGTTCTAGGGCCATAAAGAGCATAACTCATGGATCCTACTCCCAAGGAATTTCCATGGTCCAGTCACTGGACTCCAGTGAAAGGGCATCGAATAATGAGATGTGCATAATGCAGAGTGATAAGAGAGACAGGACAGACTCTAGAGATATGCACAGTCAGAGGGAACATCTACTCTGTGTGCATAGGTTAAGAAGTCACAGGGAAGTGGGTGAGATTAATTTGAAATGAATCAAAGATGGAAGGTTAGAGGAAGTTTGCCAGGCAGAGGGAGTAAGAACAAAGCCAGAGGATGCACCAAGTTCCAGGATCAGCTACTGGCTCAGTATGGCTGCAGCCACAATGGCAAGGGTTGGAAAGGTGAGAGGTATAGACAAGGTGCAGACCGTTGATGGAGAGCCTGCATACCAGTGAAGGAGTCATGCATTAATTTCTCTCAGGAGTACTTGCATTTTGAAAACATCTTTCTGATGGTAGTGTATGGCAAGTAGACCTCTGAAAAGGCTCTTATGGTAGTCCAAGTGAGAGGTGATAAGGGCCTGAACTAAGGGTGAGAAGGAGGGGAAAAAATAGCAGATTAGGCACCTTTTAGTAATTGGACGAGGGGAGGTAATGATGGAGATGAAACAACCATGACTTGAAAGTTCCTGTCAGGGGTACACTGCTTGGTGGTGCATGACCCCAGAGAATGAACACATGAATGGGAGTCAGCTTGGATTTTTTTTTTGGGGGGGGGGCGGGGGCGGAGAATAAAGGGAGGAAGAGAGGTAAAATAAAAATTTGCTTTCAGATTATGCTTGCTTAGAGTTACCTAAGGGGAGGATCCTAAATGCATACAAATATGAAACTGTTCACTATATAGTCTTCTTAATATTAACACGTGTTCCCTAGACCAGCACTATTCAACAGAACCTTTCTGTGATGATGGAAATGTATATTTTGTGCTGTCCAATGTGACAGCCACTAGCCACATATTGTTATTGAGCACTTGAAATGGGACTAGCAAAACCAAAGAACTGATCTTTAATTTTATTTAACTTTAATAACATAAATGTAATATAGCTACAAGTGGTTAGTGGCTACCACATTAAACAGTGCAAACCTTGAAATTTTCTCCACCAAGGGAAAAAGTTATAACACGCCAGATGGAAGACTCTCAAAGGTTACTCAATACATTATTAGTAGAACTAAAAATATAATCCATCTTTTCTCATTCTTTTTTTTTAAAGATTTTATTTTTATTTTTAGAGGGGAAGAAAGGGAGACAGAGAGGGACAGAAACGGCAATGTATGGTTGCCTCTCACATGGCCCTCACTGGGGACCTGGCCTACAACCCAGGCATGTGCCCTGACTGGGAATCGAACTGGCGACCCTTTGGTTCCCAGCACACGCTCAATCCACTGAGCTACGCCAGCCAGGGCCATCTTTTCTCATTCTTTATCCCATTACTTAGGAATTAATTTATACTTCTAATATTATATATTAAAATTATTTGTGAAGCAACTTGTTCCAAAATATACAGAAAACTCTATAAAGTAAATTACAACTTGGAAACTAAAACTTTATTTTTAATATTTAGTGTCTTGGGGAGGAAGCACAGACATCTAAAAATATATAAAATATATTCATACTGTTAATGATGTTTTCATATTAGCTTGCGGTAGGCAGAAAAATGGCCCTTCAAAAATGTCTACATCCTAATTCCCAGAACATGGGCATATGTTACCTTACACAGCAAAGGGTCTTAGCAGGTGCCTTTAAGTTAAGGATCTTGAGGTGGGGAGATTTTCCTGAACTATCTGCATGAGCCCAGTGTTCTCACAAGGGTCCTTATAAGTGAGGCTGAGAAGCAGGGGATGAGAGTGAGCGCGATGTGAGGTGAAAATGTCCCTGCCATTGCTGGTTTCAGAGACGGAGGTGGGCATCTCGTCCAAGCATGCAGGCAGCCTCCAGAAGCCGGAAACGGCGGGGAAATGGATTTCCCTACAGCCTCCACAAAGAGCACAGCTTACTGATAGCCTGACTTTACCCTGGCGAGAAACGATTTTAACATGTGATCTGCAAAACTGCAAGGTAATACATTGTGGTATTTTCAGCCACTGAGTCTGTGGTAGTCTTTTACAGCGGCAACTGGAAACTAATACACAACTTTATCTCTAAAAACCCCTACATTTGAAATATACTTTCTGGGAAACAAATCTATCAATTAAAAAAAGATAATTAAAACATCATTAATTCAGAATACAGTGGAGAGAAGACTATGACTTGATCAGTATATAATTCTTATTTCTTAGCAAGTACTCAACACCATGGTATTTAAGGCAAGAGCAACTCCCACCATTAATAAATGCAGTCTGTATAATGGAAATTTTACTTTCAAAAAGCATTTATATTGAGCAAATAGGACAAATATATATAAGTAAAACAAATCAAGTTAATGAAAGTTACATGTTATAATAATCTATCATATATTATGAGTTAAAAACATCCTAACTTCTTTTACAGAAGAAGCAAGTATTCTATGTTCAAATTGTCACAAACTGCAAAAATTTTACTGTAAAAATGGGTTTGTAACAGAATTTGTTTTGAGAAAAACAAAAAGGCCCTAAACATGTGGCAAAAGGATTCTCAAATCAAAGATCAATCAAGCATGAAGGCAAGAAGTTAAAATCATGCAAAGCTGCCTGTTTCATTGCCTGAAGAAAATGTGGTCCAGAGGATGGAGTTCAGGCCCTGAATGGACAAACCTGGGTGCAAATCCCAGCCCCTCACTTATTAGTTGTAAGAATTCCAACAAATGATTTAACCTCCCTGAGCCTCAGTTTTCTCACTGTAAAATGCAGGTGATAACAGCTATCTCAGAGGGCAGCTGTCAGTGCTAAAGGGAGGTAATTATAGAAAGTGCTAGACTTGTGGTGGAGCCTACAACTAGTCTTGTTTGTTGTTCTCTTCCCCACCCCACCCTGCTTTCTTCTCTGTATTTTAACTACATAGAAATGAACACTGGCAAACTTTTAAGGAAAACAAAGGCAAAGATAAGAAAAACCCATTAAATAAACCAAATACATTTTCTTTACAAAGAGTTTTGAACTAAGCTTACCTAATGCATTACATTTGGATTTAGGTTTCTTCTCTTTCTTTTCAACTGGGGATTTAACTTTCACTTCTTTCTTTTTAATTTCTTTACTTTTTCTCATAGTGAATTCTTCATCATTATCTTCACTCTCACTAATATCAGAATCATGCTCAGAATCTTCGCCTAAAACAAAAGATAATATACTTCACCTTTGTTATAAAAAGTGAAGCTTCTAGTGCAGAGGGGCTCGAATTGCTTGCAGGAGGTGGTGTGGGTGTGGAGAGCGGAGAAGAGTGGAGAGCCATTGTGCGCTCAGGTCCCGCCCCCACAGGCTACATCACAGCCCAACTACCAGGAGCTTCCCTGCACAGGGGATCCCCAAGACTCCGCCCCCCTTACAGTAACAGGATCACTGAGGGAAAAAAAATGGCCCAAAGAAAGGAACAGATCAAAGCCCCAGAGCTAACCTATCAGATGCACAGTTCAAAACCCTTGTAATAAGGATACTAACAGAATTCGACGAAAAATTATCGAAATTGCTTGAACAAATGAGGAGAGATCTGCAGGGAACCAATAGAGATAAGGAAACTGGGACTCAAATCAACGGAGTGGACCAGCAGAAAGAAAAAAACACCCAACCAGAAAAGAATGTAGCAACAAGAATTCAAAAAATGGAGGAGGGACTCAGAAACCTCCAGGACATCTGTAAACGTCCCAACATATGGATCATAGGGCTGCCAGAAGGAGAAGAAGAAATCCAAAGAATTGAAAAATTATTTGAGCACATAATAATGGAGAATTTCCCGAAGCTGGAGAAGGAAATAGACTTGCGGGAAGTCCAGGAAGCTCAGAGAGTCCCAACGAAGTTGGGCCCAAAGAGGAACACACCAAGACACATCATAATTACATTACCCAAGATCAAAAATAAGGAAAGGATCCTAGGAGCAGCAAGAGAAAAGGAGACAGTTACCTACAAAGGAATCCCCATAAGACTGTCAGCTGATTTCTCAAAGGAGACCTTGCAGGCAAGAAGGGGCTGGACAGAGGTGTTCCAAGTCATGAAAGGCAAG